>CM075977.1:372792686-372846283 GCA_038087875.1 Malacoraja senta
GAAGTTTCTGATTTAGAGTGAAATTGTTCTAAGGAATGGAACCTTGCATAACCTGGATACTGCCTGCACATTATTACATTCAGCTTGCATTACAACCTGATCTCTGTCCAATGATTTCTGATCAAGTGTCTTCTGATCGAGCTTCAAATTGGAACTGGGCCAGGTTCAACTATGGCATTGCATGGCTGAAATAATTGTTATAATGAGATTTGAATGACAGGTGTATCCACTTTGGCGAGGTACCAGCTTTAGCACTCAAACTCATGGACAATAAATGAATGAACTATTCAAAGAAATCAAATGTAACTGTTATAGGGGAGCGTTGATTATTGTAAATATAAGAAAAAGATAAATGCAAATGTTGAAAGAAAATTCTGCACGTTAGTTGTTTACTGATTTACAGGATTTAGATCAGCAACATAAGTTCTGCTGAAGCTCGCAGCTTGTCAGGAAATTACATGGCAGTTGATTTTTTTCTAAACTTGCTCTCTCACTCTCCACCCCATCTTCCCCCGCCTGTAAAACAAACCATAAAGACTACTGTTGTTTGAATAATTTTCAGTTTGCTGTGTTTTGGGATTATAGCTGACAATCACCTTTATCAGCAGTGGCCAAATCTGTCAAAATAAACTACATTTAAATTCAGCATTTTAATTCATTTAAACTTCAGGCCACTGGTCTTTTCTTAATCTTGCCGGAAGTGCGGTGAAAAATGATTTGCTTAACGAAGTGAGGCATTGAGGTCTTTGCTTTTTAATCTGCAGGAATGGGACATTGCTGCCAGGGCTGGCATTTATCATTCATCATTAATTGCCCTTGAACTACAGAGAGAGCTAAAAGTAACTACATCAGTGGCTCTGGTAGTGTGTCGGAAGGAACTGCAGATGCTGGTTTACCCTGAAGATAGACACAAAATGCTGGAGTAACTCAGCGGGACAGGCAGCATCTCTGGATAGAAGGAAGGTTTTGGGTCGAGACCCTTCTTCAGAAGGTTCTTCAGGGATGCTGCGTTCCAGAATGTTGTGTCTATCTTCAGTGGCTCTGGTGTTACATATGGACAGATCTAGGTAGAGATGTCAAATTACTTCTGAAGGGCACCTGTGATCCATTAATTTGTTACGAAGATCAATAGTCTCATCATTACCATGACAGGGGACTGCTATGTATTTTAGTTGCTTTTGTTAAAAGTTTCAATTCTCTGCAAAACGTAGTCTCTGAGAATGCTGAGGAACTTTTTTGAGCTACTTGCACAAAGGAGTTGCTTCCAGACACGGATGTCTCAGTGGACCTGTGGATTTGAACTTGGCTGGGAATATCAGCATGGTGCACTTGTTGAGTATCTGAAATGTACAGTAGACAAATCCAGGGAAATCTGATGATGAAAATAGTGAGCATAAAAAATGCATCCTTACATTTGTAGTTTGCAAGTCAAAAGAATTTGATGAGAAGAGAGAACTTCTCAGGCCTGTGAAAAGGATTAGAGAAATGGATACTATGAATGTTATTACCCATGCTGCTGATCACAACTTCAGCAATGGCACTTCAGCATCTTTTGTATAATACAAGTGTCCCTTTAGCATTCTCTGTAGCTTGTAATGCATCCAAAGTTGTCCATCACTCCGTCTTGCAGGAATGAGGCTGAGTGTGTAAGTTACTGCTGTGCTTTCTTTTTGGGAAATGTGTGGTTAACTAATTGAGATTACAGGGAAGCCAGGGAATAAGGATGGGGGATGCTTGCAATAGAACTGTATGTGAGGGTGGGATGGAGCATGTAACGTAGGTATTATTTATGATTGACGGAGATTGTTGGTAGGTGAGAGAAGAAAGCATGTTTAATCGACTGAAGATATACACAAAATGCTGGAGTAACTGAGCGGGACAGGCAGCATCTCTGGAGAGAAGGAATGGGTTTCGTGCCTGATATAGTAGTGGCCAGAGTATCTGGGGTGACGGAGGAACTGAAGAAAATCCACATTAGGCAGGAAATGGTGTTGGGTAGACTGATGGGACTGAAGGCTGATAAATCCCCAGGGCCTGATGGTCTGCACCCCAGGGTACTTAAGGAAGTGGCTCTAGAAATCGTGGATGCATTGGTGATAATTTTCCAATGTTCTATAGACTCAGGATCAGTTCCTGTGGATTGGAGGGTAGCTAATGTTATCCCACTTTTTAAGCAAGGCGGGAGAGAAAAAACAGGACATTTTTGACCAGTTAGCCTGACATTGGTGGTGCGGAAGATGCTGGAGTCAATTATAAAAAATGAAATAGCAGCACATTTGGATAGCAGTAACAGGATCGGTCCAAGTCAGCATGGATTTACGAAGGGGAAATCATGCTTGACTAATCTTCTGGAATTTTTTGAGGATGTAACTAGGAAAATGGACAAGAGAAAGCCAGTGGATGTAGTGTACCTGGACTTTCAGAAAGCATTTGATAAGGTCCCACATAGGAGACTAGTGGTACATGGTATTGGGGGATAGAGTACTGACATGGAGATAGAAAATTGGTTGGCAGACAGGAAACAAAGAGTAGCGATAAACGGGTCCCTTTCAGAATGGCAGGCAGTGACTAGTGGGGTACTGCAAGGCTCGGTGCTGGGTCCGCAGCTATTTACAATATACATCAATAATTTGGATGAAGGGATTCAAAGTAACATTAGCAAATTTGCAGATGACACAAAGCTGGGTGGCAGTGTGAACTGTGAGGAGGATGCTATGAAAATGCAGGGTGACTTGGACAGGTTGGGGGAGTGGGCAGATGCATGGCAGGTGAAGTTTAATGTGGATAAATGTGAGGTTATGCACTTTGGTATCAAAAACAGGAAGGCAGATTACTATCTAAATGGCGTCGATTTGGGAAAAGGGAAGTACAACGAGATCTGGGGGTCCTTGTTCATCAGTATGAAAGTAAGCATGCAGGTACAGCAGGCAGTGAAGAAAGCGAATGGCATGTTGCCTTTATAACAAGAGGAGTCGAGTATAGGAGCAGAGGTCCTTCTGAAGTTGTACAGGGCCCTAGTGAGACCACACCTGGAGTATTGTGTGCAGTTTTGGTCCCCTAATTTGAGGAAGGACATTCTTGGTATTGAGGGAGTGCAGCGTAGGTTTACAAGGTTAATTCCCGGGATGGCGGGACTGTCATATGCTGAGAGAATGGAGCGGCTGGGCTTGTACACTCTGGAGTTTAGAAGGATGAGAGGGAATCTTATTGAAACATATAAGATTGTTAAGGGTTTGGACATGCTAGAGGCAGGATACATGTACCCGATGTTGGGGGAGTCCAGAACCAGGGGCCACAGTTTAAGAATAAGGTATGAGCCATATAGAACGGAGATGAGGAAACACTTTTTCTCACAGAGAGTTGTGAGTCTGTGGAATTCTCTGCCTCAGAGGGCAGTGGAGGCCGGTTCTCTGGATACTTTCAAGAGAGAGCTAGATAGTGCTCTTAAAGATAGTGGAGTCAGGGGATATGGGGAGAAGGCAGGAACGGGGTACTGATTGGGGATGATCAGCCATGATCACATTGAATGGCGGTGCTGGCTCGAATGGCCGAATGGCCTACTCCTGCATCTATTGTTTATTGTCTATTGAGACCCTTCTTCAGACTGACTTCTTCAGTCCAGCATTTTCTGTACATCTTCGGTGTAAACCAGCATCTTTAGTTCCTTCCTACACTTGGTTAATAGACCTATGGCCGAGGCTACTGCTGGTAGAATATGCTATTTGAAGATGAATTCATTGACCTTGATCACTTATCTGAGGTCATTAAACTTTTTCTGGGACTGTATCCAGCCCCTTGGGGCTTTACTTCCATGAACCCTCGCAGCCATCTGTTCCTATAGCGTTTTTATTGTGTATCTGCAGAGCCTCCTGCCTTTCTGAGCTTCAAAATCAGTCTTCTGTTTTCTGCTTCTTCCAGCAAGGTCTACATTGAAGTTCATACGTTAATAAGTTATAGGCGCAGAGTTAGGCCATTCGACCCATCACGTCTACTCTGCCATTCAATCATGGCTGATCTGTTTTTTCATCTCAACCCCGTTCTCCTTCCTTCTCCCCAAAACCTCTGACCCCCATACTAATCAAAAATATATCAATTTCCACCTTAAAAATATCTATTGACTTGGCCTCTACAGCCTTTTGTGGCAATTAATTCCACAGATTCACCATCTTCTGACCATTCTGCTCACAGTCCCAGATTGGGTTTGATTGCTGAACAAGTTCTAACATCTGATTCTGTCACATTGAACCTTTCCTTTAAAAGTTCCAGGTTATTTTTATGATGAGCAGACTCGCTTTAAATCGTACATGTCACTAATGATGTTGGTTGATCACCCAGCTGATGCATGGAGCCAACAAACAATGCTGGAGCACTGACTTCACATGGCACTTGTTATAATATACAGGCAGCATGAAGTTGGCATGCCACTTGTATTCCACCCAATGGGCACATGTCACGGTCCCTCTAATCATTTCCGTGAGCTAACCAATTTATACCCTAAGTCTTTACGTCTGTGTGCATCACTCCACTCCATTTGCTAGAAAACAGTGAGTCTATCTGGACATTTCCTCGTAGATATGGATATGGATTTATATCCTACAATATTTAGTAGAATGAAAAGTGATCTCATAGAAGTGTATTGGGCCAGGCTTTACTGACTTGGTGCCCATGCCTGGAGTTGCTATTGTTTAACCTGGTCCAGATGAGGGCCAACCTTGGTGGCGTGAAACACCCTGTATCCTGAAACAATCTGAATGTTTTGATGTGTGTAGGAACGAACTGCAGATGCTGGTTTACACCGAAGATAGACACAGCATGCTGAGGTAACTCAGCGGGACAGGCAGCCTCTCTGGAGAGAAGGAATGGGTGATGTTTCAGGTCAATATGCTTCTTCAGACCCGAAACGTTGCCCATTCCATCTCTCCAGAGATGTTGCCTGTCCCGCTGAGTTACTCCAGCATTTTGTGTCTTTCTTGAATGTTTTAATTTCTGGCAAAGCCCTGCCTAAAGCTTTCTCAGCAGTAAAAGCTGTAAGTGCTTCATAATAGTTGTCACATTTTCCTGAGAAACTGAAATAAATAATCAATAAACATACATTATGTATATACAGTGGCTTGCAAACGTTTTCATACCCCTTGAACTTTTCCACATTTTGTCACGTTACAACCACAAACGTAAATGTATTTTATTGGGATTTTATGTGATAGACCAACACAAAGTGGTGCATAATTGTGAAGTGGAAGGAAAATGATACATGGTTTTCAAATTTTTTTACAAATAAAAAACTGAAAAGTGTCGCGTGCAAAAGTATTCAGCCCCCCTGAGTCAATACTTTGTAGAACCACCTTTCGCTGCAATTACAGCTGCAAGTCTTTTGGGGTATGTCTCTACCAGCTTTGCACATCTAGAGACTGACATTTTTGCCCATTCTTCTTTGCAAAATAGCTCAAGCTCAGTCAGATTGGATGGAGAGCGTCTGTGAACAGCAATTTTCAAGTCTTGCCAGAGATTCTCAATTGGATTTAGGTCTGGACTTTGACTGGGCCATTCTAACACATGAATATGCTTTGATCTAAACCATTCCATAGTAGCTCTGGCTGTATGTTTAAGGTCGTTGTCCTGCTGGAAGGTGAACCTCCGCCCCAGTCTCAAGTCTTTTGCAGACTCTAACAGGTTTTCTTCCAAGATTGCCCTGTATTTGGCTCCATCCATCTTCCCATCAACTCTGACCAGCTTCCCTATCCATGCTGAAGAAAAGCATCCCCACAGCATGATGCTGCCACCACCATGTTTCACAGTGGGGATGGTGTGTTCAGGGTGATGTGCAGTGTTAGGTTTCCACCACACATAGCGTTTTGCATTTAGGCCAAAAACTTCAATTTTGGTCTCATCTGACCAGAGCACCTTCCTCCACATGTTTGCTGTGTCCCCCACATGGCTTGTGGCAAACTGCAAACCGGACTTCTTATGGCGTTTTTTCAACAATGGCTTTCTTCTTGCCACTCTTCCATAAAGGCCCGATTTGTGGAGTGCACGACTAATAGTTGTCCTGTGGACAGATTCTCCCACCTGAGCTGTGGATCTCTGCAGCTCCTCCAGAGTTACCATGGGTCTCTTGGCCGCTTCTCTGATCAATGCTCTCCTTGCACGGCCTGTCAGTTTAGGTGGACGGCCATGTCTTGGTAGGTTTGCAGTTGTGCCATACTCTTTCCATTTTCGGATGATGGATTGAACAGTGCTCCGTGAGATGTTCAAAGATTGGGATATTTTTTTATAACCTAACCCTGCTTTAAACTTCTCCACAACGTTATCCCTGACCTGTCTGGTGTGTTCCTTGGGCTTCATGATGCTGTTTGTTCACTAATGTTCTCTAACAAACCTCTGAGGCCTTCACAGAACAGCTGTATTTATACTCAGATTAGATTACACACAAGTGGACTCAATTTACTAATTAGGTGACTTCTGAAGGCAATTGGTTGCACTGGATTTTATTTAGGGGTATCAGAGTAAAGGGGGCTGAATACTTTTGCACGCGACACTTTTCAGTTTTTTTTTGTAAAAAATTTGAAAACCATGTATCATTTTCCTTCCACTTCACAATTATGCGCCACTTTGTGTTGGTCTATCACATAAAATCCCAATAAAATACATTTACGTTTGTGGTTGTAACGTGACAGAATGTGGAAAAGTTCAAGGGGTATGAATACTTTTGCAAGCCACTGTATATAATGCACAAAGTGTATATACAGATATCTAAAGAGGGGCCACAGATCTGAAAAGTTTTTCCCCTTGCATTAGAAACTGTCTGACTTGTGTGTTTCCACCATATTATGTTTTTAATTAAGATTTTCAATAAATGAAGGTAAACAGAAATGATCTTCAAAAAAAAAGTAATATCTTCACTTTTGCCTTCAAATAAAAAGCCTGCAATCTCCAATAAGATGAATGGGATTTTAAATCCTGTGCCAGGTGTGTTAAGGTGTTGCCTCCTGGTCATCTCCCACCTTTGAGCTGTGGTGCTGGTTTCCGATTGAGCTGTCAGCCTGTATTCCACATCTACCAGTAAGTTGGGGATATTAGCATTTGACTGCACACGCATGGACATGCAGGGATTATTGCGGTTTTAGCAACTAAACACTAGCATTGTGGGGCAGCCTGTTGCAGTGAGCAAGATCTGGCCTAGGATGTTATTGAGGGTGTTGCCATGGGAGACAGGGAGAGGACATTCCCTGACTGGAGAGCCCAGAGCTTGAGGTAAAAGCCACCGGGTAAGGTCTGAATATGGGAGTTACATTTTCTTGACTCTTTTACATTATAAAACCTTGGAATTTGTTATGATTGGTTTGTCATTGCTCAGCTACTGAGCATATTCAAAACTAAGCCAGATAGATTGTCCTTTACTAATGGTTTGATGCATACTAGTCGTTTAAAAATTGCAGATGCTGGAAATATTTCACAAAAGCCGAACGCTGGAAGCACCCAGCAGGTTAGGCAGCATTGCGCGAGAAGGAAACAGTTCATTTTTTGGATTAAAAACTTATCATCAGAAGTGCAATGTGTGTCGGCAAGAACGTGAAGTTCCAGAGAGGGAGAGGGCATGTCTGCAATATTTTATTAAAGACAAATAAAAACAATTGAATTTATTGCAGGTGTATGGACATTGGATGAGAAAGTAAAGCTACTGAAGATAATCAGCCGCGGTCCTACGAAATGTTGGAGCAACCTTGTGACACCATGTGGCCTGCTCCCACTCCAATATCTTCTTCATGTTAATATATTAGGAAATAGTTCAAATCTACACTTGATCTTGTGTGGGAAAGCATCTGGTCAGTTTAGACTCGGTCTTACCATTTCTAACTAAAAGAGCAGTGAAACTTGGCAAATATGTTGCTATTGCTGGTTAAAACTCAACGACTATTGGAGAATTTTCTCTTGTGGACGGGGGCAGGGAAATCGTTCATCGTAAAACGCAACAAGAAGTGACTTTTAGATGCAATGTCGAGCTGAATTTAATCAAAGCAGAGTGTATTGATAATAGGAAGAATAGAGTGAGCAACCTTTAGTAGCTAAAACTAAATATGCCTCTGTGCGCACAGTGCAAAGTGGTGGCTCAAAACACTATATTAAAAATAAGCTCACCAAGTTAAATATTGTGCATGGACCTCCTTTTTCATTTGATTTCTGAAATGAAGAGTCCATTTATTAAGAATGTATTCAGAAATATTAAATGTTCTGATTTCTATGGAAGTTTGTTTTGAGTCTGCAAAATAAAATGCTTGAATTTATCTTTTAGATTGTCTTCTCTTTTGGATTGTCATCTCGTTCTCAACTATTTATCAGTATCCCTTTCTTTTTTAGAATCCTTTCACACTCTTGTAAGCCTTTAAATAACTATTTACAATTTTTAAATGTCTCTGTCTATCGATTGAGTATTTTTTCATCTCTAAATCTGCCATTTGGATTATAGCATTGAATAGATAATCCAAGGTATGTCAATTCATTAAAATTGGTTATCGTAGCAAGAAATTATCTTCCCTTTCTTTTCAGGTAGCAGACCAGTCAGTCATAAAGGTAACATTTGAAATTTAAAGCTGAACTGAAGTTCAGCATCAAATAGAGGAGAGAAAATGTATCTCTTCAACATTTCTTCATCAGCACTTGACATGTATCAACTTAATACTCTGATCAGGACCTTAAGTTCTGGAAAATACTGCATGCCAGTGTGGATATCAAGGTTGCAAGGAATAATCTGAAAACTGGGTGAGCTGCAACTACACTCTGCCATTATTTCAAGATATTTTGCGGTTATTAAAAATAAACTTAGTGGAGCATGACGCTTCGAAAGTTATGGTTCCTAAACTAATGATTTCTTTGCTCGTGCGGATATGCCAATGCATCATGGAGCACTGTTCTACGGTTTGCCTAAAGGAAAATTTGTGCATTCAGCTGGCTAGTTATCGGAAGTCTCATTTTTCATTGACAGGATATCGTGATTGCACAATATGCAGGAGAACAAGTCTACTTAATTTGAGACTGGGCATTCATGTTTTTCAATTATTCAGGAACATCATCAAAATACATACATCATCCTGCTAGTACATACATAGTTTTATTGAGTTAGTTATTTTGTGTTTTATGGTGGGATGCTTTCTATGTAGTGAATGTTGCATAACAGCAAATAACAGATGGCTGAAAGCGTATTGCACCCTTGAACAGATGCTCATCCTTTCTTAAAATATAAATCTGTATAATATATGCAGGCTTCAGCTTTTGTCTGTCACGAATCTAACCTATTCTAGTTTTGCAGGAAGATTGTATATTTCAGTGGCTGCCATGGCATTTCCATTATCATTGGAGTGGGTGGAATACGTGAAGTCTGACTTAATTCTTAGGGTTAAGCAAAATGAAAGTGCCTGAGAATCCTTTCTGCGGTGTGAGTTCTGATACCAGTTATAATGGGAAGGACCATCGAACAAGCGAGAAGTCGTTAACGCACTTAGTTTTTGTTCGCTTTGTTTTCTTAATGTAGTGTAAAGAATACCCTTAAAAATCATTCAGAAATAACTTTAATTGTGTACGTTTCACCACTTATAGATCAGAGTGGCCAGTGGGAAATGTGCAGAAATTGAATTATTTGTTTGTTTAACGTAGATATGTACAATGCTAAACATCCCATCCCCCTATCCAATCGAGAAAGAAAGCAGAGGAGTTGAGTGGAAATCTTTTATTTTTGATTTTCTCCTGTCTTCACTAGATACTGTTTTACACTGCGATGTTCCATGTACGTGCCAGCTACCGGCTAGCTTGCCAAGTGATTAATTCATTGTTTACGAGACAAGATACTGAATGTTGGTAGGAGAGAATATGCCAATGTAATAGTCTACGCTCTGAGGGTCTAGACAGAATCCAGATAATGTGAATCCAAATCCCAACATGGCAGTCGTAAAAACCCACCTGGTTTATTAACGTTCTGTAGGGATGGAATCCTACCATGCTTATCCGATCTGGCTTATGGTGACTCTGGTTCCACACGTGGTTGGCTCTTAACTGACCTCAGCTGTCCTGTCACCTTCACAGACTAATTAATACCAGGCTTACCGGCAATGTCCACATCCCTAGAATACATTGTTTTAAATGTGACCTTGAAGAGCCTCAATATTCTTGCAGATTTCCAATTTACAAATAGAGTTCTATGATAGTGATTCAATTTTTTTATCCATCTCAGTGGGAGTTAGCAGTACAATTCCATGTTAAAGAATGCTAGATAAGCTCAAAGCAATCTGATTAAAATCAAATTTGAAAATAGATCTAAATGCTAAAAACAGGAAGCAGTAAATTGTTGATGATATTTATGAATAGAGTGTCTGAGGAGAATGCAAGACTAGTGTGCAAGTGGTTTGTGCAGAGACCCTTATAGGCCTGTCCCACTTAGGCGACTGCAGGAGCCTATGCAGTCGCCACATGTTCGCGGGTGGTTGCCGGGTAGTCGCCTTCATGGTCGTGAGGAGTTCCCGCATTCTGGGAACTAGTCGCGGCCTCATTATGGTAGCCGCGAATTTTTCAACATATTGAAATATTGGCGGCGACTAGAATAAAGCCGCCATGGAGAGTAGCGAGAATTCCCGTGCCGTAGGTGGGTCGCCAGGAGGTCCTAGTGGGTTGCCAGGAAGTTGAAGGCTCTCATAGGTTGTAGCCATGCTGACCGGTGAATTTCATTGGCTCATTGGAAAAATAAAACGTAAGCAGTAGTTTTGAGAACCAAGGGTAACCGACCGGTAATGTTAAATGTCCGCTGGGCTTCACAGCCGTGTATCTCTGGCTTCTTAAAGGTTGTCTCCAATCCTTCTCCCGCCTTCTCCCCCCCTCCCCCCCTCTCCTCCGTCTTAATTACAGCGCCAACCTTCCTGTTCATCGCGGTGTGTGTCTGTATCACATTGGCTTTGCACCGTGTGAATTTCACTCAGACAGCGCTCCCCCCGCTTGCCCTGTCCCCAGCCTGCATAACGGGCTGGTGAAGGAAGCGATGTGTGTGTGTTCCACTGTGACAGTCGCTGTTCCAGTTGCCTGTTTTTCAGTTTTGCCTGTTTTGCAGTCGCCTGAAAAATCGCCTAAGTGGGACAGGCCCATTACTATTCCTGGAGGCATCAAACTAGAAATTACCTGTGTGTAGACAGACGATACAAGTCTTATTAAAGATAGTCCGAGGGTCTCCAATGAGGTAGATGGTATGTTAGTCTGCTCTCTACTTGGCCTGCCAACTGTCCCTGAATCTGGAGGTATGTATTTTCACACTTCAGCATCTATTGCCTGATGGGAGAGGGGAGAAAAGGGAGTGATCGGGGTGAGATTCATGCTTGATTATGGTGGTGGCCTTGCCGAGGCAGCATGCTATACATGGAATCAATGGAAGGGAGGTTGGTTTGTGTGATGGTCTGGGCTGCGTCCACAATTCTCTGCGATTTTTTGCGATCTTGGATGGAACTGTTGCCAAACCAGGCTGTGATGCATCCCAATAAAATGCTTTCTATGGTGCATCTGTAGAGGTTGGTGAGAGTTGTTAGGGACATACCGAACTTCCTAAGCCTTCTAAGGAGGTATAGGCATTGGTGTGCTATTTTGGCCTTTACTTCGATATGGCTGCTCCAGGAGAAGTTGTTGTTGATATTTACTCATAGGAATTTGAAGCTTTCAACCATCTTGATTTTGGTGCCGTCAATGTATACCAGGGTATGTGTATTGCTTCACTTCCTGAAGTTGGTCACAATCTCCTGCTGACAAGGTTGTTGTCTTGGCACCAGTTTATGAGGTTCTCAATCTTCTTCCTGTACTCCGTCTTGTCATTATTTGATATCAGGCCCACAATGGTGGTGTCGTCCATGAATTTGTAAATTGAGTTGGATTGGCATTTGGCTGCATGGTCGTGGGTGTATAAGGAGTAAGATGTGGGCTGAGAACACATTCCTGCAGGGCACCAGTGTTGAGAATTATCGTGGAGGATGATTTGTCACATAGAAACATGGAAAAGAGGTGCAGGAGGCCATTTGGCCCTTCCAGCCAACACCGCCATTCATTGTGATCATTCATGGCTGATCATCCACCCATGCCTGCCTTCTCCCCATATCCCTTGATTCCGCTAGCCCCTAGAGCTCTATCCAACCAACTTTTAAATCCATCCAGTGAATTGGCCTCTACTGCCTTCTGTGGCAGAGAATTCCACAAATTCACAACTCTCTGGGTGAAAATGTTTTTTCTCATCTCAGTTTTAAATGGCCTCCCCTTTATTCTTAGACTGTGGCCCCTGGTTCTGGACTCCCCCAACATTGGAAACATTTTTCCTGCATCTACAGTACCTAGTCTAGTCCTTTTATAATGTTATATATTTCTATAAGATACCCTCTCATCCTTCTAAATTCCAGTCAATACAAGCCCAGTCTTTCCAATCTTCCCTCATATGACAGTCCCGCCATCCCGGGGATTAACCTCGTGAACCTACACTGTCTCAATAGCAAGGATGTCCTTCCTCAAATTAGGAGACCAAACTACACACAATACTCCAGATGTGGTCTCACCGGGGCCCTGTACAACTGCAGAAGGACCTCTTTACTCCTATACTCAAATCCTCTCGTTATGAAGGCCAGCACGCCATTAGCATTCTTCACTGCCTGCTGTACCTGCATGTTTATTTTCAGTGACTGGTGTACAAGGACACCCAGGTCTTGTTGCACTTCCCTTTTTCCTAATCTGACACAATTGAGATAATAATCTGCCTCCTTGTTCTTGCCGCCAAAGTGGATAACCTCACATTTATATACATTATACTGCATCTGCCATGCATCTGCTCACTCACTCAACCTGTCCAAGTCACCCTGCAACCTCCTAGCATCCTCTTTGCAGTTCACACTGCCACCCAGCTTTGTGTCATCTGCAAATTTGCTAGCGTTATTCTTAATCCCATCATCTAAATCATTAATATATATTGTAAATAGTTGTGGCCCCAGCACCGAGCCTTGCGGCACTCCACTCGCCACTGCCTGCCATTCTGACAGGGACCTGTTTATTCCTACTCTGTTTCCTGTCTGCCAACCAATTCTCTATCCATGTCAATACCCTGCCCCCAATACCATGTGCTCTAATTTTGCCCACTAATCTCCTGTGTGGGACCTCAGCAAAGGCTTTCTGAAAGTCCAGATACACTACATCCACTGGCTCTCCATCATCCATTTTACTTGTTAAAGAAGGAACTGCAGATGCTGGAAAATCGAAGGTACACAAAAATGCTGGAGAAACTCAGCGGGTGCAGCAGCATCTATGGAGCGAAGGAAATAGGAAACGTTGCTTATTTCCTTCGCTCCATAGATGCTGCTGCACCCGCTGAGTTACTTGTCACCTATCCTCACTGATTGTGGTCTGTTGGTCAAGAAGTCGAGGATCCACTTGCAGAGGTGAGTGCTGACTCCAATTCCACAAGTCTATATACAGAACATACAGAGCATCACAAAGTGAGTAGATAGATGTTTTTTGTCTCACAGGGGAATTGAGTCATGGAACAGTCAGGACTCTCTTTTCTTTCCGTATCAGCACCTTTAGCATCTGGAATCCCCATGGATATATTTTTAGTCTTTCTTATTTCTCATCTGTTCTGCAGTCTCTTGTGATCGATGATGGCTCGCTTCTACTCCAGTGTTTAGGCCTCATCGCCATCTGTGTGGCATTCACAGACACCATTATAGGTGGTGCAGGAGGCATTGAACAAGAGGCAATGTATTCCTTGCTTCTTTACCATTGTGAGTGGTTGTGACAAGCAATTGCAATAAGATGGTGGGTGTTATACATTTTGGGGGAGGATTTGTGAATCACTTGACTAATTTCCTCTGTCTTCCTGTTAATTTCTTGCAGACACAGAGCAGGGGAGAGTGATTTACTGGTGCCTGGTGTCAGTATGCAAACTATGACCTACTCATTGGAGCTAGCTGAATGCAGTTAGAGTCTCCGAGATGGGGATCTTGTCCAGTGAGAGAGCAATCGCAGCAGATTTGGAATGTAGCATTGGTCGTACCTCTTTGAATGCCGCTGCAGAGTTTTGAAAACATGCAGGAGGAAACAAATTCAACTGTGGTAACTACAGAGAATTTAGCTGCCATCTGCTTCAAGCAAATTAATTCAGATTCAGATTCAGATTGGTTTGTTATTATATACACCAGGGTGCAATAAAATTCCTTGTTCACTTGAAGCTCATGGAGTAAATAGTATCTTCCTAGGTCCCCTTCGGTCATGGCTGACCATGGGTGTCTCCAGAGTGCTATTCCCTATATGGAAGACACCTGTGTGTGATTTGCTTTAACGTGGGGAGACTGGTGCACAGACAGCCACCACACGGTCCTTGACAGATCTGAGTCAGGATCCAGTGGCATGGAGTCCAAGATGACTGGAGACCCTTTTCTGCTGCAGCCTTCATCCACCTTCCCAGCCGTTGTGACGCTCCACAATGGTCAGCCATCATCCTCCGCCTGTTCCACCATTGAAGTCTTGGTTGGATTGCTCTTTGCCAGAGACCTCCCCCTTGACCTTACCACCATGGGTGGCCCTACCAGGAGCATAGCTCCAGACGGCATCGCTCTCAGGATCTCAGGTCCACACAATCTTCTCCACCACAACAAGGTGACAATCCATGGAGTAAATAGTATACACTAGACTAAGTGGGACCCGTTGGGTCCCATGTTCACACGGGAGGGCTGGTCCTCCGATGCAATATTCCACCTCTCCACCAATTCCAATATTGGTGGCCAGTGGGGGGGGGGGGCTTTCTGGAGCGCTGGTATGGGTGTTGTTGGCTGCAGGGACTACTGGTCTCCAGAGGGCTAGTATGGACATTGTGGGCCAAATGGATTCTTGGGGTGGCAGCTCAGTCTCTCACACCTGATGTGCTGGCAGCCAACTCACGGCTGGTGGACTGGCAGTTGACACGGCTATTCCTTAAAATTCCATTTCAAGCAGAATGCAAGGCCACCAACTTCAAATCCATTTCCTACCATTTCAAGCAGGGTGCAAGGCCACCAAATTCAAGTGCAGTTTCTTACCTTTTTGAGCAGGGTGCAAGGCCACAAAATTCAAGTGCAGTTTCATACCACTTCAAGCAGGGTGCAAGGCCACCAAATTCAAGTGCAGTTTCCAACCACTTCAAGCAGAGTGCAAGGCCACCAAATTCAAGTGCAGTTTCATACAATTTCAAGGAGGGTGCAAGGCCACCAAATTCAAATGCAGTTTCATACCATTTCATGCAGGGTGCAAGGCCACCACATTCAAATGCATTCGTACTATTTCAGGCAGGGTGAAACCACCATAAAAACCACCATAAAACCACACAAAACACCACACTCACAGTTCAGTAGACATTCAGTGTGTTCAGTTGATTCACAGCTCAGACAGAGTCGTGACCTCTCCCTCCCCCATCATGCAGAGACTGAGCCACACCCACACTTCCGGGTTTTATAAACCCTCCCCCTCGCACCGGAAAAGGTGTGGCCTTCATGGCGTGATTAACAGGAGAGAGATTCTCAACATTTTTTAAACACTAATAACACTTTTGTTTTTCATTGATGGGAAGAATCCTCTGCACCTGATGAGCGGAGGGGAACTGAGTAAGATGGCCAAAAATCACAGCCGTAAGTGGTAGCGTTTTATCTAAAATCAATATAGTGCAAACAGGAAGTTGTCAAGTTTAGAGAAACAACCATTTGCAGGCAGTGCCTTTCACTTCAACCCAAACCCCCCAAACAACCATTTGCAGGCAGTGCCTTTTCACTTCAACCCAAACCCCCCCAAGCAACCATTTGCAGGCAGTGCCTTTTCACTTCAACCCAACCCCCCCAAACAACCATTTGCAGGCAGTGCCTTTTCACTTCAACCCAACCATATTTTCATTTTCAAACCACATTAAGGGCACTCACAGTTGAGTAGACATGTGTCCAATGTTATTCAGAGCTCAGAGAGACGTGACCCTCTGGCTTCCTCCATCTTGCAGAGACTGAGTGAGGCACATCACTTCCTGGTTTTATAGTCCCTCCAGCAGGGACATCAGAGAGAATGGCAAATTAAAAAAAAACATTAATATCTCTCTGATTTTTCATCGATCGGAAAAATCCTCTGGTCCAGGAAGGCGGAGGGGGGCTCTGAGCGAGGTGGCCCAAAATGACGGCCGTAGGTGGCGGTGTTCTCTCAGAAATCACAGCACAGTGAGCCAAAAGCGGTCAAGATCAGACTTTTAGTAATATAGATACTACAATAAATACAACAAGTAGAGCAGAATGGTGCAAGATTGTAGTGAAATCTGAGGTAATGAAAAACAAGTTACAAGAATGGAATAGTTGAATGAGGTTGAGTTAAGAGTAAGCGTACATGGCAGCACATCCAAAAAGTGGGAATGAAAGAGGTTATTGGTTCAGGAGTCAGATAGCGATGGGGGAAGAAGCTATTCTTAAGTGATGACATCCGGGCGTTCAAGCTCCTGTATCTTCTCCCTTAAGATGGAAGAGAGAAAAGGGAGTGGTCTAGGAGGCAGTCATCCATGATGATACTTTCTGCCTTCCTGATGCAATCATGAATAAATAATGCTAGCATTTATTTCAAGAGGGCTTGTATACAAAACCAGGGATGTAATAAGGCGCTGGTAAGGCCGTATTTGGAATGTTGCGAGCAATTTTTGGCACCGTATCTGAGGAAGGATGTGTTGGCTCTGGAGAGGGTCCAGAGGAGGTTTCCAAGAATGATCCCAGGAATGAGTAGGTTAACCTATGCTGAGCATTTGTCGGCACTGTACCTTTATTTGCTGGAGTTTAGAAGAATGTGGGGGTACAGGGCTCTCGTTTAACTTTTTTTCCCTGTTGCCAGCCGGGCAACCTAGGCAGCTTTTTAGGTTGCCAAATGACAGTTTAGGTGGTCATTTAAGACGGCTTGCATGACGCGTGCGATAATGTGCTCGGACAAAGTGCGTAGTTACCAGTCGGAATTATACTCAATGAAGCATTCACATATTATTTCTGCTTCAAATAAAGTCACAAACTAAACATATTCACCAATCAAGACATGATATATCCCACAATAACATGCAGCAAAATTATAAGACAGTATCTCAACTCTTTTTACACATTGCAATTAATACAATTTCTATTCGTTCTTTCCACTTCCAAACAAAAATGTGGTTGGATTATTCAGCGTAGGATCAACCTGTGTCAATAAATCTTGGACCATGGTAAGATATATGCGTATGTATAGTTGTGAATGTTGCTCATTAAACAACTACAGTACTGATACTCCATATTAAGAGCATTGATTTGCCATTAAAATGAATTCTGTAATAACGTGTCAACGGTAGCAGTGACAATCGAACACTGTGGTTTTAATGTTTCACGTGTTCACAATTTAATTAATCCATCTTTATGGATCAAAACAAATAATAACATTGGGAGTTAAAACACATTTGATTGCATTCCGTTATCAAACATAGTCAATGTTCACTCTGAAGACAATTCCAGCACAATAGGGTCAGGGAGGGGGGTGTGTGTGAATCAGTGCGGGGTGTATAGATGGCGGGGGTGGGGGGTTAGAAGGCAGTCGGTGCAGAATGGATAGATTGAGGCAGGTGAATTAGTACGTGTTCGTTGGAGTAGGTAAAATTGTGAGGGGAGAGCACCGGGGATGTCAGTGATGTTGAATGGGGGGGTTCAGTACGGGATGGATGGGGGTAGACAAAAGTGCTGGAGAATCTCAGCGGGTGAGGCAGCATCTATGGAGTGAAGGAAATAGGCAACGTTTCGGGTCGAGACCCTTCTTCAGACTGTTCCCCCCATTCTTCTTGAATGGGAGGATCAGTACAGGATGGATGGGGGGGGGGGAGATCAGCGCAGGATGAATGGGGGGGAATCAGTACAGTGTGGATCGGAGGGTGTGCAGGATGAATGGGGGATCACTACAGGATGAATGAGGGGAAGGGGGGAAGGTGCAGGGTAAATGGAGGGTGGGTCAGTACGGGATGAATGCGTGGATTAGTACAGGATGGATGGAGGAGAAGTGCAGGATGGATGGGAAAGGGGTAAGTACAGGGTGAATTGGGGAACCAGTGTAGGATGGATGGTGGGGGGGAATGGCAGGAGAATCTATGCGAGGTGGTTAGGGTGATCAGCGCAGGATGAATAGATGGGGAGGGGAGCACAGGGGATGTCAGTGAGGACTGAATAGACGCGGGAATGGGGATCAGTGCGGGATGGAGTGGAAGGGTCCCAGGATAAGGGGGTGGAGGGGGCGTACAAGAGAGAGGGGGCGAGGTGGGGAGGAAGGAAGATCAGCTCTCCTCGGACAACATCGCCCTGCTGCCTTGGCCATTGGGAACTCCTCGCCACCGCCTCCCTCCTCCGCCAGCCAACAGCAAGGTGCGGGGCCGAGCGGTGCAGCTCAGAGATCCTATAGCTATAAGATCTTTGATGCAGCTGCTTCAGAAGGGTCGGAGCGAATGACGGGCTTCGCACAGCGGCAGCGGCTCCATCTCCGCCTCCTCCCGCACCCCGCCCGCCCTGATAAGGGCCTCTGCTTGTAAATCCAGTAACCGCGCTTTCAAAACAACCCCTCCCTCCTCCCGGCCTCTACTATGTTCAGGGTGAGGAAGGGTCGGAGCGAATGACGGGCTTCGCACAGCGGCAGCAGCGGCCGCGACAGCGGCTCCATCTCCGCCTCCTCCGCTATATTATCTTTGCTGATAAGGGCCTCTGCTTGTAAACCCGCTAACGGCGATAACCGCTTTCAAAACAAACCCTCCCGCACGCCGAGGCCGGGAGGAGGGAGGGAGGGAGGAAGGGAGGGGGAGGCCTCGGCGTGCGGGAGGGTTTGTTTTGAAAGCGGTTATCGCCGTTAGCGGGTTTACAAGCAGAGGCCCTTATCAGGGCGGGCGGGAGGAGGCGGAGTTGGAGCCGCTGCTGCCGCTGTGCGAAGCCCGTCATTCGCTCCGACCCTTCCTCACACCGCACCTAGTATCTTTGCCCCGCAATACAGCCGTCACCGCCGACACAAAACATTGCGTTCCTTTTCTCCAGAGATGCTGCTTGACCCGCGGAGTTACTCCAGTTTTTTGTGTCTATCTTCGGTACAAACCAGTATCTGGTTGTCAAGCCGGGCAAAATGACTCGGTGTTTAGGTTGCCCAGCGGCGCTTTGAGTGGTCAGTGGCACCCGGACAACCTCTAATTTCGAGCCCTGGGGTACCTCATTGAAACTAGGGTTGCCAACTTTCTCACTCCCAAATAAGGGACGAAAGGTCAAAATATGGGACAAATTCCCGACGGCAATTCGTTGACCGACTCGGCCGTGACTGGGTGAGTGATGAGTTGGCCCGGGTGCTGGACTATACACAAAGCCCAGCCGGCGGGCCAGCTGAGGAGTTTTAGCCTGGGTGTCGGCGGTAAGCAAAGGTCAGAAGGTCGGACAGCTGGCAGGCTGCCGACCGATGGGGCCACGGGCGAGGCGCTGCTGCTACACTCCATGGACTGCACTACGTCGGAACGTGCGAGGCGGGGCCGGACGCGGTGCTCTGACCCGACAGTCCCCTCGACCCGAGCGGTCCCATATGGGAGAAACCAATTTAGCCCAATGTACGGGAGGCCCCGGCTAATATGGGACAGTTGGCAATCCTAATTGAAACATACAGAATGGTGAAAGGCGTGGATAGAGTGGATGTGGAGAGGATGTTTCCACTAGTGGGAAAGTCTAGGACTAGAGTTCAAAGCCTCAGAATTAAAGGAAGTTTTTTTAAGAAGATGAGGAGAAATTCCTTTTATCAGAGGGTGGTGAATCTGTAGAATTCTTTGTGACAGAAGGCTGTGGAGGCCGTCAGTGAATATTTTTAAGGCAGAGGTAGATAGATTCTTGATTAGTGCAGGTATCAGAGGTTATGGGGAGAAGGCAGGAAAATGGGGTTAAGAGGGAGATATAGATCAGCCATGATTGAATGGCGGAGTAGACTTGATGGGCCGAACGGCCTAATTCTACTCCTATTCCTTATGACCTTATGAAGATGGACTAGAGTGGCAGGGCGGCATGGTGGCGTAGCAGTAGAGCTATTGCTTTACAGCGCCAGAGACCCGGGTTCAAATCCGACTACAGGTGCTTATCTGCACGGAGTTTTTATGTTCCCCATGATTTTATGTTCAGCCATGATCATATTGAATGGCGGTGCAGGCTCGAAGGGCTGAATGGCCTACTCCTGCACCTATTTTCTATGTTTCTATGTTCTCCCCTTGACCATGTGGGTTTTCTCCGAGATCTTTGGTTTCCTCCAACACTTCAAAGACGTTGAGGTTTGTAGGTAATTAGGCTTGTTATAAATGTAACATTGTCCCTAGTGTGTGTAGGATAGTGTTAATGCGCGGGGATTGCTTGTTGGTGCGGCTAGGTGTGCCGAAGGGCCTGTTCCTGCGCTGTATCTCCAAACTAAACTAAACTAGATGGAAAAAAACGATGAGATTGCGATGGACTGGCAGAGAACACTTGTCATTGTAAGTGTTCTCCTAATGCGAAGAGTTGCTCTCTATAATCAAAGTTAGTGAAAGAAGCTGCACCCCCAAACATGACAAAACGCTCCACTAACGGATGCGCCGATGTGGGGCATATCCTGCTCCAGGTTCAGGAAGATCTTAAGGAGCTGAAGGGGAAACTTTCACATATAACAATACAAAGTGAAGGAGAGACATTGGATATGCAGACACTTGAAACAACCATATACAGGATTGATATGGGCTAAAGAGATGTAGCTGAATATTTGACCCCCATCACCCTCTGCTCTCTTCCATAAACCAATTCTGTATCTAATTAGCTATCTCTCCTTGGAGATCGTGCAGGAATAATACCTGTGTAGCTGATCCAGTACTTTTGTCAGTCCTTCTCACCACAGGTTGCACCTTGACTTCAACAAGCTTCTCACTGGAGTGGAAATATTCCATATGATGAATATCAATCAAACTGTTCTGTTTACATTGCTCAGTACACTCCAGATCCAAGATCACTGCTCCATTATTCCTCAAGCTGAATGTTGTGATCAATGCATGCATTTGCACATGTTTGGTGGTCAATCACCAAGTTATTGTTGACCCATGTGAGAATAGGTCTTACACTAGTCATCTGAAGAAGGGTTCCTTCGTTTCATAGATGCTGCTGCACCCGCTGAGTTTCTCCAGCATTTTTGTGTACCATCCATAAAATTAAGGTCTTATAACAGCCCCCAACAGTATAAGTCCTTGGTTGGATCCAGAAAATTGTGAACCGACTATTTTCTCAGGAGCTATATCTCAGCAAAGGTGAACAATTCATGATGAAACTCACCTTCACTTTGGTGCACCCGCACTTCCTTAAATCATCTGAGAGGAAAATGGTGTCAAGACCTCAAGCCTGGCAAAAAGCTCATGGCCTACCTGGGCAGCAGTGAACCGCATCATCCTGTATAGCACTGAGCCGTGAACTACTTTTTCACATCCATGAGCAGTCTGCCAAAACATGGAAATTGGACAAAATGTGGAAACAAAGAACTGCAGATGCTGGTCCATACCAAAGATAGTAAATGATAATGTTGGGATTGTTGCGTTCATAGGGATGAGATTAGCTGATGGAAGGATCTTGCAGAAGCCTGATAACAGAGGGGAAGTAGCTGTTCCTGAATCTAGTGATAGGTGCTTTCAATCTTCTGTACCTTTGGCCTGACAGGAGCAGGGAGAACGAATGACGGGGGTGGGATAAGTCTTTGATTACGTGGCTGCGTTTCTGAGGCAGCATGACGTTTAGATAGTCAATAGTGGGCGTTTGGTCTGTGTGATGGACTGGACTACATCTACAACTCCCTGCAATTTCTTGCAGTCTTCCCAAATCAAGCTGTGATGAGACCTGACTATACTTTCTATGTAGTATCTGGGCATGTTTGTTAGTCATTGAAGTCATGTCAAGTATCCTCAGTCTCCTAACAAAGTAGAGGCATCGGTATGCCTTCTCGGCTGTTGCATCATTGTGGTTGGTTCACGATAAATCATTAGTAATACGTTAAGGGATTTAAATCTCTCAACCATTTCTACTTCGGCACCATTGATGCTGATTGGGACATGTACCCTACCGTACCTGAAGTGTGGGGGAGTACATGCTGCATGTGTAACTGGGTGTCCATTCAAAATCATTAATGACATCCCATGAGATTCTGACATACAGTATCTTCTTGTCCTCCTCCAATTTCCCCAGCCTCTGACAAAGTTGATCGTGTCTTCAATGCCTTTCCTCCAGCATTGGATATTCCTACAGTTATCTGATTCCATTTCTCCCTATGTGTTTTAAACCAGAACATTCACCTGAAATTAGGTTTTCTAGTCATGCAGGTAACTTTAGTCTTTGGTGTGGCCCTGTCACCTTCCTATTTTTTAAATTATTTTTTTATTATCTATAGGCAGACTTGCAGTTACACCTCTTACCCATCCAACTTGACCCTTCTATTGTCTCTATGTTGTCACCCTGCTGGGCGAGCAGAACTTCCCTTAATTACCTTTTTAATTCCCTCATTACCTTTTTTTCTATATTCCAAACTCGTTTCCCTTGCCACTGACTTTGCAACTGTCCCCAACTGCGTGAATGCATCGTTACTTTTTTGCATATCTTTCATTCGTCTGTCTATATCTCTCTATATCACCATCTACAGTATATCTCTTGTTTCCCTTTCTCCTGACTCTCAGTGTGACGAAGGGTCTCGACCCGAAATGACACCTATTCCTTTTCTCCAGAAATGCTGTCTGATCCTCTGAGTTACTCCAGCTTTTTGTGTCTGCCTGAATGTATTCTCAATCTTGGTACTTTTGATTCAAGAGTTGCTCTGAACCCAAATACTTGCATTCCAAATGTATAGAAGTGTGAAAACACACACTTCCAGATTCAGGGACAGTTTCTTCCCAGCTGTTATCAGGCAACTGAATCATTCTACCACAACCAGAGAGCAGTGCTGAACTACAATCTACCTCATTGGTGACTCTTGGACAATCTTTGTTCAGCCTTTGCTGGCTTTACCTTGAACTAAACGTTATTCCCTTATCATGTATCTATACACTGTAAATTGCTCGATTGTAATCATGTATTGTCTTTCCGCTGACTGCAACAAAAGCTTTTCACTGGTACACGTGACAATAAAGTAAACTAAACAAAACATTATTGTCAAGACTATCAATTTCTACTTTAATATGGTCACCCAGCATCCGCAACCCTAACCCATCTACTGCAAAAAAATTAATTCATTCCTTTGTTGCCTTTTGACTGGACTTATTTCAATGTAATCCTGGCAGGTTTCCCTCATTCCCTCATCTGTAAATCCGAGATCCACCGAAAATCCACTTCCCATGTGTTAACTTGGACCCATTGCTCCGGTGCTTGATGACCTGGAGCGAGTGCTTCTGGCAAATGCCTTGATTTTCACATTTTTGTTCTTATTTCCCAATCTTTTCATGTTTTCATTC
This sequence comes from Malacoraja senta, assembly GCA_038087875.1. Lineage (NCBI taxonomy): Eukaryota > Metazoa > Chordata > Chondrichthyes > Rajiformes > Rajidae > Malacoraja > Malacoraja senta. The sequence goes on from CM075977.1 coordinate 372,816,202, forward strand.
CTCCCTATCTCCGTAACCTTCGTGAGCCAATTAATCTTCCGAGATATTTGTGTTCTTTTAATTACCGTCTCTTGATCATTTATGGATTTAATTGTTCCACTGCAGACAGCTGTGCCTTCAGCGGCTAGGGCCCCAAAATTTGGAATCCCTTTCCATCCTGAAAATGCTTTGTTACTCTTGCCTCGTATGATGTTTCTTTAAACCTATGACTTTGATCAACACACAAGTCATTAGTCTTAAGATCAATAGTTGTTTGATAAAAGGTACACAAAAATGCTGGAGAAACTCAGCGGGTGCAGCAGCATCTATGGAGCGAAGAAAATAGGCAACGTTTCGGGCCGAAACCTGATAAATGTTAGTGTGAAGTTCTCTTGGCTGTTTTTGCTAGAGGTAATGGCTACAGTATAATTACACGTTGTTGAGAGTAAACTTAATGTGGACAGTGGTTAACGCTCCTGCCATGCTTGCTTTGGGGTCTCATTTGAGATCATTGGTAATACTTATACCAAGCAACTTAGTTTGGTTTTAAAAATAGTCTGCAGCACCTTTAAAAACAAAATAAAATCTTCAAAGCGATTATTGGGAAATAGAAGTCCCATAAGTGTTAACAGAAATAACTTCTCATAAGTCATCATTTTTGTACCATAGGATTTGTAGTTACAACGTTACACGTCTTATGCATTTGCAGCTCCATTCAGTGCAGAGTGAACAATGCAGGGTGCAGCTAATTGAGGCAAAATTGATATGAAATATTTCCATCCTGGCTATTATCATTCATTAAGAACAAAAGGGCTATCCTAACGATTGTTTTCCTTTTTTTGTATGTTGCAGTCCAGTCTCCTTGGGCATGACATAGGTATGGGCAGTCCGGCAGCCGTTTCACCTCCAGGCTCCAAGCCTGGGTCACAGTATTATCCATATTCCAGCAATAATCCCCGCCGGCGACCAATGCATGATTCCTCAATGGGTGAGTGCTGTTCCACCTTTAACTTTTCTTTCCTTTGCCCTTTGAACTCTGATTCTTCAGTGGCCTGCTTACAGTTCTTCAAGCACTCTATGTTCTGTTATACCATGAATTACTTTGATTTTATTTACAATATTTGCAATATTGATTGTTATAAATTACCATAAAAAAAATTAACACCGTTTGAATGTAGGTCTGAGGAACAATTGCAATGTTTTGTTAGGTGAGAATGTAAACATAAACGTTATTGAATGGCTACTATACTGTAGCTCATCAACTGGCTTCCTGCAAGGCTTAAACCAAGAGCTCATTGCTTCCAGGCTACTGGAGAGGACTGCCAGTTGGTTTATGTATATTTTTAACAAGCTAGAATTTCAAAATGTATTCCATAACAGGATCCTTGAAGAAAGAAAAAAATCAAAGCCTTCTCCACATTTCTGCTAATGCAAAACTGCATATATAGGACATACCTTTAGAAAGGAGTTAAGGAGGAATTTCTCTAGTCAGAGGGTGATGAAACTGTGGAATTTGTTGCCACTGAAGGCTGTGCAGGCCAAGTCAATGGATATTTTTAAGGCAGAGATTGACAGATTCTTGATTACGATATGATATGATCGAAGTTTATGTGTTGACAGATCAATTGACCCTTTGGGATAAATAAAGTTGGATCGTATCATACCGTAATCAAGAATCAAGTCATAAAACACAAGATACATGAAACAGGAAATCAAAGTGACGAGTAGAAAGTCCAGGATTGGTGATGTGCAAAGGTTGGGGAGGGAGAGGGGTGTCAGTCTATCCCATGATAAAAAGGGGAGGAGTTGTACAGTTTGATAGCCACAGGGTAAAAGGATGTCCTGTGGTGTTCTGTGCTGCATCTTGGTGGAACCAATCTGTTGCTGCAGGTGCTCCTCAGGTTGACCAGTGTGTCATGGAGGGGGTGATCTGTATTGTCCAAGATGCTCTGCAGTTTGAGGAGCATCCTCAAACATCATTAATCTTCTTCTTGCGTATGGCGTGCACAGCCTAAAGTTGTAAGACAACTTGTTCTGTTTGATCTTCTGTTTGTGCACGCCAGGTTGATTGCATTCGTCTAAACAGGGTGGACCACGTGAAGGTTGCAATCTCCCACCACATCATTAATCTGAGCATCATTAGTATGGGTGTCAGGGGTTATGGGAGTAGAGAGGAGAATGGGGTGAAGAGGGAAAGATAGATCAGCCATGATTGAAAGGTGGAGAAGACTTATGAACCCATTAACTTATTTTTGCATGTGAGGTCATCTTGTTATTGCTTTGTAGTATAAATTCTTGTCCTACCTCTGGTTTCAAAATCAAACCCATCACTTCTGATGTTTTCCATTAAAATTGAATGAGGGTTCCGAGATACAAGCACCCAAATAGTTTGATTAGAAATCAGAGGTAGGCCAAGAACCACGGAAAATAAATTACTATGTTGTTTAGTGTCTGGATGATTAGAGGTACTTGCATCTTTCCCTAGTTTCACTGCCTTCAGTGGACTCTCTGTTTCCCAATGTTTGCTCATTGCATGAGACCTTCACTGTACTTAATTGGTACATGTGACAATTAAAATGAACCTTGAATCTTGAAGAGCTTTACAGCTGACATGGAACTTTTACTTTACATGTCAATAGGAAATGAATATATTGCACTGCAAACAACACCTAGTACTTTATATATTTTTTCTCCTGATATACTAATAGTTATATCAATACCCCTTGTATCAAAATATGAAGTTATATATTTTTCTTAAGATGGATCCATTTCGCACACTTATCAAGTGGGGATGGCAGGATATCTTGCACATATTGGCTGCTTGAAAATATTTAATGAGGAACCAGTTAGAACATATTGAAAACTTCACATGTGATAAGTTATAATTTCATCAACTGTTCTCCATTTCCCTTTATGTACATCTTCACAAAGAGTCTTGAGGCTTATAGAACTATGTATGCATCCTTCATAAAGTCGGGAAATATCCATTTGTCACAATGCTTGGTACTGTCAGTATATTGTCCCCAAAAGTGACTGCAGTGAAATTAATGTAAGTTAATCGAGAGCTGGCAGCAAATCTTTTTGTGATTCAGGGTATTGCCGTGAAAGGTAAGAGTGAATCTCAAGCTATTTCCGACTGCATTTTATGTCCCAGAGCTGAATTTCAAGCAGTAATTAAATTTATAATACTGCATGAAATAGCTTGATATTCATTCTTAACTTCTTTGCATCACTTGAACTATTATTATTAATTTAAAATAATTAATCATTATCTATTTTGCTAAGGGAAAATAAAAAGTTTTTCACTTGTTATGAAATAGATTGTTTTATATCAATTCCCTTTCATCACAGCCTGTCTGCTGAAGGTGATGTGACCTAAATGAATGGACATTGCTGCTAGCAATAGAAGAGTTAAAACGCTTTTTGAACATTTGACAGTTAACCTGTTGTCATATTCCTCTAGCACAAAATGGCCAGTTAGAAACATAGAAAAATAGGTGCAGGTGTAGGCCATTCGGCCCTTCGAGCCGGCAACGCCATTCAATATGATCATGGCTGATCATCTAAAATCAGTACCACATTCTTGCTTTTTCCCCATATCGCATGAATCCTTTAGCCCTAAGAGCTAAATCTCTCTTGAAAAAACCCAGTGAATTGTCCTCCACTGCCTTCTGTGGCAGATAATTCCACAGATTCACAACTCTCTGAGTGAAGAAGTTTTTCCTCATCTCAGTCCTAAATGGCCTACCCCTTATTCTTAAACGGTATCCCCTGGTTCTGGACTCCCCCAACATCGGGAACATTTTTCCTGCATCTAGCCTGTCCAATCCTTTAAGAATTTTATATGTTTCTATAAGATCCCCTCTCATCATAAATTCCAGTGAATACAAGCCCAGTCGACCCATTCTTTCATCATATGTCAGTCCCGCCATCCCGAGATTTAACCTGGTGAACCTACACTGCACTACCTCAATAGCAATAATGTCCTTCTTCAAATTAGGAGACCAAAATTACACACAATACTTCAGGTGTGGTCTCACCAGTGCCCTGTACAACTGCAGTAGGACCTTCAAATCCTCCCGCAATTATGGCCAACATGCCATTAGCTTTCTTCGCTGCCTGCTGTACCTGCATGCTTACTTTCAATGACTGATGTACAAGCAAACCCAGGTCTTGTTGCTCCTCCCCTTTTCCTAATCTGACACCATTCAAATAATGTGTAGGGAAGAACTCCAGATGCTTTTTTAAATCGAAGGTAGACACAAAATGCTGTAGTAACACAGCAGGACAGGACAGGCAGCATCTCTGGAGAGAAGGAATGGGTGACGGTTTGGGTCGAGACCCGAAACGTCAGCCATTCCTTCTCTCCAGAGATGCTACTTGTCCTGCTGAGTTACACCAGCATTTTGTGTCTACCTACCATCCAGATAATAATCTGCCTTCCTGTTCTTGCCACCAAGATGGATAACCTCACATTTATCCACATTATACTGCATCTGCCCACTCACCCAACCTATCCATCACCCTGCAGCCTCATAGCATCCTCATCGCAGCTCACACTGCCACCTAGCATTGTGTCATCCGCAAACTTGGAGATGTCACATTTAATTCCCTCATAAATGTTTAATATATATTGTAAATAACTGGGGTCCCAGCACCGAGCCTTGCAGCACCCCATTAGTCACTGCCTGCCATTCTGAAATGGACCTGTTAATTCCTACTCTTTGTTTCCTGTCTGCCAACCAGTTTTCTATCCATGTTAATACCCTACCCCCAATACCATGTGCCCTAATTTTGCACACTAATCTCTTGTGTGGGACCTTGTAAAAGGCTTTTTCGAAAGTCCAGATACACCACATCCACTGGTTCTCCCTTATCCATTCTACTTGTTACATCCTCAAAAAATTCCATAAGATTAGTCAAGCATGATTTCCCCTTCGTAAATCCATGCTGACTTTAACCGATCCTGTCACTGCTTTCCAAATGCACTGCTATAACATCTTTAACAATCGACTCAAGCATCTTCCCCACTACCGATGTAAGGCTAACTGGTCTATAATTCCCTGTTTTCTCTCTCCCTCCTTTCTTAAAAAGTGGGGTTACATTGGCTACCCTCCAGTCCACAGGAACTGATCCAGCATCAAACGAATATTGGAAAATTATCACTAATGCATCCTTGAGTACTCTGAAATGCAGATCATCAGGCCCTGGCGATTTATCTGCCTTCAGTAACTTCCTTACAGTTTACCTAACACCAATCCCTGACTAATGTGGATTCCCTTCAGTTCTTCCCCCCCACTAGATCCTCGGTCCCCTAGTATTTCTGGGAGATTGTTTGTGTCTTCCTTAGTGAAGACAGAACCAAAGCACTCGTTTAACTGTTCTGCTGTTTCCTTAGTTCCCATTATAAATTCACCTGTCTCTGATTGTAAGGGACCTACATTTGGCTTCACTAATCTTTTCCTTTTTACACATCTAAAGAAGTTTTTAGAGTCAGTTTGTATATTCCCCGCAAGCTTTCTTTCGTGCTCTTTTTACCCCCCCCCTCTTAATTAACCACTTTGTCCTCCTCTGTTGAGTTCTAAATTTCTCCCAGTCCTCCGGTTGGAGGGAATAAAGCAATGCATCATATAAAATTAAGAGTAGTCTGAAGAAGGGTTTCGGCCCAAAACGTTGCCTATTTCCTTCGCTCCATAGATGCTGCTGCACCCGCTGAGTTTCTCCAGCACTTACAAAGAGCACCATCCTTAGTCTGCAGTATATTCCATGGTTTATTACCTTTGGGAAAACTGAAGTCTTTTTAATTTTCCCTAAAGAGATTAATTGGTAAGGATCAATTCCTCAATAAGTTAAAATATGCAACGCTTGTTGTAGAAGCAAGCCAGTTTGCTGAATAATCTTATTCAATATTTCCGCATGTTCTTATTGCCTTGAGATGACATCACAGGTTAATAAAGCAATGTTTAAGCAGTTTAATCCAAATTGTGAGATGGCTTTCCTTTCAATATTCACCTTATCCTTATTCTCTGTCAGTAACTAGTGAGAATGTGCTGTATTGAGCAAATTTGAACATGACCCAAAAAGTGATAACTCTGCTAACTCTGTAGCACTTTAACATAAAATAAAATGCAATTGTGTCCCTATCACTTGGACAATATATGTTACAATTCAATGTGATGAAATCAAAACTTTTATATAGGAGTGAATTTAGTAATGAGAACAATTAAACCACCAAACCTATCCATGCTTCTCAGTGGTAAAGGTTAAGGAAGAAAATAGTTGTCCGACAACTACAAAAGAATGATTGATTGAAGTTTTACCAGTTACATAGTAAAACCCCATTGGCAGTGGCACATGGAAAAGATCATCAGTCGATAATGACCAGCAATGTTGACATCGTCGTGTGTTGCAGCAGTGTCTGCAAGGAGTGGCCAGCTGTGAAGTGTAGCCAATTGTTTGCAGTTCCATCTGTGATTTACTGTCTTAATGAACCTGCGCTCTGAGATCGTTTAACATTATAGCGGCAACATAAAAAGTGATGGTATAGAGGTTGAGTGTTTTCAGATGTGATTTTAATTGACAGCCATGTGGAGGGGACCACCTGTGAATAAGGACCACTTTTGTGGGAACCATGGGTGGTCGCTTTTGACAGGTTTAGTTGCTTGTCCCATTATTCATTGGCAAATATCAGATGCAAGTTGTCAAAAGTTATCAGGTGCTCCTATGGTGTAGCTACTGATTTTACTGCACATGCTGCTGAGTGTTGCTGCTTAGCCAGGAAACACTATCTCACACATCAGCCATTTTATTAGTAAAACTTACCTTGAGTTTCAAGTTTCCAATAAAAATTTTGATTTTATGTAATGTGACCTTCATTTTTGCATTTACTGATTTCTCAATATTCTTCTGATATCTTCCATGCTGTACAAATTCGAAGAGTGGAAAGGCTATTTCATTGTCACATGGTTGAAAGTACGGCCCGTATTTCATTGGCATGCCATCATCTTCTGGATACCTCTCTGAAAAAGCCAACCCAAGGATCGAAACTCATAGTCAAAGCTTCTTTAGCGGCCCACATGGTACAAACTCTGGCTGACATGATACTGAACTGTACAAAGCCAATGTCTGTTAATTAGTTGATCCTCAGCTAATTCATTTCACACAAAGGGTGGTAGGTGTGTGGAATGAGCTTCAGGAGCAGGTAGTTGAGGCAGGGACTGTCACAATGTTTAAGAAGCAATTAGACAGGTACATGGATAGGACAGACTTAGAGGGATATGGGCCAAATGCAGGCAAGTGGGACAAGTGTAGATGGGGCATGTAGGTCCAAGTGGGCGTTGGGCCAGAGGGCCTTTCCACACTGTATGACTCTATGACTCAGTAGCGGTTGTTGGGGCTTTAACATGGACATCCCTGGACTGAAAAGCAATTTAAAACAAATCAATGTTCTGAGTGTGTGCGAATATAGGTAGGTATTTAGTGAAAACATTTTAGCTCAAGTTGGATCACAGCTTTGCAGTATTCATTGATTAGTTCCTTCGTGCAATATAACCATTTTGGAAATAAGCTGCCAGTGGTAGTGTTTGAGGCATACGATGGTAGTGTTTAGGTATATGGAGATACAGGGAATGGAGATTTATGGATTAGGTGCAGGTGGGTAAGAGATGGTCTTGGCAACAGGTTTGGCAAAGACATTGTGGGCTGAAGACCCTGCTCTTATGCGTTACTGTTCTATGTATTAAAAACTGACCGTCTGCAGAACTTCACCCCAATAGGAGCCACTACAGTTAGGATTAGGGGTAAAAGGAAAATTACGTACATTCCGTCTATGTGATTTTGTTTGAGATCTATTAATTTAGCATAGATTTTTGCATCTTTCCATGCAAGGAAAGTAAATACACGAGTGTAATTAACATCAAATAGTCTTTGCTTAAAGACCTTTCTACTAACATGTTGATTTACTGTCTTGCAGAAATGCCTCCGAAAAAAATTAGGAAGGTGCCTCCAGGTTTACCATCTTCGGTAAGTTATGTTGTTTAGTTATTAATTTGCTGAGCGTTCAAGTACAGATAAAAATATTTTAAAGTCCAAGAGGACATGTCAATAATCAGTCGCAAAGTTGGTTCAATATCGTGGAAAATTAGATTTCACTTTCGGGAAACTTTGTTTTGTAAGATCAGTTTGTGAATCATTATTTCATGTTGTACAGCCACATGGTGAGCAACTCATTCTGAGATTTATAGTATCGGTATTGTAATTTAAACTTCATTTCTTCTGCCATCAAAATGTGGCTAGATGTGTTTTAAAAAGCCATGAATCAATAAATTGTAGCGATGATAAATCTATGATTTCACTTTGTTTTGTGGCTGTTTTAGATTGTTTAATCAGGTAGATTTTCTTGTTGAATCCACCTCACCCCCAACACCTTTCAGTCCTTAACACTAGCCTCAATTTTCCACCTACTCTTTATGTAGAGGCAGATTATATGGCTCTTCTGCTGGAGTACATTTCTAATTTACCATTCATCCCACCAGCTTTGCACTTAAATAGTAATTTGCATGAGAATTGATAGCAAGTTTTGAATGTTCTTCGTTTTCACCTTTGAAAATGCTCCATGAATGTCCAGGGAAAACCTGGCAGATTTTCCCATCCTTAACTGAGGCCAACAGTAGTTGAGTTCAAATTGTATTAAATCTATTGACAACCAAGTTAGCTCACAAACTTAGCAAAGCTATGAATGAATGGCAGAAATTATGTTTTTATTGCTCATTTTCCACTGAACTATCACAACATTATTCAGATTATTGAATTATGATTCCCTGTTAAGAACAGAAATAACTCCACTTTGGCATTCATTGCGAACTGCACATTGTGGCATCCGTTACTTCTGTAAAGATGCTAAAATAGAATAAGAATCTTTTTGGATTGTAAAATGCCATGGATTTGTTATACATGTCGCTGTGTTGGTGCAGCTCAAATGGATTTTCTAAAGTAAGTGACAGCAGTTTCTAACAACTTTACAAGTTCCACCCCATTATATTTATTGACTATGAACTGTTCCTTGGTCAGTATGTGATTATTTTGTTGTTTGGCAAATTATTTTTTGATCCTCTTGTAATATTGTGGTGCATCTAAATGCTGCAGTGACTGTAAAATCATTGTGCCTTGTTTTGATCTTCACCTTCCATGAATAAGTAAGCCAGAGAAAGTTGAAAGAGATCTTTCAGTACATATTTATTCTACCTCTAACTCTTGTTGGCGCACATCAAAAGAGTAAACATTTTTGCACTAGTTACATGTTGGGTTATATGAAGAGAGTAATTGTTTACCTAAATTCCATATCTGTTTTTGCCCTCTGGCTTAAAGAGTTTTTCTAATTGTGCTGGTTTGTTGTAACTAGTCTTATCCGCCATAGTCTGATGGTGGTGGGAGATCTAATGCTACCTGCTACATGTTGGATCCGCCTTTATGTGACAGCCTTTAAATATTTGTGTGCCATTGCAGAAAATCCAAGTTAATAACGTTACAGCAAGGAAAGCTTAAGCATCTCAAACCTGAGTGAACAGGATATGTTCTGTTAACCAAACAGACTAAACGACTGTGAAACTGACACTATAAGCACTGTTCAGGAAACATCTCAATTCATCTTAAATCAGGTGCAGTGAGAGAAATGAATGGAAAGAAGGGTTAGATGAGAAACGAGGACTAAAAGAAAAAGTTAAAATAGCAACTAGAGTTGAAACCTGACTTTTGGAGTTGTTGATTATAACTAATTAGTTTTATTAAATTGACAGTACTTAGACATGAATGAATAGTAGTTAACCTTTGGTGACTTGATTTTGTATCTAATGTGCAAATGTTTTTACACCATAACATTCAATGTACTACAGAGATGATCACCAAAATGTTGTTTGTATAAAGCAATTGGTGTGTAGCCCAGCTCAGGTAACAACCTATGAACGTGTGATTTTAACTCTGCATCTGGTCCTTTGCTTTTTAAGCAGCGGTGAGTACCGTAGGCATCACCATTACTTTAGCAGCAAATTATGGGATTAGGTCGATCTCCATCAATCATGGCAGAAGATGAAGTTCAGCACTGGGCTTACAGATGTAAAAATCCAAACATATCAAGGGGGAGCATCTCCAATTTAAGCTCCTCTAATTATTTAAGTTGATCAATGTCACAAATAGGAACAAGTCAGGAAGATTGCCAATGAAACATGCCCTGTGGAAAATTATTAACTCACTGTCTGTGGATTTATTGTTCTGCGCAGTGTATGTCTCCATTTTGGAGCAATGAAATGTGAAAATAAAGTAGGATCATACTGGATTTAGGAATAGAATTTGTGAATAAAAATATGCAGTGAATTTTAAATAATACAGATATTGTACTAGAAATTGTACTGTTGTGTGCAATTCTTGTTGCCCAAATAAAGGAAGGATGTGGAGGCTTGGAAAGGGTGTGGAAGAGATTAAGTGGAATCATGCCTGGATTAGAGGGTATTAGCTACAAGGAACATTTGGACAGACTTGGATTGTTTTTGTTTGGAATGCCGGAGGTTGCAGAGAGATCTGATTAAAGTGTACAAAATTATGAGATGCATTGATAGGGGAGACAGTCAGAACCTGTTTCCCAGGATGGAAATATCAAATGCTCGAGGGCATTGTTTAAAAGTGAGGGACAAAGTTCAAAGGAAATGTGCAAGGCAAGTTTTTTTTACATAGGTGGTGGGTGCTTGGAACATACTGCTGGGATAGTGGTGGAGGCAGATACACTAGTGGCACTTGAGGCTTTTGGATAGGCATATGGATATGCAGGTAATGGAGGGATATGAATTATACGTAGGCAGATACCATTCTAACTTGGCATCATGCTTGGCATAAACATTGTGAGCTGAAGGGCCTGTTCCTATGTTGAACTGTTCTATGTTCTGTGTAAACGAAAATATCTTCATTTTTTATAGAATGGTTATTGGTATTAGGCGAGAAAGAGCAAGTGTTGGATTGGTCATGCTAATAGTGAGCATCAATCAAAAAGTAGATGGCAAATAGTTTACAGTCCTTATTGAGAAAATTGAGATTCATTTGCTCAAATTTTAATGTCAGCAAAAAGAAATCAACTGCACAGTGGTAAATTTGCTGATTTATAGCGTCAGAGATCCAGGTTTGATCCTGACCTCGGGTGCTCACCTGCCTCAGAGGGCGGTGGAGGCAGGTTCGCTGGATGCTTTCAAGAGAGAGCTAGATAGGACTCTTAAAAATAGTGGAGTCAGGGGATATGGGGAGAAGGCAGGAACGGGGTATTGATTGGGGATGATCAGCCATGATCACATTAAATGGCGGTGCTGGCTCGAAGGGCCGAATGGCCTACCCCTGCACCTATTGTCTATTGTCCTCATTCACAAATTCTGGGCCAATGTTATTGAAAGAAAATTCTTCAGAGATGATAGTGATGTTCTCATAACTGCTCCCTGAGGTGATTTATAGTTCTAATTTACATTGCTAAATCTCTGTAATATAGTTCCAAATTGTATAGTTTGCCTCGGCTTTGTTCTAAGAACATGTTCTTATTTCTCATCAGCTGTTAAAAGGGGAATTTGCCTTTTCACAATTCAGGGCTGACTAGGAAATATGAGTTCATCTAAACCGTCTCAGCTTTATTTCCAAAAGATATAACTAGTGATGTACATAATTCTTAATAGCCACCTGGGAAGAATAGATTATGTATTTTGCTATTTCATCTTGACCAATCATGAGAAAAACGATCATAAAGTCATAAGTGATAGGAGTACAATTAGGCCATTCGGCCCATCAAGTCTACTCTGCCATTCAATCATGGCTGATCTGTCTCTCCTTACCCCATTCTCCTGCCTTCTCCCCATCAACTCTGACTCCAGTACTAATCAAAAATCTATCTATCTCTGCTTTAAAAATATCCACTGACTTAGCCTCCATAGCATTCTGTGGCAAAATATTCCACAGATTCACCACCCTCTGACTAAAGAAATTTCTCCTCATCTCCTTCCTAAAAGAACGTCCTTCAATTTGTTTAATTATGACCTCTAGTCACAGTCACAGTCACAGTCACAGAGGCCGTGTCAGAACATCCTTCAGAGGGGTGAACCCTCGAAAAGCGCCTGGACCTGATGGTATACCCGGTTGTGTTCTAAAAACCTGTGCGGACCAACTGCTGGAGTTTTTACGGAGATTTTCAACCTCTCACTTCTGAGGTCTGAGGTTCCCACCTGCTTTAAAATGGCATCAATTATACCGGTGCCCAAGAAGAGCAAGGTGATGTGCCTCAATGTCTATCGACCAGTGGCACTAACGTCTGTGCTGATGAAGTGCTTTGAGAGGTTGATCATGACGCAAATCAACTCCTACCTCGACAAAAACCTGGACCCTCTGCAGTTCGCTTACCGCCACAACAGATCAACGGTGGATGCAATCTTGCTGGCTCTCCACTCTGCCCTAGACCACTTGGACAACAAAAACTCATATGTCAGGCTGTTATTCATTGATTACAGCTCAGCATTTAATACAATCATCCCCTCCAAGCTGGTTACCAAACTCGCAGAACGGGGTCTCTGCGCATCCCTCTGCAATTAGATCCTCGATTTCCTCATTCACAGACAACAGTCAGTTCGTATTGGTGGAAATGTGTCAGCCTCGATAACAATCAGCACGGGAGCACCTCAAGGCTGCGTGCTTAGCCCCCTGCTGTACTCACTCTATACTCATGACTGCATAGCCGGTCATAGTTCGAACTCCATCATCAAGTTTGCTGATGATACCACTGTTGTGGGGCGTATCACTGATGGGGACGAATCAGAGTACAGAAGTGAGGTCGACCGACTGACCAAATGGTGCCAGCACAATAACCTGGCCCTCAACACCAGCAAAACCAAGGAACTGATTGTGGACTTTGGAAGGGGGAGGATGGGGACCCACTGTCCCGTTTCTATCAACAGGTCGATTGTGGAAAGGGTCAAGAGCTTCAAATTCCTGGGCGTGCACATCTCTGAAGATCTTTCCTGGTCCGAGAACACTGATGCAATCATACAGAAAGCACATCAGCGCCTCTACTTCCTGAGAAGATTACGGAGAGTCGGTTTGTCAAGGAGGACTCTCTCTAACTTCTACAGGTGCACAGTAGAGAGCATGCTGACCGGTTGCATCGTGGCTTGGTTCGGAAACTTGAGTGCCCTGGAGCGGTAAGGACTACAAAAAGAAGTAAACACTGCCCAGTCCATCATCGGCTCTGACCTCTCGTCCATCGAGGGGATCTATCACAGTCACTGCCTCAAAAAGGCTGGCAGCATCATCAAGGACCCACACCATCCAGGCCATACACTCATCTCCCCACTACCTTCAGGTAGAAGGTACGGGAGCCTGAAGACTGCAACGACCAGGTTCAGGAATAGCTACTTCCCCACAGTCATCAGGCTATTAAACTCGGCTCGGACAAACTCTGAACATTAATAGCCCATAATCTGTTTATTTGCACTTTATCAGTTTATTTATTCATGTATGTATATATTTATACAATGGTATATGGACACACTGATCTGTTCTGTATTCGAGCCTACTATGTTTTGGTGTGCTAAAGCAAAGCAAGAATTTCATTGTCCTATCAGGGATACATAACAATAAACTCTCTTAAACTTTTAAAATCTTGAACTCTTGAACTCTAGTCCTAGACTTTCCCACCAGTGGAAACATCCTCTCCACATCCACTCTATCCAAGCCTTTCACTATTCTGTATGTTTCAATGAGGTCCCCCCTCATTCTTCTAAACTCCAGTGAGTACAGACCCATTGCTGACAAATGCTCATCATAGGTTAACCTACTCATTCCTGGGATCATTCTTGTGAACCTCCTCTGGACTCTCTCCAGAGCCAGCACATCCTTTCTCAGATATGGTGCCCAAAATTGCTCACAATATTCCAAATGCAGCCTGACCAGTACCTTATAGAGCCTCCGCATTACATCCCTAAAATAAGAAAGTAAAAATAATTGCAAGTGCTAGAAATCGGAAATAAACAAAAATTGCTGGAAACATTCATCAAGTCAGTCTGTGCAAAGAGAAACAGTTGAAAAGACTTCATCAAAATGTCCTGATTATTTCCAGCATTTTCTATTTTTAATTTAATTGATATATTTTCAATTAATATAAATGTTTCACATGCGTCAGAAAAGAATAACAATATTTCAATAAAGAATGTTGATGGTGCATTGGGAAGAATGAAAATCTCTGGTGAAAAGGGTATCTGAAATTGGGAAACTGGCTGATTCAATGAGTGAATTCCAGGCAATGAGCAAATGGTGATGGAAAGCTTCTCTCTGTTTAAGCTGAAATGGCAAAGAGCTAACACATCCCGTGGATTCAAAGGAAACTATCATAAAAACAAAAGGGTGCAATGATTACACAATCTTGTAATGGCTGTTACGGACTGATAGCAGTTAAAAAGGATATCAATTTAACAGAGAACAGCTAACACTTTTTTTCATTGTAACCCTTCTTCAGTCTGAAAAAAGGAGAACTAGTGTAAATAAGGTGATTGAGATCCCATGGACACTCAGGGAATGGAATCTTGCATAAAACACAAAGAGCTGGAGTAACTCAGTGGGTCAGGTAGCATCTGTGGAAGGGATGGATAGGTAACATTTTTGGATGGGATAGCCACTCATTCCTTCCACAGGTGCCACCTGACTCATTGAGTTATTCCAGCACTCAAAAGTCTATGGACATTGGTTCTTATGCAGTTCATTGTTTTGTCATGGAATGCTTACATTTGTTCAACATTCACATCTGAAACTTCAGTTATGGGTTACTTTTAGTCCCATGGACATCCTTAAAACTGTGTACAATTAAAAGTGTAGAAGTAATTTTATTCTGCCTTATAATATATTAACAGTAATACCACAAGTATCAGTGGGAAAAACAATTGTTGTTTGTCAGTTACTTCAGATATCACAAAAGTAAGGGTAATAATCTCTGCTGTTATTGTAGTATCTGTAAACTGAGGCTGGCGGTGATTCTTGAGAATCCTCCAAAAAATTCAGCACCTTTTCAAGAAACCTGCATTTTAAATTTCTGAACAGTTTGCTGCGAAGGCACTGCCAGAATTCCAAACACAAAAATATGTATATCACCAGATACTCAAAAGAGCCAAATTAATTTCTAGAATTCAGGTGTTGCACATCTGCTTTTACAAAGGGTACTCCTTTTTGGTCTATTCATGATTTCCAGAATAGTTTAAAATTTCTTCAGTAATAGCTGTCACCTGTGCTTCGAAGAACAACATGACGGCTATTATTTTGACGATTAGTTACTCGGTGCACAATCTCAGTAAAGGGACAGTAATTAAATTATACAACAAACCATTTAAATATTCAGCAAAGTGGACCTTTAGTGAACCTGGAAAAGCCCCAATTGGGACAATCCCAAGGAGAAATGTTTGTTGAAGTCTGGGTCTGGCTATATCAGGTATTGAATGTCTCACAGTAAAACAATTGAATGAATGAATGAATGAATGAATGAATGAATAAGTTTATTGGCCAAGTATTCACATACAAGGAATTTGCCTTGGTGCTCCGCCTGCAAGTGACAACATGACATGCAGTGACAGTTAGGAATGACACATAAAACATTAAACGTTAATAATAAAACATTATTGATTAAACATGTGAATTAAATAAAATACCAGAGCAAAAGGAGGCTACAGATTTTTGGTTATTGAGTAGAGTTACTACTCGTTGAAAAAAGCTGTTTTTATGCCTGGCTGTGGCAGCTTTGACAGTCCAGAGTCCCCTTCCAGAGGGAAGTGATTCAAAGAGTTTGTGACCAGGGTGAGAGGGGTCAGAGATGATCTTACCCGCTCGCTTCCTGGCCCTTGCAGTGTACAGTTCGTCAGTGGAGGGAACGTTGCAGCCAATAACCTTCTCAGCTGATCGGATGATTCACTGCAGTCTCCGGATGTTGTTCTTGGTGGCTGAGCCAAACCAGACCATGATAGAGAAGGTGAGGACAGACTCTACGATAGCCGTATATAATTGGACCATCATTGCCTGTGGCAGATTGTGCTTCCTCAGCTGCAGCAGGAAGTACATCCTGTGTTGTGCCTTTTTGACTGTGGAGTCGATGGTGGCCCCCCATTTAAGGTCCTTGGAGATGATAGTTCCCAGGAACTTAAAATACTCCACAGATGTGACTGAGGTGTTGTTGATGGTGAGTGGGGTGAGGTGAGGGGGAGCTCTCCTAAAGTCTACAATCAATTCCAGGTACGAACAACAGACCTGGCACTCTTAGGGTTGGGTGATGGAGCAATTACAAAGGCTTGCTTCAGATGGCAACGGTCCATATTATCAGTGTAAATGCATATTTAATTTATCAAATTGCTGCAATATAATGTCTTAACTGAAATACTTACTGTGTTGATGGTATAGTTGAACTGATTTGTATTGGATGTACCTCACACATTTAGAGAGATGGATACTTGTTCTGTGATGTTATAAGTTCCAACTGTTCAGCAGAAGAAGCAGATGGACACAAACTGCTGGAGTGACTCAGCAGGACAGGCAGCATCTCTGGATAGAAGGAATGGATGATGTTTTGGGTCGAGACCCTTCTTCAGACAGAGATGCTGCCTGTCCCGCTGAATTACTCCAGCAGTTTGAGTCTCTCTTCGGTGTAAAACCAGCATCTGCAGTTCCTTCATACACAGCAGAAGAAGCTGAATCAGTTCTCTAAAGTTGGAGACATAAGAACAGTTTAGAGCTTGGATTGACTTGTGGGATTTTTAATGCTTTTTAAAGCAAGTGGTCCAGGCTATTCTCATCTAGATAGCCAACTATTTACAGTTGAGTGCTGTAGGGGATTAAGGCCTGAAATAATACTTTTCTTTCTTCAAGGTAGTTGGGTGATAGACAGGCTGGAACCTCTTAGAAACTTCTCAGAAACAGCATCTGGCTGATGTTCAGACTAAATGGAAAATTGCACTTTAAGCTTTGTGTTGACATTTTCCGTACTAATTCTCCACTGCAGGTAACCAGTAACCTCAAAAGCATAACCATATGCTGTCACTAATTATTTGTAGGGGTTGGATAACAAAAGTCACTAATGTGTTCCACATTATTAGAGGTCGTACACTCTTTGTATCCACAAGTCCTATTGCCAAATTTAGGAAGCCATATTTTTTATTGTAGCAAATGGACGTGAATTTGGTGCTGAACGCTTCTAATGAGCAGAATGGGCTTGAGCCCTCTCCAGGTTAGGATGACGCTGTAGCTGCTAAACATCGATAGGTTGTGAAATTTAAACCTTTTATGAAAAGGATTTTGGTGGAGTTTGATGCAGAAAAGTCCTTCCCACTTGCAAGAGAACCACAGTTGTCCATCAACCTCTACATTCTTTAGTCACCTCCTCCCACCATTACTTTTTGGGCTCACCTGAGGGCTGTGCTAGTAAACCTGTCCCGTATGTGCCGGTGAGCCATAAGCATCAATATCTACAAACTCCATGTTTGTCTTTGGAACTTGTTGACCTACTTAAGATAGACACAACATGCTTTAGTAACTCAGCGGGGCAGGCAGCACCTCTGGAGAGAAGGAATGGGTGACATTTCGGGTCAAGACCCTTCTTCCGACTGCCTGTCTCGCTGAGTTATTCCAGCATTTTGTGTCTATCTTTGGTGTAAACCAGCATTTGCAGTTTCTTCCTACAGATTTATGACCGACTTTCACCATTTAATCAGAATTAGAAGCATTGAAACAGCAAGCAGGAAGGCAGTCAGAACATAACCTGTCAATTTCTCCTTTAAGTATATTGCCAATTTATTTTATAAAGTTACTGCTGAATCGGTTTTCAACTTCTTCTGAAGCAGGTTTTCTACTTCAGGTCAATTGTCATTGCATGAAAATAATTCTGATGTCCACCTGCCAGAGAAACATCTTATTATTAAATATTCTGTTTACGTCCTTCATAATTTTGATCACTTCCATGGTATCTCCCTTACCTCAGGAGTGAGGTGCGAGTTTCAGCTGTTTCTCTCCACAATGGAGGGTTCTCAGAACATTTTGGGATACAGCATCAGTAAATTGAGAGATGACATCTCGTGTAAACTGCTTGGAAGAAAGAAGGTGACTTTGACATTATGCTTCCCAAAGCTCTCCACATCATTCTCTAACATTTCCGCCATCTTCAATGGGATCTCATCATCCGTCACATCTTCCCATCCCCACCCTTTTCTGCTTTCCGCACATCCCATTCCCTCTGCAACGAACATTGCCTCTGCAACTCCTTAGTTCACTCGTATCTTCCCACCCATACAATCTGTCCCTATGCACTTTCCCCTGCAGCCACAGGAGATGTGATGCCTGTCCCTATATCTCCTCCCTCACATGCCTTCCCATGTGAGATAGAGGTTCACATGCACCTCCTCTAACCTCATCTACTGCACTCGGTACTCGCGATGTGACCTCGTTTACATTGACGAGACCAGTGACTAGGCAACTGTCTTGTCGAACACTTGCACTCGGTATGCCAATGCCTACAGTTCAGTTTCAGTTTTGTTTATTGTCACGTGTACCGAGGTACAGTGAAAAGCTTTTGTTACGTGATAATCAGTCAGCGGAAAGACAATACGTGATTACAATCGAGCCATTCACAGTGAACAGATACATGAAAAGGGAATAACGTTTAGTTCAAGATAAAGCCAATAAGTCCAGTCCGAGGGTCACCAATGAGGTAGATGGTAGTTCAGGACTGCTATTTGCGGTAAGATGGTTCAGTTGCCTGATAACAGCTGGGAAGAAACTGTCCCTCAATCTGCAGGTGTGCATTTTCACACTTCTATACCTTTTGCCCGATGGGAGAGGGGAGAAGACGGAGTGGCCAGGATGCGACTCGTCCTTGATTATGTTACTGGCCATGCCGAGGCAGCGTGAGGTGTAAATGGAGTAAATGAATGGGAGGTTGGTTTGTGTGATGGTCTGGGCAGCGTCTCCAATTTGCTGCAATTTCTTGCGGTCTTGGATTGAGCTGTTCCCAATCTGACGTTGGTGAGGGTTGTTGGGACATGCCAAACTTCCTAAGCCTTCTGAGGAAGTAGAGGTGTTGGTGTGCTTTCTTGGTCGTTGCTTCAATATGGATGGTCCAGGAGATGTTGTTGGTGATATTTAATCCTCAGAATTTCAACCATCTCTACTTTGTCAATGCAAATTGTTTAGCTTCCTGAAGCCGATCACTATCTCCTTAGTCTTGGTGATGTTGAGAGATAGGTTATATTGACACCAGGACACAAGATTCTCAATCTCCTTCCTGTATTCTGTCTCATCATTATTTGTGATTTTGTAAAATGATCTTAGCAATCTCCCTGCTGCTAAGCATTTGAACTCTCTGCCTTTTGTCTAGGCCCCTCACCTGTGTTCCCCTATCACTTAAAGGCTTTGCTTTGCCTCCATTTCTCTTCGAGCTTTCTCCCTCCTCTCTGCACCCCAATCAGTCTAAAGAAGGGTCCCAACTCGAAAGGTCACCGATAAACGTTCTCCAGAGATGTTGCCTGAGATGTTCACACAGAGAGTTGCGAATTTGCGGAATTCTCTGCCTCAGAAGGCAGTGGAGGCCCATTGACTGGATGTATTCAAAAGAGTTAGATAGAGCTCTGAGGGCTAGTGATATCAAGATTATATGGGGAGAAGGCAGGAACGGGGCACTGATTGTGGATGATCAGCCGTGATCACATTGAATGGTGGTGCTATCCAAGATATAGTTCCCTAATCCAAGATATAGGGAACTACAGATGCTGGTTTACAAAGAAAAATACCACAAAGTGCTTGGGTAACTCAGCGGGAACATGGAAAAGCAATGGTTTGGGTCAGAACCCTTCTGTGGACTGATTGTAGTAGGAATGAGAAATATGATAAAGAGGTGGGGGGCGGGACAAAGCCAGGCAAGTGATAGATCGATACAGGTGAGGGGTGTTTGATTGGCAGAAGGGTGGACAAAGGCCATAGGTGATAAAAGAAGACACAAGGAACTGCATATGTTGCTGCATATTTCCAACATTTTCTGTTTTAAATTTAGATTTCCAGCCTCTGCAGTTTTTTTTGATTTTCACTCATTATTAATTTACAATGGTTTAGAATAACTTATTTCCTTTTGTACTCTGCCTCTATTTATAACGCTAAATATGCCACTCTTGTATTTTGACAGCTTTATCCACTTGCCCTGCCACCTTCAGCAATTAGTCTGCAAACCTCCAGATCATTCTGTTCCTGCGATCTTCCCATTTCCATGTACTTACAGAGGAAATTATGTTCTATTTTATTCTCTTCCACCATCTGTACCTCTCTCCTAGAGTATATTTTGCTCATTTTGTATCAAACATTGTCCAGAAGGAATAATTCATTAATATTGCACCAAAACTGGTTTTATTCCTTTAAGTTCACAAGTAGCCTTGTAATGATCAAAACACAAAGTGCCGGAAGAACTCAGTGGGTCAGGCAGCATTTGTGGAGGGAATGGACAGACGACGTTTCGGATCAGGACCCTTCTTCAGACTGATGGAGTATCCTATCCCGAAATGTCATCTGGTCCATTTCCACCACAGATGCTGCCTGACCCACTGAGTTTCTCCAGCATTGTGTTTTGATCAAGATTCCAACATCTGCAGTTTCATGTGTCTCCAGCCTTACAATGATGTTACCTTTTCTAACCATTGTCCAATATGATGGAAAACTTAATGGGAACTGAAAGGACATGCCTTTAGAAAGGAGATGAGGAGGGATTTATTTTGTCAGAGGGTGTGAATCCGTGGAATTCATTGCCACAGGTGGCTGAGGAGGCCAAGTCATTGGGTATTTTTAAATTACAGATTAACAGATTCTTGATTAGTAAGGATGTCAAGGGGAGAAGGTAGGAGAATGGTGTTGAGAGGACGATGGATCAGCCATGATTGAATGGCGGAGTAGACTCCATGGACCGAATGGCCTACTTCTGCTCCTTTGAGTTATGAACTAATGAATATCTCACTACAAATGTACGCATACACTGTGACTTTCTGAAACTGCTTCAGTCATCTTGATGGAGGAATTCGAAGTGATGAAAGATGCTCACCATTTTCAGATGGCGATGGGACCTCCAGATAAGTTGTAAAAACAAAAACACCTTGAAGCTAAAAGTGCCAGGAATCTTGTCCCTGGAGCCCATTTGTTGTGGGGTAGTTTAATGATCTTTAACGAGTGATCAAAGTTATGGAATGTATCTTCAAATGCCCTCTGATCCCAACAGTACCAAAATTCTTAACAGTTATCCACTAGTGGTTTTAGGAAATTACTACTTCCCCCATCACTGACCTACCAGTAATCTTTATCAGTCAGGACTTGCACTTCATTTTGAAATCCATCACCCCAATCCAACAAACTTCAATATCCATCACCCCATTCCAACAAGCTGCACACCTCATGCCCACATCTGAAAGGTTGTACACACTTCATGCAAGCAGATTGCACAACATTCACTTGCAAACTTTACCCTCTCTTGTAGGAGAAGGTGCTACATTATTGATGACAGTAGATAATAACCATGATGGCAATGGTCTACCAGCATGCACCAAATCCTCATGGAACAGATTTAGAGATACAGCGCGGAAACAGGTCCTTTGGCCCACCGGGTCGGAGCCGACCAATGATCACCATGTACACTGTGATTATGTGCACACTGGGAACAATTCACAATTTTACCAAAAACAATTAACCAGCAAACCTGTATGTCTTTGGAGTGTGGGAGGAAACCAGAGCACCGGGAGAAAACCCACATGGTCACTGGGAGAACGTACAACCTCCATACAGACAGCACCGGTAGTCTGGATCAAACCCGGATCTCTGGCACTGTAAGGCAGTAACTCTGCTACTGTGTCCTCTGTGCTGCCCCCAACATCACTGTGCCACCCCCAAGACCACTGTGCCACCCCCATAGAGCACAGGATCTTTATTGGACAAGTATGTACACATTTGACTTGGTGCTTTGCCCGCACATGGTAAAAACACAATATACAGCAGACAATTAAAAAAAACATTATAATTTAAAAATGTAAAAATAAAGTGCAAGAGTAAAAAGGGGCAGCTTTGCTATATATGGCACAATGTAGATATCAAAAGTGCACTTGGAGAGTTCATAAGTGTTTCGCTTCCAGACCAGAATGTGGTGGTGTATTGCAGCTATTAAGTAGAGCTACTGCTCGTGGGAAGAAGCAGTTTTGGTGAAACTGGATATGGAGGTTTTGATAGTCGCCACCCAGAGGGGAGGACTTCAAAGAGTTTGTGGCCAGGGTGAGAGAGGATCTTACCCGCTTGCGTCTTGGCCCTTGCAGCATACAGTTCGTCGATGGGGGGGATGTTTGCAGCCAATAACCTTCTGAGCTGATCGAATGATGCGCTGCAGCCTCCGTGCGTCATGTTTGGTGGTTGAGCCAAACCAGACCATGATGGAGGAGGTGAGGACAGACTCTATGATGGCAGTATAAAACTGGACCATCATTGCCTGTGGCAGATTGTGTTTTCTCAGCTGGCGCAGGAAGTACATCCTCTGTTGGGTCTTTTTGACTGTGGAATCGATGGTGGCCCCCCATTTAAGGTCCCTGGAGATGATGATTCCCAGGAACTTAAATGTCTCTACAGTTGTGACTGTGGTGTTGTTGATGATGAGTTATGGGGAGGGGAAGCTCTCCGAAAGTCTACAATCAATTCCTGTTGTCGCGACTGCATAGGACGCCAGGTGTATCATTTCCTGTCTGTAGGCAGATCCCTCCCTGGATCAGTCCAATCAGGGTTGTGTCATCCGCAAACTTGAGAAGCTTGACAGAGGAGTGTGGAGGTGCTATCATTGGTGTAGAGAGAGTAAAGGAGAGGGGCGAGTACGCAGCCTTGCGGTGCTCCTATACTGAGGGTCAGTGGCTCTGAGATGTACTTTCCCAGCCTCACATGCTACTATCTATCTGTCCGGAAGTTGGTGATCCACTGACAGAGGGGGTTCAGGCACAGTCAACTGTGAGAGTTTGGAGTGTAGTAGCTCTGGTACAATGGTGTTGAATGCAGAGCTAAAATCCACAAACAGAATCCTTGCATAGGTCCCCTGGTGGTCTAGGTGCTGGAAGATGAAGCGCAGGCCTAGGTTGACTGCGTCATCCACTGATCTATTGGCCCTCTATGCAAACTGCAGGCGGTCCAGCAGGGGGGTATGTGGTACTTTTCAGATGGGCCGGCATGTCTTTCAAGGGTTTTCATGATTACAGAGGTCAGTGCGACAGGCCTGTAGTCATTAAAACCAGTAATCCTTGGCTTTTTGGGTACAGGAACAATAGTGGACACTTTGAAGCAAGCAGGGACAGGACAGGCTTGTAGGGACTGTTGAAAATGTCTGTGGAGACCAGTGCCAGTTATTCGGCACAGAGCTTGAGGGTTGAGGGGGAAACATGGTCAGGCTCTGAAGATTACTGGCTTTTCTGTCTCCAAATAGCCTTTGCACCTCCTCAATTTCTATTGGTAGTGATGTGAAAGTGGCTAGACTGATGTTGGGCAGCAAGGAGGGAGTGGGTGGTGGAGGAGGGCCCAGTCTGTGCAGGCTGTTAGTGGATGTGAAGCGGTGATTGGGGTGGGGTGGGTGTAGAAGGGTACAATCTGTGCAGGCTGGAGTCAGGCTGTAAGTGGATGTGAAGTGGTGATTGGGGAGGAGTGGGTGGGGGTACCTTGCTTATGTTTCTGTCTTTCAAACCTGCAGTAGAACTCATTCAGGTGATGTAATTAGCTGAGGATGGGTGATGTTTTCGGACCTAATCTGAAGAAGGGTTTCGACCCCGAAACATCATCTATTCCTTTTCTGCAGAGATGCTGCCTGTCCTGCTGAGTTACTCCAGCTTTTTGTGTCTTAGCTTCAGTTTAAACCAGCATCTGCAGTTCCTTCCTAGTCATTAGCTGAAAACTTGCTCCTCAGCTTCACAGAGTACCTTTTCTTGGCAGCTCTGATTCCTCTTCTCAGCTTGTACTTGGCCTGTCTGCCGGAAACGTGGCCGACCGGCAGGACGTCAGGCCAGACTGAAGCACAGGGGACTCCGACCCCCTCTCCCTACCATCCTCCTGGCCAATGTACAGCCCCTTGAAAATAAAGTGGAGAACTTAAGAACAAGGCTGCTTTACCAAAGAGAGCTAAAGGGAATGCTCTGTGTTCTGTTTCACACATGGCTCACCCCCAGCTCCCCAGACTCAGCAGTCCAGCCTGAAGGTTTCTCCATCCACCGTATGGACCGTACACTGGCATCTGGGAAATGGAGAGGAGGGGGCGTCTGCCTCATGGGCAACTCTGCGTGGTGCTCAGACGTGGCAGTCCTGTCCAACTCCTGCTCTCCACACCTCGAACATCTGGCGGTGAAGTGTCATCCCTTCTACCTACCGAGGTAATTCACCTCCATCATCCTGACCGCGGTCTACATCCCTCCTCAGGCAGATGTCCATCTGGCACTGGGGGAGCTGCACGCCGTGGTCAACAAGCTCCAGACGGCTTACCCCGAGGCATTTACCACCATAGCCGGGAATTTCAACAAAGCCAACCTTAAGAAATCGCTCCCTAACTTCCACAAACATGTCTCCTGCAGCACCAGAGGACCAAACACTCTCGACCACTGCTACACGACCATCAAAGACGCCTATTGCTCTATCCCTCGCCCTCACTCTGGTAAATCCGACCATACTGCGGTGCTGCTTCTTCCTGCTTACAGGCAGCAATTGAAGAGCGCACCCCCAGAGGTGAGGACTGCACAGAGCTGGTCGGGGTTGGGGGGGGGGGGGAGGGGCAGAGGAACAGCTCCAGGACTGTTGGAGTCTGTAGACTGGGCAATGTTCAGGGACTCGGCAACAGACCTGAATGAATACGCCACAGTCGTTACAGACCTCATAAAGAAATGTGTGGAGGACTGCATCCCAACAAAAACCTGCCGAGTGTTTCCTAACCAGAAGCCTTGGATGAACCATGAGATCCACATTCTTCTGAAGACCAGATCCCAAGCATTCAGGTCTGGCGATGCAGAGCAAGAGCGGAACTCGCTATCAAAACATGGAGGGGACGGGACACAATTCTTTGGCGGCCACGCGCGCATGCGCACACTCACACACACGCGAGGCTTCGGAGGCTCAATCCAGCGCTAAATGCAGCTCAACTGCCTGTCTCACCAGGTTAATCTACAGCCCTGTCTGGACTGATGGGATATCAGCGCTGCTTCTCCGCGCTGGCCATATTTCCCTCAAGTCCAGGAAGGGTTGTAAGCTCACCTGGCGGGACAGGCAGAGTTAGCTGGGTTTAGCGCTGCTTCTCTGCGCTGGCCCGTCTGACTGCCGACCAAAGATCCTATAGCGGAATATGTTTGCTCTCGACCTCTCTGGCCACCCGTGGGGGGGGGGGGGCACTAGGGAGGGGACAGTGACAGCGCCGGAGACCCGGCCGGGATCGATCCTGGCTACGGACGAAGCGCAGGTCTGTGCCACTCCTCCCTCCTCCAATCACCGCGCTGAATCATGTCCCGCCCCCATTGCCTGCTGACCGACGTCCCTCTCGCCCAATCAGCGCCCTCGATCATCAGTCCCACCCCCACTGTCTCGCGGAAAGCGGAGATTTAAAAATTCAGATCACAAAAACTTGGGGGGGATGTGCCCCACGTCTCAAAGCATGGGGGGGACGTGCCCCCTCTGGCCCCCCCGGGTTTTCCGCCCCTGATGCAGAGGTCTATGAGAAGTCCAGATACGACCTTGGTAAGGCCATCAAAAAGGCCGTAAGGGACTTCTGCTCCAAGCTGGAGGATGAGACGGATGTTCGGCAACTGTGGCAGGGCGTGAATGCAATCACTTCCTACAAGGCGAAATCAGGAAGCAACTCAAATGTCAGACCAGCTCAATGCGTTTTACGCACGCTTTGATAGGGAGAACACTGATGTGCCTTCCCAAGCCCCCATTCGCCGTGATGGTATTTCGGTCACAGTCACAGAGGCCGACGTCAGAAGATCCTTCAGAGGGGTGACCCCTCGGAAAGCATCTAGACCTGATGGTATACCCTAAAAACCTGCGCAGACGAACTGGCTGGAGTCTTTACGGACATTTTCACCCTCTCGCTTCTGAGGTCTGAGGTTCCCACCTGTTTAAAAGGGCATCAATAATACCGGTGCCCAAGAAGAGCAAGGTGACGTGCCTCAATGACTATCGACCAGTGGCACTAATGTCTGTGGTGATGAAGTGCTTTGAGAGGTAGATCATGGCACATATCAACTCCTACCACGACAGGAAGGGGTAGGATAGGGTAGGATAGGGACCCACAATCCTGTTTATATCAATGGGTCAATATCTGACCTCCCTACCATCGAGGGGATCTATCGCAGTCGCTGCCACAAAAATGCTGCCAACATCATCAAGGACCCACACCATCCTGGCCACACACTCATCTCTCCGCTGCCATCAGGTAGAAGGTACAGGAGCCTGAAATCTGCAACATCCAGGTTCAGGAACAGCTTCTTCCCCACAGCCATCAGACTATTATACACAACTTCAAAGAAACTCTGAACTATAACAGCCTATTGCACTTTATCTGTTTATGTGTATATAGATGGTCTATGGTATATAGGCACACTGATCTGTTCTGTATTTATGCCTACAATATTATTTTGTGCTGCAGCAAGCAAGAATTTCATTGTCCTATCCGGGACACATGACAATAAACTCTCTTGACTTGACTTGACTTGACTTGACTTGACTTGAGGTCTGCATCCCTACTCTAGTGCGCCTCATCTTTAGACTGGAGAAGCCGTCTGAGTTCTGCTGTAAACCAAGGCTTGTCGTTGTTGAACCTGATCCGGGTCCTAGTAGGAATGTACCTGTCTTCACAAAAGCTAACATATGACATCACAGTGTCTGAACATTCATCGTGGCTTGTAGTTGCTTCCCTGAACATATTCCAATCAGTGCAGTCAAAGCAGGACACAAAAAGCTGTAAATGGATGGGGAAGATGCTGGAGTCAATTACAAAAGATGAAATAGCGGCACATTTGGATAGCAGTAACAGGATCGGTCCGAGTCAGCATGGATTTGCGAAGGGGAAATCATGTTTGACTAATCTTCTGGAATTTTTTGAGGATGTAACTAGGGTAATGGAAAAGGGAGAGCCAGTGGATGTAGTGTACCTGGACTTTCAGTAAGCATTTGATAAGGTCTCACATAGGAGATTAGTGGGCAAAATTAGGGCACATGGTATTGGTGGTAGAGTGCTTACATGGATAGAAAATTGGTTGGCAGACAGGAAACAAACAGTAGGGTTCCTTTCAGAATGGCAGGCAGTGACTAGTGGGGTACCGCAAGGCCCGGTGCCGGGACCGCAGCTATTTACAATATACATCAATGATTTAGATGAAGGGATTCAAAGTAACATTAACAAATTTGCAGATGACACAAAGCTGGGTGGCAGTGTGAACTGTGAGGAGGATGCTATGAAAATGCAGGGTGACTTGGACAGGTTGGGTGAGTGGGCAGATGCATGGCAGATGCAGTTTAATGTGGATGAATGTGAGGTTATCCACTTTGGTAGCAAAAACAGGAAAGCAGATTATCTAAATGGTGTCAAGTTGGGAAAAGGGGAAGTACAACAGGATCTGGGAGTCCTTGTTCATCAGTCAATGAAAGTAAGCATGCAGGTGAAGCAGGCAGTGAAAAAAGCGAATGGCATGTTGGCCTTTATAACAAGAGGAGTTGAGTATAGGAGCAAAGAGGTCCTTTGCAGTTGTAGAGGGCCCTAGTGAGACCACACCTGGAGTATTGTGTGCAGTTTTGGTCCCCTAATTTGAGGAAGGACATTCTTGCTATTGAGGGAGTGCAGCGTAGGTTTACAAGGTTAATTCCCGGGATGGCGGGACTGTCATATGCTGAGAGAATGGAGCGGCTGGGCTTGTATACTCTGGAGTTTCGAAGGATGATAGGGGATCATATTGAAACATATAAGATTATTAAGGGTTTGGACATGCTAGAGGCAGGAAACATGTTCCCGATTTTGGTATAGTCCAGAACCAGGGGCCTCTGTTTAAGAATAAGGGATAAGCCATTTAGAACAGAGTCCAGGAAACACTTTTTCTCACAGAGAGTTGTTAGTCTGTGGAATTCTCTGCCTCAGAGGGCGGTGGAGGCCGGTTCTCTGCATACTTTCAAGAGAGAGCTAGATAGCGCTCTTAAAGATAGCGGAGTCATGGGATATGGGGAGAAGGGAGGAACGGGATACTGATTGTGGATGATCAGCCATGATCACATTGAATGGTGGTGCTGGCTTGAAGGACGAATGGCCTACTCCTGCACCTATTGTCTATTGTCTATAAAAAGCTGGAGTAACTCAACGGGACAGGCAGCATCTCTGGAGAGGACTGGGTGACGTTTCGTGAGAAGACCTTTCTTCAGACTGGTTAGGGATTAGGGAGACAAAAGATATCGACGATGATGTAGAGAGATAAAAATCAATGAATGAAAGATAAGCAAAAAAAGTAACAATAATAGAGGAAACAGGCCATTTGCAGCTGTTTGTTGAGTAAAAATGAGAAGCTAGTGCGACTTGGGTGGGGGAGGGATAGAGAGCTAGGGAATGCCGGGGCTACCTGAAGATGGGAAATCAATATTCATACCACTGGGATGTAAGCTGCCCAAGCAAAAAATGAGATGCTGTTCCTCCAATTTGAGTTTAGCCTCATTCTGACAATGGAAGAAACCTAGGACAGAAAGGTCTGTGTGGGCAGGACAGTTGGTTTTCAATGCCCTTGTCCACCTTTTTATTGTTCTGACCACAAGTTTAGCAGATTTTAGTTTCTGCCTGTAGATCGGAATAAGGTGAACAAAACAATGGCGCCAGCCATAACTGAAAGAGCCTTGTAGCCTAGAGGGAGTTGTAGCGCTAACATCATGGCCAATTAACAACATGGACATGTTACTGGATGAACAATCCTGAAGTCTAGTCCAATGACCTTGTGTATTGGTCCAATCTCCCCCTTGTAGTTAAGTCATTTGCATTTACTTAAATAAACCTGGATTGCATTTTTCAAAGCTTTTATCAATGATGTTGACCATGAAACTACAGGGTTGTCATAAAATCCCACTCATTCATTTGGGAAGGACATCTTGCTATCCTACTTTGTCTAGCCTACAAAGGTACATAAAAATGGTGGAGAAACTCAGCGGGTGAGGCAGCATCTAGGGAGCGAAGGAATAGGTGACTTTTCGGGTCGAGACCCTTCTTCAGACTGATGAGTAACTTCCACAAAGCACCCAAAAATTGGTAGAGTTAGAACCAAAGCCCAAAGAAATCAACCAACAATTAACCTGTATGATTGCTGTCAATAGTAGTTAATGTGTGTTAGGCTGCAGCAATGAGTGGCAGAGTGGCATCATTGTATACTGATTGACGCCCGTGCTGCATAATTGCTGCAGATGTTCACTGCATGCACGAAGCTCGTGCTGTACTGCCATGCCATGGTGTCTGGCACGCTTTACCGTCACATTGGGCAGTATTTTGAACGCTTAAGGGTTCTCTCACCTCCCAAAATCAGACCCTAAGAAAATCTAATTTCTCCACAAAGTTCTAGGTTTTATTAAGGTCACCATCACATTTACCTTTCTCCTCCATGCCTCATTGAGGTGATATTTTCCTTGACATACACAGAGTCTGTTATTTCCATGTTACATTGTGAAATAGAATTGATGATTCAAACTTAATATGAGCAGAATCACCATGGGCACCTGCCAATAATTTTGGAAACTTTAATCTTATCTTGGCTTCAATAAAAAAATAACATTTTATGAATTAACACACACTTGTAAGATTTCCAATGAATTATGAAGTATGCATGAAAATGTACTTGTGAATGAATTACTGTAACTATTTTTGCTTTATTTTGTGTGTTTTATTTTGGGATCCACTTAGTAATACAGGATTATCCCTTCAGCTTGTATTGCTATCTCTTCAGATAGCATTTATCTAGAATTCTAAAAATAAGAATGAAAAATAATTTCAGGAAACTGCGAGCTTCTCAGGATG
>CM075977.1:372846483-372891483 GCA_038087875.1 Malacoraja senta
AGGCTGCCATTCACTATATTAAAAGTGAAGTCAAAATATTTTTGAATTAAAGTGGAATTGGGGGCTTTGGGAAATGGGTATTAAAGTCGGATTGAGGCCAAGATCAGATCAGTTGACTGATGGAGCAGACCATAAAACAGACTCCTGTTTCTGTTTCTTCGATCCTTGTGCTTCCTTTGGAAAAGCACATGCATTACCCAGTGATAGTAAAGCAGTCACTGTAGAATATGTCCAAGCCTGAACAAGTTAATGCCTTCAGTTCATTACTGTAGAAAGCAAAACATTTTAAAGGACTGGACAAGCTAGATGCAGGAAAAATGTTCCCAATGTTGGGCGAGTCCAGAACCAGGAGCCACAGTCTTAGAATAAAGGGGAGGTCATTTAAGACTGAGGTGAGAAAAAACATTTTCACCCAGAGAGTTGTGAATTTATGGAATTCCCTGCCACAGAGTGCAGTGGAGGCCAAATCACTGGATGGATTTAAGAGAGAGTTAGATAGAGCTCTAGGGGCTAGTGGAGTCAAGGGATATGGGGAGAAGGCAGGCACGGGTTATTGATAGGGGATGATCAGCCATGATCACAATGAATGGCAGTGCTGGCTCGAAGGGCCGATTGGCCTCCTCCTGCACCTATTTTCTATGTTTCTATGTTTCTATGATGTTTGAGGGATCTTTGATCAATGCAATGTTGTTACTAAAGTTTTACGTAAAATTTCACAGCACATGTCAAGGAATGTGACAGTCCTTTGCTGGTGCTAATGCTCTGGTATGTCTCCTCTTACCATACTTCAACTCACCCTACCACATTATCTTAATCCTTTCTTCCTCATACATATACATTTTACTCTTAAATGCACCAATGCAAGTTAACTCAACAACTATGAAGTAAAGATTTTCATGTTCTTCATGAGTAAAGAATTTTCTCCTGATATCCCCATCCAGGCAGCATTCTGGTAAACCTCTTCCGCACCCCCTAACATGGTTTGCCCATATTTTCCCTGCCTACATTATAAAGATCTATGTAGGCTTCTGTAAGGAAGTCTGGAAAAAAACAACAAGGAACTGCAGATACTGGTTTACAAAAAAAGACACAAAATGCTGGAGTAATTCAGCAGGTCAGGCAGCATTTCTGGAGACCATTGGTTCAAAACGTCATTATCCATGTTTTCCAGAGATGCTACCTGACCCAGTGAGTTAATCCAGCACCTGTGTGTCTTTTTTGTCTGAAAATCTAGTTGGTGTGAGGAATTAAAGTAGTGAAAAATAAATTATTTGCCTTTAAAATTGCAGAGCTATGGAGCATCATAAAGTCATACAGCGTGGAAACAGGCACTTCGACCCAAATTGCCCACACCGCCCAACATATCCTATTTACACTAGTCCCACTTAGATACGTAGATACATAGAAAATAGGTGCAGGAGTAGGCCATTCGGCCCTTCGAGCCTGCACCGCCATTCAATATGATCATGGCTGATCATCCAACTCAGTATCCCGTACCTGCCTTCTCTCCATACCCCCTGATCCCCTTAGCCACAAGGGCCACATCTAACTCCCTCTTAAATATAGCCAATGAACTGGCCTCAACTACCCTCTGTGGCAGAGAGTTCCAGAGATTCACCACTCTCTGTGTGAAAACGTTTTTCATCATCTCGGTCTTAAAGGATTTCCCCCTTATCCTTAAGCTGTGACCCCTTGTCCTGGACTTCCCCAACATCGGGAACAATCTTCCTGCATCTAGCCTGTCCAACCCCATAAGAATTTTGTACGTTTCTATAAGATCCCTTTCAATCTCCTAAATTCTAGCGAGTATAAGCCAAGTCTATCCAGTCTTTCTTCATATGAAAGTCCTGACATCCCAGGAATCAGTCTGGTGAACCTTCTCTGCACTCCCTCTATGGCTATAATGTCCTTCCTCAGATTTCCTCACTTGCCTGCATTTGGGTCATATCCCTCTAAAACTATGTACCTGTCTCAATGTTTCTTAACTATTGCGATAATACCTCCCTCAACTACCTCCTCCGGCAGCTCGTTTCATATACCCGCCACCATTTCTGTTAAAAAGTTACCCCTATTAATTTTTCCCCTTCACTTTAAACCCATGTCTGGTTTTTGATTCCCCTACTCTGTGCAAGAGACTCTGTGTATTTACCCGATCTACGTCTCTCATGATTTTGTACACTTCTATATGATCACCCCTTATCCTGAGAAAGATCAGGAGAGGGGAACTATCTAACTTGTTCTTACATACAATTGGTATACACTTAGCATTGAATGACCTCCTCCTGCAGTGTAACCTGCAGTGTAACCTGCAGTGTAACCTGCATTGTAACCTGCAGTGTACACCTGCAGTGTAACCTGCAGTGTAACCTGCAGTGTACACCTGCAGTGTACACCTGCAGTGTAACCTGCAGTGTAACCTGCATTGTAACCTGCAGTGTACACCTGCAGTGTAACCTGCATTGTAACCTGCATTGTAACCTGCAGTGTAACCTGCAGTGTACACCTGCATTGTAACCTGCAGTGTACACCTGCAGTGTAACCTGCAGTGTACACCTGCATTGTAACCTGCAGTGTACACCTGCATTGTAACCTGCAGTGTAACCTGCAGTGTAACCTGTATGTCTCATTCAACATCAGTGAACGTTGAATGAGAATTCACCATTTCAACCTGTGTAAATGGCAGTGTAATATGAACTGCAGGTGCTATTTCATCCACTTGAAAAGACAAAAGGCGTTTTGCATTATACCAAGCATCCCATTTAATCAACACCACTTTCTATTGAATGGCTGAATCTCAGTATGCTGATTTCAAAATTCTTTGCTAAATTTACAAATCTTTCCACAGAATTATCCCTCCCTGTGT
Organism: Malacoraja senta; assembly: GCA_038087875.1. NCBI lineage: Eukaryota > Metazoa > Chordata > Chondrichthyes > Rajiformes > Rajidae > Malacoraja > Malacoraja senta. Next base: position 372,849,347 of record CM075977.1, read on the forward strand.
TCGCAACTTGCTGTAGCCCAAACTCTTTGCTCTTCCACTCAAACCTCTTTTCCGAACGTTACTGACAGAACATTTAGCTCTTTTGGTCGTACCCTATACATTTCCTCCAATGCCTTTTCTCAAACCTGTTGCTTCTTGCCTGCTTTTGGAGATTTTGTCAAAATTTTAGTAGTTTGCGATACTTTTTGGTCATTTGACATCTCAGCATTTCTTCTCATATGCGTGATTTTTTATTTTAAATGCACACATTTGTCCTGTTCAGTATGATGGATGGGGTTTTAGCAGCCATAAACCACTTCATCAGAGTTACTTTGGTAACAGATCTCAATAATCAAATCCAACTATATTGCATCCCTTAAATAGGCAATTATGCTTGCATTTCAGTCTTTTCATCATTTCTACAATGAAATCCTTATTCTTATTTAGAACTTACAGTGTGTGATAAATTGTGTTTCTCTTTACTGTCAAGATATTTAGGCAGGGCTTTGAATACTTCTTCATTGATCAAATTTACTGTGAAGGGCACCGCGCTGTAAGCAAGACATTAATTGCTTCAGTAGCTGGATGCCATTGGTTTGCGTCAGAGCTGCAAAGGCTCTTGGATTTATTCCCAGTGACCACAGACTAAAGCTTTAGTTCACATGGGTGTTTAAATAAGACTACTGAAACAGAGAGAAACACGTAATTGTATTTGAAACCATTGAAACTTCAGATCTGAGCTAACCAGGGAAGATTCCACATCTGCAGTCTCTTGTGTCGCCATTCAGCTGCAGTGGTGCTCATGGAAAAGGAATGGTTTTGAACTCTAATTGGCTTTTTCTAGTTATCACAAAATTATCAGGGCTGCAATAATGGCTTCCATCTTTCTGCTATTTTACTGCATATGTTTTGCACTTTCTGGTTCAGAAATGGTGTACAATAAATCGGTTAAAATGTTTGATACCTTTATTTTGAGTTATGCTATTGCCTTAACAGCTGAAGGCCTTTTCCAGAAGAGGACACTGATAGGGCCATTCTTCCTTTAAAATCTGCTTGTCCCAGCAAGGAGTAGTTGGCATGGATCATTGGTGATCAACTGTTCATGTTGGAAATGAAATAATTCTGTACTGAAGAAACTATCATCTTTTCAATCATACGTTGAATGAAGGAACTGTCTGCCTTCTACAGCACATAGGAAAGATCAAATTGTTCCATTTAAATCAAGAGCAGGGCTGATCTCCCATGCGTCTCGATTTACGTCTATCACGCAACCAATGTCACTGAAAAGAAGATTATTTGATGATCATCATCATTCATCCAGGAAGTCATCAGGTGGTGGGGGGGAGGAGAGGTGGTGGGGGGGGGGAGGAGAGATGGTGGGGGGGAGGCGAGGAGGTGGTGGGGGAAGGGAGGTGGGGGATGGAACAAAACCTGGCAAATTATAAGTGGATACAGGTGAGAATGGTTTGATTGACCAATGAGCAGACAAATGCAAGAGATGAAATGGAGACAAACGGTTGTCAGATAAGTGGAGAAGAGGAGTGAAATTTAAAGCCAGAAGGAGGGCTATAAGTGGAAGGGAATGGAGGCAGGATTCTGAGAGAAATACTGAGAGTAAAGCAGGTCACTTCAAGAGCATTGGGTTGCATTAGTCATCTCTGTAAAGAGTAGACACAATGAATTACTGATACTGGAATCAGAAGGTTCCTGATCTGAAACATTATCAATCCATGTCCTCCAGGAATGCTGCCTGACCTGCTGAGATACTCCAGCACTTTGTGTTCCATCTTTGTAACGAGATTGGACTATAATAGCTGTGAGATATTATTAGTGTAAGAGGTGCAAAATATGGGCCCGAATATCTGAAATGTTAAATAAGGACCTGTAGATGCTGGTTTACAATAGGAGACAAACATCGTAATTGTGCAGGTTGGAGTTGGTGACTCTTTCACAAATCAAAACCATGATTTCATGGTGTTAAATTTTAATGATTTCCTTTCCCACTCCTTGATTTTTAAAAAATTGTTGGCATCCGTCCATCTGCGAAAGATGATGGTGCGGCTTTGACATTGTCCCGCTTGGAGAGGGGAATATGCATCTGTGGTTTGCTTTTCCTGCTGTGGCTGACTAGGACTTTCCTTGCCAGGCAGAACCTCCCACAGGTTCCACAAGTGAAGTTGTCACTGGCCGTTAGATTGGGAAGTGTGTTGCTGTTGCCATTGACCAATATGGGCGTTGGCACCTGACCTCAAGGGTCTTGAACCCCATGCTGTCATGGTGTTCATAGACACCTGGAGGTCCTTCTTCCACCTCCCCCGGTCCTCAGCAGCCTCTTCCCAGTTGTCGCTGTTAACATTTGTCATAGCGTTTTTAATTCTATCCCTTGCAGCGACTTTTATTTGTTATTAAATTCAACATGTCGTTTTTTTAGTCGAGATAAAAGAAGAGTCTGGTTATAAAACTACAAGCATACATCTCCCAAAAAGTCTTGAACATTTTAGCATAAAGGGTTACAGTTGGGACAGTGGAGGATCAGTAAAGTGATTTGGACTTGTTTTTCCTAGAGCAGACCTTGAGAAGCTAGAGATCTTGTGGAATGAAGTAATGGAAATCCAGCTGCTGAATTCCAAAATTGTTCACTCCAGGGAACATTTGTGAGAGTTAAACTGTGCAGAAAAATTCTTCCCTCTCTGTAATTTATATACGCCGGTCGCAAGGCTATTTGAGTGGAGAGGGTAATTAGAATGTATTTTGCCAAAGATTAATGACAATATTTTAAATCTACATTTTAACAAATGTTGGTTAAAGTTAGCCTTTCCATCATTTAGGGAGCATATCATAATGCAGGGAAGTTAATTCTCTTTTTTTTTAATGCAAAAACTATTGTGAAGAAAGGCTGATGATTCTTTTTAAATTATAAGCATAATCGGCATGGTGTTAATCTAATAAACTGCTATTTTAATGCTTGGAATACCAAAACCTGTTACCAATGAGCTAAAATTACACAGAGTACATTGAGTTTTACATCTCATAGCTAGCCTTTAATCTAATGAGTGGTTTTACTTGAGGATGGTACTTTGGACAGTGATATTCAAGAGGCATGGTTATATTTATACTGCGACACATGAGCTTTCTGCAAAAATCTCAGAAATTATACCGTGCTGTAAAACTGAAGGTCACATTTTGAATGTGACTTGGTGACATTTTTCCTGTGTGTTACAGAAATTTGGAACTTTAACATGGCATGTTTTCTGTAGGCTGTTTTGGTTTCTTCTGTTTGATAAGAAGCAGTTTACAGGCAGAGGGCCTCATAGTTTATACATTGAAATGTTTTACATGTGCTCATGCACCACCTTTAGATTGATCTCAGTATTGCACCAGGTGCCAGTTAATTTACGGCATGGCTTTGCCGTTTTTAATGTGAACTACAAAGTTTTTATTGTTTGATTAAAGCTCTCTTGTAGGTGTAGGACACTTAGAAACAAACTTGCTTAAATGGGCCGAATAAGATTCCCTCCAACTGTTGAAAGATATGATGCAGCCCTTAACTTATTTGCACCTAATAACAATCTGCCCACAAAAGAAAATTCCATCTGTGTAACCTCCTCATACCTTAGGAGTATGACCCTCTGTAATGGGTTGCAGTATTTTCTAATTTTATTCTGTGTTGTGACCATTCTTGCACTTTTGTACTCGCCCACCAAGTTATTTCCTCTCACCAGATTTTTTTTTAACCTCACTTGGAATGGTGCCACAGGCCAGCCTGCAGCTATCTCCATGATTTCATGACTTGCATGCTTTGATCCTTCTACCAAGATGTACAACTAAGTGGTCCCAGACCAGTTTTTCTTTTTTCCAACTTTTCCTACTCATGTTTGTATTTTCACTCATTTCTCTCTTACCTATTTCATGCATGTTCCCTCTTCCCTGCACTTGTCCCCCTACCCTTTCCTCCCAAACCCCAGAGAGGCTTTAAGTAAGAGTGTGGCTACAGGACTGGCATTATAACTCCATTTTCTAATCTCCATTTTTAAACTCAAGTTTTAGAGTCACTTAACTACTATCAGCTTCACAATTTTAATGCTCTAATTTCCACTCTAACTTTGTCAATTAACAACTGTAATATACAAAATATGAAAGTTTATCATTGGGTTCTCTGCTTCAAGGGGAAATGCATGAGGATCGGGGAACTTGGGGCAGCCTATGGAAGTGTCTCGAGGACAGTCAGTATTATGGTCAATGAGGAGCTGATTGCCCTAATGCTTATGAAGGTAGATAAATCTCCCGGGCCTGACCAGATATATCCAAGGACATTGCAGGAAGCTTGAGAGGAAATTGCCGGAGCCCTGGCTGAGATGTCTGTGTCATCATTAAATACAGGTGAAGTGCCATAAGACTTAGAGGATGGCAAATGCTGTGCCTCTGTTTAAGAAGGGTTGCAGGGAAACACCTGGGAACTCCAGGCCAGTGGGTCTAACATCTGTGGTCAGAAAGGTACCTGAGAGTATTCTGAGGGATATGAAAATTGGGTAGAAAATTGTCTTCAATAAAGGAAGCAGAGGGTGATGGTGGAAGGTTGCTTTTCGGATTGGAGCGCTGAGAATAGTGGTGTACCTCAGAATTTGGTGCTGGGTCTATTGCTGTTTGTCATCTTTATCAATGATTTGGATTAGTAAGCTTGCAGATGATAACTAAATTGGGTGGCTATTGTAGATAGCAAAGATGACTGTCAAAAAATGCAGCAGGATCTTGATCAACATGGCAGGTGGGCTGCTGAATGGTTAATGGAATTTAATACAGATAAGTGCCAGGTGTTGCATTTTGGGGGAGTATAACTAGGGCATGACCTACACAGTAAATGTTAGGGCTCTGGATAGTGATATAGAGCCGAGGGATCTAGGAGTGCAGGTACATAGTTACTTGAAAGTGTCACAAGTAGAAAGGGGGTCAAGAAGGCTTTCGGCCCATTGGTCTTCATCAGTCAGTATATTGAGTATAGAAGTTGGGAGGTCATATTACATTTGTACAAGACATTGGTGAGTCCGCATTTAGAGCATTTTGTTCCGTTTTGATCACCCCATTATAGGAAAGATGTTGTTAAGCTGGACAGGTGTAGAAAAGACTTGTACGATGTTGCCAGGACTGAAGGGCCTGGGGAGTAGGGAGAGGTTGAGCAGGCTAGGAGCACAGGAAGATGAGGGATGATCTTTTAGAGGTGTACAAGACCATGAGAGGAATAGATAGGATAAATGCACAGAGTAGGGGAATTGAGAACCAGAGGACATCAGATTAAAGTGAGGGGGAAAGGTTAAATAGGAACCTGAAGGGCAATCTTTTACACAAATGGTGGTAGGTATATGGAACGTGCTGCCAGATGGGGTCGTTGAGGCAGGTACTATCACAACATTTAAGGAACATTTAGACAGGTACATGGATAGGATGGGTCTAGAGGGATATGGGTCAAATGCACACAGGTGGGGCTAGTGTAGATGGGGCTGTTGGTCAGCATGGTCAAGTTGGGCTGAAGTGTTTGTTGTCATGTTGTATGACTCTGTGGCTGTATGACTAGATTACAAAGACAATTGTCAAATAGCTAGCTTTATTTAATTAATTACCACAATGCTTTGTGTTTGTGGTTCTGTCAACGTCACATGAGGGGATAGTAATGATATTTACGTACACCACTTTTGAACAGTCTCTAGTGCAAGGTGGAAACATGTAAAATAAAGTCTTGCAAAGCTATGTAATGAATAATTATCTTTTTGACATTCTCATGCAGTTTCTTGTGCCCCCTTGTGGACTTTTAAAATTTGATGACAGGCTTACGTGGCATTTTCTACTTATTTCTTGTTTCATAAAATCCATAGTGCATGAAACTGGAATAATTGATCCACTATGGATGTGCTTCATGTATTCACATTTTAATCCCTGGCCTGAATCACATGCTTAGCATCCCAATAGCTTTATAGGAACATTTATTTATAGATTAAAACATAATTGTAGAAAAGTGGTTTTTTTTACACTCAACTATTCAGCAAGACTTTATTTTGATAATTAACGAGAGTGTATCTTCAGGACTGGGATTATAACTCCAATGAGATTCCTATTGAAATGGAGTTGTGTATGGTTTTTAGGGTGATTATCCTTCTGTATTTTTATTGTCACATAATAGAAGCAAAATGTGTGTGATTTCTGTGGGGCTTCAATAGAAGTATTGTTGACTTCAGTGTTAGTGTGACAGGAATTCTATATTGAATAATTTTTCAGTTAATATTCCCATCAGTTAAATTTTCTAAATAAATCTTTAGTGAGGATTTAATAAAAATCAAAAGATAGAAATATGAATTGACATTTTTTTATTGCATATAACAGGAAGAAGAAAATTACCTTAATATTTGGGGTGGTTTTAAGCACAAGCTGACCATTTGTATTGCTAGCTTGTTATGATTATGCTGTAAAAAAAAAAATGATTTGAATCAATATTATATAATTTTCTTAATCCAGCATATCGAATTTTGCCCACCGTTACCACAAAATGCGTCAGTCCTATAATTACCAGTGCATCACTCTAATTTTATGCAGCTCAAAATGCACTCTTGAGATAAAACCCAAGTTTAGAAAGACAAAGTCTGTAATTATACTGCCGAGCATGTTTCACTGTTCATATTAATGTAGTACAACAACTGTACTCATCCATTTTTATGGGGTGCTGAAATCTTTCAGAAAGTTTAAAATTATCAGCACTATAATTTACCATTAAACTCAACTAAAATTGTAGCAGCACCACTATGTGGTTATTTAGTACCCCCAAATTAGCTGAAGTGTGAAATTCCAAGGTTAAAATCTCAACCAGAGCATTCTTGAAACTCACAGATGGATAGCGAGAAATAATGCCGATTAGATTTAATCGAAAAGTTATAGTGTGGAATGTAGTTTGGACTTAAACATTTAGCATTGACTAGAAGTATTGTTGGCTTCAGATGGAGGACTAGCCTTGGGATGTGGTGATCTTCTGGCAGTCAATAACGCTCAAACAGCAGGTTATATTCTTTAACTTTATCACCTCCGTTCAATCATAGAAATAGAAGAGGTACAAATGCAAATCAGGAGAATTAAAACAATTAGCACTTTCTTATCCTTTCCAATAAGTCTTGGGTAAGCAAGGAGGATTTGACCAGTGTGCTATGGTTATGTTGCATTCATGCCTCAAAGCAAGAAGTACGTTTTGGGTTCAGATAGTGACATGCAGTATGAAGGTCTGGATTTTGCAATTAACTGGTGCAGTTTTGTTGACAAATTTTCCTGTAAAAACTAAGTTATTGATTTCATATTGTTATTTTATTTATTTATTCAATCGAGATGTAGCTATCGCTAGTAATGCCGTCCTTATCTGTCTCTGGTAGCCCCAAAACAGAGGAGGGAAATAAGAATCAACTGTGTCTGTGTCTGGAGTCACATGTAGGCCAGACTGGGTAAGGATGCCAGATTTCCTTCCCTAAAGGGCATTAGTGAACCAGATGGGTTTTGCTATTAATATGAGTAAGATGTATTACTGTGAAGATTTGCCTTTAACTCTTGCACATTTAAAAGGACATGATTTCATGTTAATGCTAAAAGTCACTTTATTCAAATAAAAGCAACAGTGATTCCCCCATTTATCTTTCGGCATAGTTAGTGAAAACTACCAAATCTTTTTTTTAGTCGATGGGACCCAAATTTTATCTCAGCAACTTTAGCTCGGAGGTAAAATGAAAGTTAGACATCCACGAAAATTGTGGAATTTTTGGTGGTCTCTGTATTTATTTGGGAGTGCGTGAAGTACAAAAGTGGTGTTAATATGCTTTCATTTTAAGATTATATATGAATTTCAGTTACGTTATTACTACATAGAAATTAGAATATGAATCGCCATGCTTTTTGCGTGCCAGGCAATCCAATTTGCAGAAGTAAAAAAATGAGTAAAAGTTGTGAATTGCATGCGTTTTACAAAGCTCGTGACTTTGATTCCAAGTTTAGTTAGTTTAGTTTATTGTCACGTGTACCGAGGTACATATTGTCAATTATACCGAAGTACAGTGAGGTATGTATTGTCACATGTACAGAGGTACAGTGAGACAGGTATTGTCACGTGGTGAGATCACATCTAGAGTATTGTGTTCAGTTCTGGGCACCATGTTATAGGAAAGATATTGTCAAGCTTGAAAGGCTTCATCAAATATTTATGAGGATGTTGCAGGACTGGAGGGTGTGAGCTATGGGGAGAGGTTGAGTTGGCTAGGTATCTATTCCATGGAGCGCAGGAGGATGAGGGAGATCTATAGGTATACAAAATAATGAGAGGAATATATCGGGTAAATGAACAGAGTCCTTTATCCGGAGTAGGGTAACCGAGGACTAGAGGACATAGGTTCAAGGTGAAGGGGAAAAGATTTAATATGAATCCGAGGGGTAACTTTTTCACATAAGTGGGTGTATGGAACAAGCTGCCAGAAAAGGTAGTTGAGGCTACGAAAAATCCTATCGTTTAAGAAACAGTTGGACAGGTACATGGATAGGACAGGTTTGGAGGGTTATGGACCAAGCGCAGGTAAGTGGGACTAGTGTAGCTGGGACATTGTTGGCCGGTGTGGGCGAGTTGGGCCGAAGGGCCTGTTTCCACTCTGTATCACTCTATGAGTCTATGACGTGTACTGAGGTACAGTGAAAAGCTGTTTTGTTGCTCCTGAATGCAGGAACTTACCTAGGTGCCATTTCTAAGATTTTTACTCACATTGCAATGAGTGACAAAGTTCACAGCCTACTTCTGTGTGACTTAAAGGGGATTCCGATTGGCAACTTCAACCCCCTTATCACTTGGGTCCACCCATTAATCATACATTCAAACCATCCTACTGATCAGCCAGCTAAAAACTCTGCTGTACACATCCTCACCCAATCAGTTAACTTTCCACCACCCCATCACTGATGGGTGGCAACTGGCCCTTATTCAATCATAGTTTGTGTCTCCTCCTCCATGCCTGCTGGATTTTTGAAATTCTGCCAAATCACATTTTTTTAAATATTAAGAGCAGAAAATATTTGATATTCTCAACAGGCCAGGCAGCATCTGTGGAAAGAGAAATGGAGTTCAAGTTTCAAATCAAAGAATCTTCAGACCCTTCATGGATGCTGTCTGACCTGCTAACGGTTTCTAGCATTTGCAGTTTTTTTTTATTTTCATTCAGGTTTTTTTCTAAATTGCCATTTGACATTTTTCAGCTTGGCTATGTGAGCTTATCAATTTTTTTAAACAATTTCTTTAAAACCTCTACAAATCCCATTTTCAGAATATTCCAACTTGCTAAATACCATATAGCTATAATTATCAATTTACGTGAATCACTGTAAGAACTCTCATATATTTTATGTATTGCTGTCCAGCAGAATAAGCTTATACTTAAAAATAAAAGCCACTCCCATAGAACATTCTTTCAAACAAACGAAATCAATTTGAGAGGCCATAAATTCAGAGATTTATTTTTCAAAGCATTCAACATGTTATTGAACATAAGACCAGGATAAATATGTTTATTTTTCTTTGGACCCTCTGGAAAATTGATCCAGCTAGCTCACAATGCATAGAATTTTAAGCTACATGATATTAGTTGACTTGTTTGCTTTTCTCATCATTTTTGACTTTGGAGTTTTTAGTATCTACGATAGGGCCAACCATAAATTTATCAGTTTGAAAAAGTTTAAGGAGCTAGTAATCCAAGGTCCCCTCAAATCCTGATTAGATTATATTACATCTATTCCACATTTTGCTTTCCCTCACAAATGGCTGGCATGGTTACAATGGACTGAATATCTATCTTCTGTGGTTACTAAAATAATGAAGCAAGCCTTGTTGCCATCAATTCTTAGAATTCTTTAGTGCAGAAGGAAGCAATTACTTCCACTGCAGCAATGCTGGCTCTCAGAGAGAGCTATCTGGTCGGTCTCATTCACCTGCATATCATTTAAATAAATTCCACTTCCCTTGTAAAAGCTGTAGGGTTTCTGGTTTCACTGCTGTTTCGGGTTAGGTACTCTGCGCCTTGTTAGCTGATGCCTACAATTCTATTTTTGGATTTAAAATTAACCTTTCCCCTCATTCCCTAGACATTAATTCTCTACCCAGTGGAAGCAACTTTCCTTGAATTTCCTTGTCAAGATCCATCAAAGATGACATTTCGGGTCGACGCCCTTCTTTGACCCGAAGCCTCACCCATTCCTTCTCTCCAGAGATGCTGCCTGTCCCGCTGAGTTACCCCAGCATATTGTGTCCATCTTCAGTTTAAGCCAGCATCTGCAGTTCCTTCCTACACAAAACTTTGGAACATCTCTGTATTAAGTCTTTGAAATATTTCTGTACCATTGAAAAGAGCTCAAATTTCATTGGTTTCTTGACCTAATTAAAACTACTTTAGACAGTATGGCAAAGGGATATGGGCCAATGGGCAAATGGACCTCAGGTAAGCAACTTGGTTGGCAAGGATGAATAAGGCCAAAGGGCATATTTCCATGCTGTAGAACTAGAGTTGCAATTTATGAATCCCTTCTGCATCTTCTTTGTGGTTCATAGCATCTACCACACTTGAGAAATTTGATCTTAAAATCTGGAACATTTCATTGCATGGATTGGACCAGTGCGATAAGTAGGATGACATCATTTAGAGGAGCAATTAAACAAACGATGTAAAAGCAGCATGATGGGTACACGTGGGTTCTCACCAGTGCTGTGGTCCATATTCATTCTCCAATTAATATCACTAAAATAGATTACCTTGTTTGTTGTTTATGCAGTTTGGCTACCACCAAATTGTATCCTCATAATGCAATTTAGATTTAAGTATTCAGGGGCATGATATCGAAATTAATAAGTGGCACAAGTATAGCAAGCATATTTAGTTTCCCACATTACAGACTGTTGCTTTTGTGAAGTGCTCTGGGAAATCTCAGGGTCTTGAAGCATACAACATCAGTGCATTTGTGTCCTTTAAAGAAGGATGCCATAAAGTACATGCCATTTTCTAATTGCATTTGAACCATAAAGATCTCTTTATCTGTATCCTTAATTATTTTAATCAGAAACTCTAATATCTTACATGCCTCAATATTTTACCACATTTTTAATACAATTTGTATCTCAACTTGCTGTATCTATATTATTCTAATGTGTTACCTTTTTTTGCTTCCCATTATCTTGCTTCCTGGGTGTTAATTCTAATCTGATATTGGTTTGCCTGATCTCGCAATTTAAATAAATCCACCTGAAACTGTTTAGTTTCCGCATCACAATCAAGCATCTATCCTATTCTTCGGTAATGTACTATCATGAATTTTATGCAATTTTGTTTTGGGTATGGTGTTCATGGGAAAATAACAGGTAACATCACCGTTTATATGCCCCTCTGTCAGAAAACAGTCATTAATGAGTGTGACCACTTTTTTCTAGTAATGCATTTCACAGTAAAGCCACAACATTAACTTTAACACCACGCAGCCTCATTCTATCAGTAAACCTTCTATTCATGAGTCTGAAGAAGGGTTTCGGCCCGAAACGTTGCCTATTTCCTTCGCTCCATAGATGCTGCTGCACCCGCTGAGTTTCTCCAGCATTTTTGTGTACCTTCAACCTTCTATTCATATCTTGGTGATCACCTTTGATGATAATACATGCTACGCATCTATCTCATTGGTCTACATCATTATATTCTCAAAAAACTTGACGTGACTTGCTTTTAACAAATCTGTGCTTGATGTCTTAAGCCATGCCTTTAAAAATGAATATTATTCCACAATGTAGTTTCTAAAATGTAGTGTGCCTAACATCAGTTGTACATAGGTCTTTAGCTGCCTGATTTTTAACTTAAACAGGGGCTTTTTAAAATGCATCTTATATTTTGTATGAGGATATAAAAAGTGCAGTTCCTTAAATGTAACTCTACCTGGCTGGAACAATATGCACTTTGGATTGCCTATGTATGTGAAAAATATCATTCTTGGGAGGATTCTAATTTTGGATACTCAATGACAACATCTAAGCATTTTGTTAAATCTCAGAAACACACCCCGTACCATTATGCAGTTTGGACCAGAATGTGGGAGATTTTGTTTTGTGGTTCACAGATTTCAGTTGAAACTGACCAGTTATTCTTCATTGACATTCTTGTACAGAGAAAATGAGAGATCATCAGATTGATCTGGATAGAGTTAGAACTTGCATAAACAACCCAGTGAAAAATCTGTTTATATGACACAATGTTGTGGATCTGCAGCTATTAGAAACATTTAAATCCAGAGGGCATAGTTCTTGAAGACAGTCATTAGGGGAAATTATCACTCTTCTCATTCAGCGTGACAGGAGATGGAAGCCTTGTCATATGCAGTCACATTTTGTCGCACTTATAAATTCCTTGGTACGAGAAACCAGTTTTAACAGCTTCCTCAAATAAACCGCTACAATGGAAATGGAAGGTATGATAAAATAAGCTGTTTGATAGTACTTTGTGATAGTTTATCTAAAATGGTTCTGCGCTACATATCATAAGATGCCTTGATTAAGGTGCCTAAAGCATCGTTGATACTCGGCGTCATAACTCAGCATGAACAGGAGGAAAGTAATTCATTTTTTCATCAATCTAGAGGATTATTTTTTACTAAATTTGGTCTCCTCACTTGGAAGCTACAGCAACCCCTCCTGACTGCAGATACACATTTCCTAGCAAATTGATTCAGAAAAGCATTGGTATGTTTTGGCAACATGTTGGCAACATTAGAACGGAGACGAGGAAACACTTTTTCACACAGAGAGTGGTGAGTCTGTGGAATTCTCTGCCTCAGAGGGCGGTGGAGGCAGGTTCTCTGGATGCTTTCAAGAGAGAGCTAGATAGGGCTCTTAAATAGTGAAGTCAGGGGATATGGGGCGAAGGCAGGAATGGGGTACTGATTGGGGATGATCAGCCATGATCACATTGAATGGCGGTGCTGGCTCGAAGGGCCGAATGGCCTACTCCTGCACCTATTGTCTAATGTTGGCACATATTATGAGGAGCATATACATTAAAATTATTGAATTGAAATGTGAATTGTCCTCCTAGATTCACAAGTCAATAACCTGCAGTGGACATGCAATTATCTATTTGAATGCCCAAGTAATGACACATATCTGCATAATAACTAATTTCATAACATTTTCTAATATTGGTCCATATTGTATGGGTCATCCTTCCTAACCTTGAACACCATGTTGTACGCACATTGCTAGGAAAGATAATTACACTGAGCACCCAACAGCACAAATTTAAAATACCCATAAGCATCTTCTTCCATGCTGACTCTTGGGGTGATTGAGTTTAGATATTCAGAAAGATTTTAGCTCATTATACCTATAAGAACTTGACTAAATTGTTTGTTGCTACCCTTCCTGTGAATAATAGTTGATCTCTTTTGCTAGTCGCACCAGGAACAGAGTGGGCTTTGCATCTCCTGTTTTTTAGGTACATCTCATGGAGTGAGACATATCTAGATCTAGGTAGGAATGCTGAGGTAGGACAGTAAGGTGATAGTTTTGTTAGACTAGATATGCAGGTCAATGGACAAATAATCCAGCAATTCTTTGTTTGATTTCCATAATAGCAGTCATAGAGTGATACAGTGTGGAAACAGCAGGGCCGGCCTTAGGAGGAGCGGGGCCCAATTGGGAAAAGATTTCATAGAAATATAAATAAATAATTATAAATGAGTCACGTGTCATGAGTAATATGACAGTCAGTCGGCTTAAAAAAAAATCTTAAACCGCGCATGCGCAGATTGTTCTCTCCGTAAAAATAAAAATAAAAATAAATAAAGTAACAATTCAATTTTCCCACGGCTTCCAAATCTCCTTCTTTCTGAATTACTGAATGGGTGGGGGTGGAGGGTGACGGCAGGTGGAAAGATGGTGGGAAAAACGGGAGCACACCGGGACAAGTTGAATCAGTTGTCATCTTATTGAATGACAAGGTACACAAAAATGCTGGAGAAACTCAGCGGGTGCAGCAGCATCTATGGAACGAAGGAAATAGGCAATGTTTCGGGCCGAAACCCTTCTTCAGACTGCTATTTGTTATCAGTCACCCCATCATTATTGAATGACAATACTAGTTCAACTTATCAAGGGACCAATTCGGGGGAGAGTTCCTTTCACAGCGTGTGGGGAGTCTAGCCAGGGGTAAAGTTGCGGGGAGGGCAGGAGCGTTGAGAAGGAGACTGGCAGTGCTCCCCGTCTGAACAGTGAGGGGACCAGCTCAAGAGCAAAGATCATAGAGCGGAGTGGATCAGCGGGTGATGGATAACATCACAGCGGGCGGTGGAGCTTACTCCTGTGTCAGCGCGAACAAGGGATCAATTGAGGTTACTCACACTGACATATGGAGTAAGCTACACCGCCCGCTGTCCTGTTATCCATCGCCCACTGACCCGCTCTTGAGCTGGATGATCCCCGGCCGACCCCCTCTTTCTCAACGCTCCTGCCCTCCCCGCAACTTTACCCCTTGACAGACTACCCACACGCTGAAAGGAACTCCCCCCCCCAGCAGCGCTGTCCTTTTACAGCCGCAAGGTAATATCTTGCCAAACTCAGTTGTATCTTTCTATCTCAATAAATATCACAAAATATGCCATTGTTTCAGCCACATTATGACAAAATATAGAATGTAGGTTTTTGTTATCAGTCACCCCATCCCAGAAACAACAGTACTTAAAGAAGAACATTTGTTTTACTAATTTACGAGTATGTACCATACAGAGTCCGTTGATCCATATTCAGCAAAATGTTGTGATAATTGCATAAAAGATATTATTGTCTAAGAAATTTGGTGTGGAATGATAATCCATCTCAGTACTCATTTAGGCAAGTCCCAAGCTATAGATACTTTTCCCCCACCCCCAATCCCCTTCGCCCGATCTTCATTGAACCTACCATTTGACCAATCTTTTACTCAGCTGCTGTAACGTTTCCTTCCTATCAAAATCTCTGTGTAGCATCTCTGTCCCTATCTTCCAATTCCCACTTTGAAATAAATACAACTTTCGATAAAAATTTCGCAGCAGGATCGCTATAAAAATGCAAATATATGGTATTTTATCCTAGCATCTCCACCCCCCACCCCCTTACCACCACACAAGAAGCGTAACTTGAAGCGTTTGCATTTGGAGAAGTTTGATACGGTCCAGGAATGAAAATTAATAGCTATGAATCAATTAACAGCGAGCTACGAGGTGAGATTGAAACACCTGTCAGAGGGCTAAGAAACAATCCTGAGTTGACGGCGTATTGTTTTAAGTGAGCATTTTGCAGCGACCTCACCATATTATGGTTAAATATTCTTTCCACGGAAATCCCCTATTTCACTTTGAAATTATATTCATTTATAACCGTTTGTAACATCAGTAACCACCTTAATGTTCATGCGTTTAGTACCGGGTATGCTTGAAACAATTTATTGTAATGTACTGTATCTTTAAAAAAACTATATCAACCAGGTGTGAAAATTACACAAAATTGAATGATGATTGAAAATCATCGTGATCCTGCTGCAAAATTTTTAAGTCGAAAGGTGTATTTTATTTTAAAGTGGGAATTTGAAGATAGGTACAGAGATGCTACACAGAGATTTTAAACTTGGGAGAGCTCTTGGGACAGTGGGACAGGGCTTGAGTTAGGCCACTCGCACAGTGCGACAGGGCTTGAGGCAGCATCTATGGAGCGAAGGAAATAGCCAACATTTCGGGCCGGGTCTGAAGAAGGGTTTCGACCCGAAACATTGCATATTTCCTTCGCTCCATAGATGCTGCCTCACCCGCTAAGTTTCTCCAGCATTTTTGTCTACCGCAAAACGTCAATGATTCCGGGAATGCCGAGAGCGCTAGAGAGAGACGAGATGGGGAGCGGGAGAGAGAGAGAGGGAGGGAGAGAGCGAAAGACGGAGAGACACAATGTGGGTCGGTAGGTAAATTGAATGACTAACCTGCTGCAGACCAAGAAGCTCACCAAGAAGAAGTCCTCAATCATGATGGTGAGTTTTAAGAAATTCTCATTAATGCATCGATCTACATTCCTCAGTAAATGTAATTCTGTTTTGAACAAGTGTTAATGACGCCGCGTGAATTGTATTCAAAGGAACGCAGCGTCATTAATACTTGTTCATAAGTTCATCATAAGTCTACGCCATTCGATCATGGCTGATCTATCTCTTCCTCCTAACCCCATTCTCCTGCCTTCTCCCCATAACCCCTGACACCTGCACTAAGCAAGAAACTATCTATTTCTGCTTTAAAAATCCACTCGTGGCCTCCACAGCCCTCTGTAGCAAAGAATTCCACAGATTCACCACCCTCTGTCTAAGAAATTTCTCCTCACCGCCTTCCTAAAAGAACATCCTTTAATTCTGAAGCTTTGACCTCTAGTCAGGGGTGGGGTGGTGGGGGGGAGGGGTGCGTGGAGTCAGATAGACTGGGCAATGACAGGGGGGGGGATCCCAGTGTGAGAGTGAGTCACCACCTGCGTACAGCGTTCCTACATCCCTCTTCTCCACCAAGCAAGGCACACTCCTCTCTCCCCTCCGCCCTCTCCCCCCTTCCTTCCCTCATCCTCCCCCCTCTCTAAAGAAGGAGGGGAGAGGGAGGTAGTGAGAGGTAGGGAGAGGGAGATGGGGGGGCAGAGGGATATCTAAAGGGTAACTGGTTTTGGTCTCCAATCACCTCACAAAGGGCAGCCAACAGTGGTGGTGAGGCAGAAGGAAGAACTCTCTCTCTCCAATTCTCTCTCTCCAATTTTCTCTCTCCCTCTCCCTCTCCCTCTCTCCTCCCCTCTCTCCCTCTCTCCCACCCTCCCCCTCCCCCTCTCCCCCCCCTCTACCCCCAGCCCCGTTTATATCTGAAGTTCACTCCACGAGTGTGTGTGTGAGAGCAGAGCAGTGTTTCTCATTCTGACTCAGCTCCGTGAGCTGCTCGTATTGACAGTAATCGTGTCCAACTCTTAACTCAAAATGTGTGGTTTGCAAACTGAAAATCTCCCCTCTCTCTCTGTCTCTCCACTGTCTCCCCCCCCCCCCCACACACACCACACACAGACAGACAGAGACACACCCAGACACACACGCAGATAGAGGCACACACACACAGCCACAGAAACACACACACAGACAGACACGCACGCACACACACAGACACCCCTCCCCACCCCCCCCGTACCCCGGCCCGGACATCAACCCCCGACACCAATGTTAACACAGACTCAAACCTCCAACCTGGTTTGCTGTTGTACCGGCACCGAACGAGTTAACACAACCCCCAGATCTGTTTATCCACAGATTGTCTCCCTCTCGCACTTATCTGGCCTGTTGTCTTTCGTTTCTGCTTCAGGTCTTTTAACTCTATCCCCCCCGACCAAGAGTGGGCTGGTATGCCACCGATTTCATACAAATATGACCCTTTCTCCGCCCCCCCACACACACACACGCACACACCGCCCGCTCCCGGCGTTTAGCGTTGAATGCTCAAGGCTGAGTTTGCTGCGGTGCTGGGGATTGCTGCCCTGTTTGCGCCAGGACAGTCAATCTGGCGGGGGCTGTGAGACTCCCACACCCCCCAGAGCCCGGTACTACCCCACCCTCTCCTCTCCTCTCCCCCGTCCCTCCCTCTCATCCCCCCCCCCCCCCGGTCCAGACCAGAGTCTCGGCCGCTCCGGCGGCAGCGAGTCCTCATTTACTGAGGAATGTGGATCAGAGCATTGATGACCCATTGTATAACCACTTAACTACTGGCTGTTAACAAGTGCTATAGTAGGAGTTAACACATCGTTTGTGTCTGGCGAATGTTTTTTTTAAATCTTTATTTAACAAAGAAAATTTGTATTTCCATATGAAATACGGAAAATTAACGCAGTGCCCCCCTTGGACACGGGGCCCAATTTGGAAAAATCGGTCCAAATGGCCTAAGGCCGGCCCTGGGAAACAGGCCCTTCGGCCCAACTTGCCCACACCGGCCAACATGCCCCAGGTACACTAGTCCCACCTTCCTGCGCTTGGTCCAGATCCCTCAAAACCTGTCCTATCCGTGTACCAGTCAAAGTATTTTCATGTCAACTTTGGCTTTGTAAACCATGTTTTTGTTGTGATTTTTTAAAATATTGTAAATTGTACATTTTCTTCAACCTTCTATCCAATAGCAGGGAACGTGTGTAGGTAGAACATTTTTTGGAAACAACATATTTCTCTCTGTCATGCCATTGAATATATCTGTACACCTAAAAAATCCAACAGTATTTCAATTGAAAACTGTTCTGATGACTAAATATGCCCTTAATTATGTTTACAAAAGTGGGAGTATCTGTGGCTATTTGCACTTGTAATCTTTTTTTTACATTTAATAACTGCAAATTGTTTGCCATAATGTCAAGTATTGAATCAACTGTGCTTCTAGGATCAGAAAACTAAAACCAATATAAAGCCAGGGATGGAAGTCAGGCTTGGTGAGAGTTGTTTGAGAAACAGTTGGTATCGCAGCAAAACTTGGGCAGCACAGTGGTGCAGCGGTAGAGTTGCTGCCTTACAGTGACCTGGGTTTGATCCTGACTACGGGTGCTGTCTGTACGGAGTTTGTACATTTTCCCTAAGACCGCATGGGTTTTCTCCAGGTGCTCCTGTTTCCTCCCACATCGAAAGGTGTGCAGGATTGTAGGTTAATTGGCTTCTGTAAATTGTTCCTAGTATGTTGGATAGAACTAGTGTTTGGGTGATTGTTGGTTGATCGAAGTGTCTGTTTCCCACGCTGTATTTCTGAAACGAAACTAAGCTTGGGAACTTTAATCTTTATCTTGGAGATAATTGAGCTGATGTAATGGACAAAAACAAAATAATGGTACACTCAGCAATCCAGACAGCATCTCCGGAGTGGAAAACAGCTTGATGACTGTCACCAGAATGCTGCTTGATCTGTGATCTGTGATCACAGATTTTCCAATATACATTCAGACAGAACATTGGTATGTCTGAGAAAATCCTTTATTTCCTTTATAGCTTAATTTGGAAAACCATTCAAAGATGCTTCTATTTCTGAACAAGAATTAGCCAATGGCGATCTGTACTGTTTTTGCATTAATGGTGTTTGAGAAATTGCTGACATGTGGTTTTAAAAATTGTTTGAAGCTTTAATTTTATTAATATAAATGAATTCAATGTGAGCTGTAGGTTTTTCTTTCTTTTTTTCAACTGCTGATTATCAATTTATAAATATGGCTTATACAAATAAACCTATTAAGTGGTTACTGGTATTGACATTTTCTTATGCAGGAAAGATTTTGTGAAGTTGGAAAGCATGCAGGTGATCTTATAGAGGTGTATAAGATAGTGACGATAGACACAAAAAGCTGGAATAACTCAGCAGGACAGGCAGCATCTTTAGAGAAGAATGGGGTGA
The DNA here is from genome assembly GCA_038087875.1 of Malacoraja senta. Taxonomy (NCBI): domain Eukaryota; kingdom Metazoa; phylum Chordata; class Chondrichthyes; order Rajiformes; family Rajidae; genus Malacoraja; species Malacoraja senta. The sequence goes on from CM075977.1 coordinate 372,868,808, forward strand.
TGTTTCGGGTCGAGACCCTTAAGATAGTGAGAGGAATAGATAAGGTAAATGCACATAGTCTTTTACCCAGAGTAGCGGAATCAAGAACAAGAGGACAGAGGTTTAAGGTTAGAGGGACAGATTGGTACCTGAGGGCAATTTTTTTTCACACAAATGGTGGTGGGTATATGCAGTGAGCTACTGGAGGAGGTAGTTGAAGCAAGCACCATCACGATATTTAACAAACATGGACAGGTACAGGTGGAATTGATTTAGAGGAATATGGGCCAAACATAGCCAGATGGGACGAGTGTAGGTGTGGCATGTTGGACGGCATGGGCAAGTTGGACAGAAGGCCCTGTTTCCACGCTGTATGGCTCTATGGCTCTAAGGGTCCTGACCTGAAACACCTGCACAGATGCTACCTGACCTACTGATTCCTCCCGCACTTTGTTGTCTGCTCTTTCTTTGCAATATTAGTCCAACTCTTACATAACCCCTGTATTAAATGTAACAAACAAGCATGTTATTTCCTTCCATGGGCAAACTTCATCTTATATCACATGCATTCTAAATGTCTTCATGATATTTATTGCAAGATTGCAGAGTGATATCTAAAGGGGCACAGGACATGGAAAGTTTATAATCCAATTAGAATCAAACTTTGATTTTTTTTTAAATGATCAGAATCTATTAATGCTTTTGTTAGAATAGCATCCATGTGGAAACTTTGATCGTATAATTTCTGTAAATTAGCTTTTTTGCATCAATTGTGATGAATGAACCCCAAAGCTGTAGATTTATTTTGTAGTGTTCTTTAACAAGATATGGGGATTTCTAGCAAAATTAATAATGTTGGCTATTCTTCATTGCCCTTGAGCTTGGTTATGAGGCACAATCTTGAGTTTCTTGAGTTTACCTGGTGACAGCACTCCCTATGGCCCACAATATTGATTTTGGCATTTGCTGCACCTGTTTGCCCGAGGATAGGTTTTCAGATGAATCCCCTTTCAGATGCTCTCATTTTGCTCCTACCATCAGGATGAAGGCACTGGTGCCTGAAAACCATAACCACTAGATTCAATAATAGGTTCTTCCCAACAACCATCAGCTCTTGAACACCACACAACATTAACCTCAGCTATTATGAACTTCCATGGACTGTGTCTTTGGATGCACACGGACTTTAATTTTACACTGTTAGTTGCAATGTTACAAAATTTTGAGATTTTAAAATCAAGTCTGTAATTTATCCCATCAGATAAAGCATAAAAAGACGTTTAATTTGACACCTAATTCACTTTCATATCTTCAGTATTAAAAAAGTTATAGCCATTTTCATACTCGGAAATTAGCATCTTGTTCCCTATTGCTTTTCCATTGACTTAACACAAAAGCTGTGATCGAGGACAGTCAAAAGCCCATAACTTTCTTAAAAATTAAGAGAACTGAAAGAAATTTTCAGTTATTATAGATTGAAGCATTCTGAAACAAAATATGAAACAATCTTACTTAGATGACATGATATTAAAGCATATAATTAGTTAGTTACCTAATTGTAGCTAATTACAAAATTCAATTACTAGATCTAATCTATCAATCTATCTATTTTTAAATAGCCTAAGTGTCCAAATAACATTCACACAAGAATTCACAATATAACATAATTTTTTAATCTCATTCTCATGGATTTACAGGCCAAATGGAAGAAATTTAATGTTTAATACCTGTAAATTAATGGGCATTTAAATCACCTTGCGAGTGGGTTTTTCTGGAACGCAATCATTTGGAACGTTGATTTGCAGTGAATTTAACTCCGTATCGGCATGAAAAATTCTGCCGTTAGTTCGGGGAAAAGAATCACCTTTTCGCATTAAAAAATGTGAATTAAAGGCCTCTTAAGAAGCACTTTTATACATTAAAATAAACTGCTTTCATTTACCTGTCCCGTGCGTGAAATCCGTCCCCGTTGTCGGCGTTGACGGCTTTCGAAGCTGATTTTAAAATAATTCCAGCGCTGAACTTGTCGATCGAATAAAAATAAAAAATACACCAAACGCCCGTCGGAACGATTTTTCAGCAAAAGCTGGCACTCCAAGGAAATATAATACAGGGCAAGGTAGGAGAAACCCATGTTTTTAACCCCCCCCCCCCCCAAAGGCGCCAAAATCGTGCACACGGCAGTGGGCAGAATTGCAGCGCCACTGAAGGTAAGTATTGTAACATACCTACTGTTAGTACCAGTATTAAGGTTATTGATATCATGATCAACAGCACTTTACTTTGGCAGCTGAAAATATAGTTAACGCTTCACACAGGACAACCAGGCTACACTTTGCACACAAGACCCAGTGGCTGATCCCACTAGCCCGTTCAGTACTGCTCTATTTTTAAGCCAAAACAACGTTCTGGAGGAATTCAGTGGGTCAGCCAGCAATTGTAGAGGGAATGAGCAAACGGCGTTTCAGTTTGGGGCCCTTCTTCAGTCTGAAGAAATGTCTCAACCCAATACATCATCTGTCCATTCCTCCACAGGTGCCACCTGACCTGCTGAGTTCCTTCAGTACCTTATGTTGTGCTTAAGGTTCCAGGATCTTTAGTTCCGTGTGTGTCTGTTTTCTTAAATCATACTTCCCATTTGCCCTCAATTGAATTTAGTTATCACTTATCACCAATGGTGCATTGATGATAATATTAAATTTAAAGAATATAAATAGAAACATAGAAACACAGAAAATAGGTGCAGGAGGAGGCCATTCAGCCCTTTGAGCCAGCACTGCCATTCATTGTGATCATGGCTGATCATCCCCAATCAATAACCCGTGCCTGCCTTCTCCCCATATCCCTTGATTCCACTAGCCCTAGAGCTCTATCTAACTCTCTCTTAAATCGATCCAGTGATTGGCCTCCACTGCCCTCTGTGGCAGGGAATTCCACAAATTCACAACTCTCTGGGTGAAAAAAGTTTCTTCTCATCTCAGTCTTAAATGGCCTCCCCTTTATTCTAAGACTGTGGTCCCTAGTTCTGGACTCGCCCAACATTGGGAACTAAATCTATTAGTACCAACAGCTTAAGATATATCAACATTAACTACAACGTGGATTTAAAATTTGAATGGAATCTGGGAGGCTCATAGTTACAAAATGCTGGAGTAACTCAGCGGGACAGGCAGCATCTCTGGAGAGAAGGAATGGGTGACGTTTTGGGTTGAGACCCTTCTTCAGACTTCAGATCAGTCTGAAGAAGGGTGACCCAAAACGTCACCCATTCCTTCTCTCCAGGGATGCTGCCTATCCCGCTGAGTTACTCCAGCATTTTGACTATCTTCGGTTTAAATCAGCACCTGCATTACCTTTCTACACAGGCTCATAGTTACCTGTACAAAAAAGCTAAATGTTTGGAGTTTCACAGTGAGATGTAGTTATTTATGTAGCATCAACATCCATATGAATTGTAGCTGGTTCATATCACTCACATTGCATTCCTCTTTGATAGATCATGAGGAATTTTTCTTCAATCTTAGTTTTTCTCTTCCTTCTGGTTCGAGTGGGAAAGTTTATACTTTTCTACTTAAACAGAAATTTGACCGTCTCACATAAAACAACTAACCAAATAGTTGCTGCTATTCGTACATTAATGTTTGAGAAATTAACATAAAGAAAATGTGGTCAGCCCATGAAACACTGTTTTTTCCAAGTCATTTGTTCTGTTCCATAAACCTGATTAATCTTAGGATAGATCCTGCAAAGTGTCCTCCCAGTCTTCAGTGATAGATTAAGAAAACCGTAGGATGTCTTTCTATTCATACATCCTACCTTATAAATTCTCCAGCTACTATTTTCCTTGGCATAATGTTCAAAGATAAACTATTCAATTATCTCTGTCTTTAACTAAGACAGCCGAGCTCTGTGTGTGTGTGTGTGTGTGTGTGTATCCGTCCGTCCGTCACCCTAATATTGATGATTTGGGTTTCAAATTGGAATAAGTAGAGACAGCTATGAAAACTTCATGCACTGTTACAATTATCTTGAATCCCTTCAAAACCTTGAATCATATTCAGCTCCATTTGATGACAGCTGATCTACTTGGATGCTTGCTCAAGAGAGTGCTTCTTCTCATACCAATCTCATTTACAGTTGCTTATTCTTGAAGTTCAAGGAAAATCAACAATGTAATATAATTGGAGGAACAGCATCTCGTAGTTCGCTTGGGCAGCTTTCAGCCAATGGTATCACTCTTGATTTCACTCACTTCAAGTTGCCGCTGTATTCCCTCTCTCTCTATCCCTCGCCACCCAAGTGGCACTAGCTTCTCATTTCCCGGTTCTGGTTGCATCAGTATTTCATCATGACATCCTTGTTCTTGTATACTGTGCCTCAACTTATTAAGCCCAGAACACTGTTTTTTTTAAATCACTTTCTGAACCTGTCTTGCCGCCTTCAATGAGTGTTCTGCATATCTTGCTCAGATCTCTTTATTCTTGAACTCCTTTTTAAAGTAAGTTCCTCCCATTTATTTCTCCATTCTGGTGACAAGAATGAGAAGATTTGGTTTCTTTAATGTTCCTGAACTCTAAACATTCTGTATTTGATCATTCAAGAACATCCCTTCTCTCCAAAACTGCAATAGAGATAGTTCTTCTATGATCCAATAGTTGTGTTCCTAAGAAACCTAGAGTTATAGAAAATCGCATTGTTAAAACCAATTGTGTCAATGGGGAAAGGGGGCTTAGAGGCTAGAGTTTCAAACTTACAATAATAACATTGTTTTTCCTGCAAGATTTTCAAAAACAAAGGTCTTTCTTTGTCACTGCCAGCTTAAAATACTGAAGGCTGTATGTTACATTGTTTAGTAGTGTACCATTGCACAAGTATCAATAGAAAGCGATTGATTCCAATTTCAATGGTCTCCTGCGGTGATACTATGTTCTTAAGTGACAATATTTACATGAAAACAGTTCCTTTTTGTTCATAAATATTTTCTTTTACCCAAGCCAACTTTTTCCTATTCATCAATTTCCTGAGTAACTTTTAATAGTTCTCTATTTCCCGATTGAAATCATGTTGCAACAGTCAGCTTGCATTATACAAATAGCGTTATTCATCAATTCATCTAATTACAGTTATGGAAACACACAATATAGTAAAACGACCTGTACCATGCTTCATAATGCTATTCATTCTCTTTTCTTTCCCTCTCTGCCTTTCCTGAAAACGTTAACTCCAGGAATTTTTATCGAACCCATTTCTGCCTTTTCTTCAGCCGTCTTTGTTATGCCATGGTTTAGTAATTTTTCTTGGTGATATGTATCTGTACTTCAAAATATATTTTATAAAAGTTCCTCTTGCATTTACATGCATGCACTGTAAGAGTATCTTACAGTATTCTCTCTTACTCTAGTTCTGTCTCACTACTTCCTATTCCTTGTTTTAATGCTTAATTTTTTCTCTGATAGTTTTTGTATCTACTCTCTCATTTTAAGTGCTTCCTTCTGAGCCTAATCCCAGCTTGATGCAATACAATGACATAGCTAGTAGAACTGCTTTCTGACAGCTCAAGTGGTCCTTGTTCAAACTTCCATTGCCCTCCATAATGTTTGGGACAAAGACCCATCATTTATTTATTTGCCTCTGTATTCCGCAATTTGAGATTTGTAATAGAAAAAATCACATGTGATTAAAGTGCACATTGTCAGATTTTAATAAAAGGCCACTTTTATACATTTTGGTTTCACCATGTAAAAATTACAGCAGTGTTTATACATAGTCCCCCCCCCCCCCCCCCCCCCCCCCCAATTTCAGGGCACCAGGATGTTTGGGACACAGCAATGTCATGTAAATGAAAGTAGTCATATTTAGTATTTTGTTGCATATCCTTTGCATGCAATGACTGCTTAAAGTCTGCAATTCATGGACATCACCAGTTGCTGGGTGACTTCTCTGGAGATGCTCTGCCAGCCTGTATTGCAGCCATCTTTGCCTTATGCTTGTTTTGGGGGATAGTACCCTTCAGTTTTCTCTTCAGCATATAAAAGGCATGCTCAATTGGATTCAGATCAGGTGATTGACTTGGCCACTCAAGAATTTACCATTTTAACATTGAAAAACTCCGTTGTTTCTTTAGCAGTATGTTTGGGATCATTGTCTTGCTGTAGAATGAACCACTGGCCAATGAGTTTTGAGGTATTTGTTTGATATTGAGCAGATAGGATGTGTCTATACACAATGAATTATGCTACTACCATCAGCAGTTCTTTCATTAATGAAGATAGGTGAGCCAGTACCTTCAGCAGCCATACCTGCCCAGGCCATAACATCCCCACCACGGTGTTTCACAGATGTAGTGGTATGCTTTGGATCTTGTGCAGTTCCTTCTCTCCTCCATACTTTTCTCTTGCCATCACTCTGATATAAGTTAATCTTCATCTCCTCTATCTACAAGATCTTTTTCCAGAACTGTGTTTGCTCTTTTATGTACTTCTTGGCAAACTGTAACCTGGCCATCCTATTTTGCAGCTAACCAGTGGTTTGCATCTTGCAGTGTAGCCTCTGTATTTCTGTTCATTAAGTCTTCTGCAGACAGTGATCATTGATAAATCCACACCTGACTCCTGAAGAGTGTTTCTGATCTGTCGGACAGGTGTTTGGGGATTTTTTATTTATTATGGAGAGAATTCTTCTGTCATCAGCTGTGGAGGTCTTCCAAGGCCTGCCAGTCCCTTTGCAAATAGTAAGCTCACCAGTGCTCTCTTTCTTCTTAATGATGTTCCAAACAGTTGATTTTGGTAAGCCTAAGGTTTGACTGATGTATCTAACAGTTTTATTCTTGTTTCTCAGTCTCTTAATGGCTTCTTTGACTTTTATTGGCACAACTTTGGTCCTCATGTTGATAAACAGCAATAAAAGTTTCCAAAGGTGATGGAAAGACTGGAGGAAAGACTAGGTGCTGAGAGCTCTCTTATACCTGCATTAAGGAGGCATTTAAACACACCTGGTCAATTACAATGGGGGGGGGGGGGGACCATGTATAAACACAGCTGAAATTTCCACATAGTGAAACCAAAGTGTATAAAAATGGCCTTTAATAAAATCTGACAATGTGCACTTTAACCACCGGTGATTTTTTCTATTACAAGTCTCAAATTGTAGAGTACAGAGGCAAATAAATAAATGATGGGTCTGTCCCAAACATTATGGAGGGCACTGTAACACCATCAGGTCGGGATTGCACATTCACAGTTTTGTTTCCGGCCGTTGCTCTGGTTTCATCCACATCCCGAAGGTGTGCAGATTGGTGGCTTGATTGCCCATTGTAAATTGTCCCATGTATGTAGCTGATTGGTAAAATCTGAAGGGAGATGGCAAGAATGTGGGAATACAATTAGATTAAGGGAGGATTAGTGTAAATGGATGCTTGGCGGCTGACTCGGACTCATTGGGGTTGGGGTTGTTTCCATTCTGTGTGACTGCCTAAGTTAGTTCAACCTTCACACCAATTCACAATTATGATGCTTGATGAAAACATTAGAAAAACTCATATATATTTTATTTCCTACATGAATTTACCTTCACTGATTTTCTGATCCCAAAGAGTAGATTATTGGCTATAACATTGTAATTCTGTCGCTTTCCGCACTCTATACATGTGATTATGGGATCATTATTCGAGTTCACATTTTTCTCGTGATTTTCCAAACCAGAAATTATCCACGATATATGTAGGCATAATTTTCTTTGCATATGTAGTGCGTTCATGACAAATGCTGTGATTAAACTGATGTTAAAACTGTGCGTGCATCTGTGTGTAGCGTGCGTGTGTCTGTGGGTGGATGCAGCCATTTGTAGTGTGTGTTTAAACATGCGCATATCTAAAATCATCTGCACTTAATTCAAAGTTGTACAATTGAATTTTCATGAATAGTCAGCATTGAGGAATAAAAACTAAAATTGCTTCTATGTGGTTTCTATCACATCTTTGAAATGGTCCTCCATGATTTATTACGGTAAATTGAATTAGCTATTTCTGTGTAAACAAATGCAGCATTAATTTTGCATATTGAAATATCCCAGGTACTATATTAGTATTAGATGTTTTTCATGTTGTTGGTTCAGAGATGAACAGTTGGAGCTGTTGGTTATCATATGCTGTCAAATTATCTTGACATAATAAAGATGGGGTCTCAAATTAATGTAATCCAAAAGCAAACACCTTGAATCGGACAACACTCATTCAATGCTGCACCAGAAGGCAAACATAGACATTGATTATGTACTCCACTGCTAGAGTTAGTTTTACGCATGTTCATGTATTGGACCAAGATGTTACCAACTGAACTGAAACTAATAAGTCGGGTTTCAGATACCAAAATGATTTTCTCAGATTGGTTGTTGCATGTTGTTTATAGTTTGTGTATATGGGTTTTTTAGGAGTTTTGTTTTAACATCAGTTTAATCACAGCATTTAACATCGATGAGCATTGATTGCTCCTTCGGAAATAATTCCACACAGCTATGATATTTACTCCTATCTTTCTCAAGTATGGGAATAGTATCTGAAGAAGGGTCCTGCCCTGAAACGTCATCTATCCATGTTCTCCAGAGATGCTGCCTGATGTGCTGAGTTACTCCAGCACTTTGTGTTATTTTTAATGGTGATGGCTTGGTCATCTGTCACTGAAAATACAACAATGATTGTTGATCAAGTGGGTGAGGGTGAGGGTGGGTGATGGTGGATGAACTCCTTCTTCCCATCTTCACTGAGATTAACTAACTCCACAAAGAATCCTGGTTGAATTTTGGGCCTCTGTGATTTATGTGGATCAGAGACATGCTAGAGTGAAGGATTTGATTGATCTTCAGTTAGCGAACCTGTTCCATGTGTTTACTCGACTCGCTGACGGGGAGTGTAGAATTCCCTCGTTTCTCTGACTTCAGCATAGGACCTCATAATATTGTGCTTGCATCCTGTATTCTTTGTTTACTTTCTTAATACCCTGCTTGCTTCTGTGCATTCCAATATTTTAAAGTAACTAGATCCCAAAACGTCACCCATTCCTTCTCTCCAGAGATGCTGTCGGTCCCGCTGAGTTACTCCAGCATTTTGTGTCTACCATCGATTTAAACCAGCATCTGCAGTTCTTTCCTACACATAGATCATGTCCCCTCTTGGCCGAGTGTATTTTCTACCTTCAGTTCCCATGTGCTGTAATCATTCTTCTTGAATTTTTAAGAACATTAAAGAGGGATGCCAGAATTGCACATAATGCTTAAAATGTTTCCTCATGACTTTATTCACATATAATTCCAAAAGATGCCTGCATTAATGACAATTGTCTAAAGCAGTTTTAAGAAACGTCCATATTTAGCTGTCACATTAGTGACTACTGAAATTAATGTACAGATGTAAGAATAGAAAATATTCCACTTGCTATCCTTTTTGGTTGATTCCAAACACCACTGCAATATTGACATGATTGTTTTTAATCCTCAAAGGCTGTCTTACAGGTGGTACTGTTTCTGATAGTAAAAACAGATCATAAAGATTGCTTCAATGAAACTGGTAGTTTTTTTAAATATTTGTTTCATGTGGAATTTACATCAGAGTATTGGAATGTAGGAATGAATAAAGATCTTTTATCTATGGAGTTGATTCTGCTTGATACACATATGAAAACTGTTGAGACAATTAAATAGAGAAAAAAAAACATTTGTAGGACAGGGCCTATGGAGAAATCACCTGTGATTAGTGCATTTTCTTAAAATCAGAATTAATTTTATCTCTGCTCCCCAGTGCAAATTTTTCTTGATGTGTTCAGAGTCTGCACTTTGCTCCTTAATTTGTGCTTTATTCCAACCTCCCCTGTACTCCATATTGATTAATTGATGTGAAACAATGTGGGTCGAATTTTTGAATGGGTTGTGTACTTCGTAGTTGTTTTTAAAAAATTTTGGATTTTTTAGTTGGAAGTTAATAGATATGAAAGTTTGTCAGTCGACATTCTGCCATCTAGAGGCTTTGTTTTTCCCGTAAGACTAAGGCCTTAGCAAACGGCACCAGACATTCTTCATTGGTCACAGAGATTTAAAAGGCATCTTGGAATTAACTGTACAGCTAAATGGCCAAACCACTGCTGTTGGTGCCATTGCTAGGGTTTAGTGTGTATTTATTTTAGAATTCATTCACACATGGCAAGCATTTCTCATTACAAATAATAAATAATGTAATAGTTTATCAAATGTTTGTCATTCTACCTCAAACTTTGCGTCTGTTTCTTGTGATCAATACAATGTTAAATTTGTGATTCTCAGCTTTGTCCTGGATATGAGACATTTGAACTTGACTCAGTTACTAATAAATAGCAACTTAAATAATTGCTATTTAAATAAAAGTTTCCTACATTTTTATCACATGGTTGTGTGATTTGGATTGCTTGTTTACATACCATCTTTTCGATTGCCCCTTTTCCACCTCTCCTCGACACCACCTTCCTTTCTCTGAACCTCTCAATTCCCTTTTCCAAATGCCTCCGGCACTCTTTCTTTCCATTCTCACTGCCTCTAGCGAGGTACATGGATAGGAAAAGGTTTAGAGGAATCTGGGATAATGTGGGCAATGGGACCAACTTAGATTGGACATCTTGGTCAGTATGGCGAGTTGAGCTGAAGAGCCTGCTTCCCTGCTGTATGACTCTGCCCCATTATTTCAGTATGACTGCTCCACTATCTGCCCCCCTTCTCTCTGCCCACTCCATAGCATTTTCCATTCTCTGACACATACTCTGCTGCTTCTCTGCTTTTTTCCCCAGTCACCATGGATGACCTGGGCCAAAGGTGTTTCTAGACAGTATGACTCTACAATACTCCCCATCCTTCAGTAACTCCTTATTTTACACCTGTTACTGGCCAAAATGATTCCAGCATCTGCACATTTTCCCTGCATCTCCATATCTATGGTTTGTTGTGGAGGGTGGAGGGAGAGGTGGGGGGAATGTAGCAGCAGGAAATTTGACAGCTGGAGCTGGATATGACCATATCCTACCCAACAATAGAAGTTAGAGGTTGGAGTACTACATGAAGTACGATATTCAGGTCATAATGCAAGGGGCCTGCCCTTTTTATTTGAGTGGGGCATTGTTGATTTGTGAAAACTCAATTCCATTTTTTTCCCCATTAGCAACCAATTCATGCATTTTTGTTAGAATTAACCCTTCAATTTACAGTTATGTTAATTGCGCATGTTAACAATAATTATCCGATGGCTTAATAAAAGCCTGATTAGCCACTGATTTCTGGTGTGCTCTCAGTGTCTTTGTGCTTTTCTTTAAACAGGAAATATTTGATAAAGTGGTAAACTTAGATTTGGTCTCTGAAACGCTATAGAAATAAATGAGGTGGGAAGATAAAATGTTTGATGTAGATTAATTCTACAGGCGATCATTTGAATTTGTGGAATGTCCTGAAATTTCTTAACAAAAACATCCTTCATTGCTAGGAACACTGTCAGATCTTGAGCACATTTGTTTAGTTATTTATCCTCTTATGAATCTAATTTGATATTTTTATTTTTTTTCACTCATTTTAGTTTAGTTGATTGCCACAGTTTATTGCTTATTATCATGGTCAACGTTTTTGGTAAATGTTGGTTTGCAATGTACAGAATCATTGCTGGATTTAGGAGCTGTTGTTTTATGTTACACTGAAAATGGACGTAAAATCGGTGAAGAGTTTTGGAGAAACCTAATTAAAAAATCTCGGGATTATGAAAGAGATTAGTGAGGTTAATTAGGTTGTTCAATTTCATCAATGGTTCAAATACCAGAGGAAATAAGTTCAAAAAGTACAAAATTAAGAGCAAACAGCAAAGCTGTGCATAACTTTTCAACATTAAAAGTTGGAAGCGTGGATCGAGTTACCAGGAGACCAGATGTTGTTGAAAGAAAAGGGAGTGAACGATGCCTAATACTAGGGTTAATTTACAAGGGTTCTTGCTTGTTGTGCAGTTATACAAAACACTCCTGCCCTGAATTTCGTGTTTAGTTGCCCTGGTTTCATCGACTTCGTTTCAACCGAAATCAAGTGTAAAAATAGCAAAATTATAAATACAGATTATGTTTAACATTTCTACAGGTTTCCGCTGTTGTGCACTAGTTCAAAGAAGAGATGCACTGTAAAATATATTTGGGTGCGATAAGGGGATGTTTAGATTGTAATATCATTCTCATTTATACAAAATTGACAAGGATGACTGTTTAAAATATTGTGTTCCCTATTATCTAAAATATGTTTAGGATAAACTATTCAACGATAGTATGTTACTAATGTAAAATTCACCACAATAATTTAGCTTTGATCAATTTGATTAACAGATTTTGCTCAGTTACATGCGTTAGCAGTTAAAATGAGATTTTGAAAAACATCAAAAGTAATTTCAAAGTGCATATTTTGTTATTTTAAGTCTAAAGTTAAAGTTCAGCAGAATACAAATTTGATTTTTTATACTTTAAGTATTTTGTGTAGAAAGTAGCAGCTTTACATCAGTGAGCACATGATGTTAACTTAAATGTCACAAATAGAGTTCAAAACTGATGGAAATCAATTAAAATAAACACAAAGAAAATTTTGTAAAGGGCAGGTTATCCTTTTCTGCCCGATTATTGCTCTTCTCGCTATCATTGAAGGAATTTGTGAATTTCAATTTTACTTGCAAATTACTAGTAATCAAGCAACTTGTCACTAGAACCGGACAATATCCACACCTGAGCTGCTAGGTGGTAAATTATATTGATGCCAGGCAAGTGCCAAACTAATCACACCCAATGGCCATCAAACCATAGCCTAAACATCTACTGTATTGACATTACTATCGAGTCCTGGGGACTTGGGTGAGCCAGGATTTTTTTCAGGTCCGTCAAACAAATACTGTGGCTATTCGCCCAGCTTGGATGGTGGGTTTATGAAATATTTGTTTTTGCCTCTTAATTCCCCAAAGCCTTTCCCGCCATCTTAAAGGTGCAAATGGCATGGTTCCACTTGTCTGAATGAGTGCAGCTCGCAGCACCACAAAAATGTAGGCACCATCCATGACTAAACAGCCAGTGTTCAGTCGATAAGCCACCACCTAATTTTGTCCCTTCACACCCGTGAGGCATTCCATTAGTGGGTGCCATCTTGTAAAGGTTTCTTTGAAAGCAGTGCCCAAAATAATGGTCATTCTTGACCAACATATCAATTGCTACTCCCTTCGTCACAAATAATCCGTATTTAGACATGTATTATTATTCCCTCATCAGCATTAGCTTCAAATACTGGGACAATTACACCTGAGCATTGGAGAATGTCTTCACAATTTGTTGCCAATCTAGGAATGGGTAATTTGCGTGGATTTTGCCCAAGTTGTTTACATCTCATGAAGAAATGAAAAATACTTGTTCTGTTTTCTTTGTCCACTTCTACTGCACAAGCATTGCGGGCTGGCATTTATATCAGCAACATGTTAAAAACCTGGGATTTTTGTGCAAATGTTTAAATAAATGGCGATGCAACCCATGACTCACTTGCCAAATGCATTGCAGAATAAAATACTGACCTGCCAGATGAGGCGAATCTGCAGAATTACTTGACGTGCACTGGTACGATGATGGATGCATATCAAATTTCCCAGGCAGGCTGAGGAAAATCTTCCCATTCCTGCTGAAAATGTATGTAGTGTGACAGTTGGGTGAAGATGCCCCACACTTGAATAGCCTGGTGACAATCTCTGTCTTGGCTAACATGGAACATTGGAGCTTTGCCAGTGCCTGTGGAGATATACTCAAGCTTCTGTTGCAGTCTTTCAGAGCAGGAGAGAATAATTGTAGTAAGGCAAGGGCAATATAAAGAATGCTTCTTTCTGCGCAGTTTTCACTTTTCAATTCTTCCCCTCATCCACACTTTACATTTTCGTGAGAGGAACAATTGAGGGTATGGAGTGGGAATCTGTTGAGAATTTCTGTTAAACATCATGAGTTTATTGTTTTAAATGCCACACCCGCTAGCCATTCCTGTTTGAGTTACCCATGAATCATATATTTTGGCATATCCACAACAGGTTACAAATTATTAACATTTTGTTTGTCAGTGAGGAAGTTTAGTCCAAATGATTAATTGTGTCCTGTAGGTCTGCGATGCGGGCTTACATTTTGGTGATTTAATTATATTATTCCGGATCTCTGCAATTATTAAAATAATGAGCAAATTATAACTCTGATGGTTTTGAGTTGTTATTTAATTCTGAATGCTTTTGTTCTGGTGGGGCAAGTCTCTTAAACCACTCCAAAAATATATTTTGTTCATACTTTTAATTTTCCTATTCATAATATAATGTATATATTGTAAATTTGGATTGATTTTGACCTAAACAGTAAATCCACAGTTTGAATAAAAACCATGGATAGAAAAGATTTAGAGGGTTGTGGACAAGACATGGGCAAAAGGCAAGAGTTTAGAAGGGGCATCACTGTTGGCATGGACGAGTTGGGCCCAAATGCCAGTCTGCAGGTTTTGGTGTGCTGTTCAGTCAGTGATTGAAAGGAAAAGCTAAGTCAAGGTTTTGGTTTCTAATAATTGTATACCATATATATATAAAATTATTTTAATATTTGCAGAGATCCCGAATAATATAATGTTTGGGACAAAGACCCATAATTTATTTATTTGCCTCTGTACTCCACAATTTGAGATTTGTAATAGAAAAAATCACATGTGGTTAAAGTGCACATTGTCAGATTTTATTAAAGGGTATTTTTTATACATTTTGATTTCACCATGTAGAAATTACAGCTGTGTTTATACATAGTCCCCCCCATTTCAGGGCACCATAATGTTTGGGACACATGGCTTCACAGGCGTTTGTAATTGCTCAGATGTGTTTAATTGCCTCCTTATGCAGGAATAAGAGAGCTCTCAGCACCTAGTCTTTCCTCCAGTCTTTCCATCACCTTTGGAAACTTTTATTGCTGTTTATCAACACGAGGACCAAAGTTATGCCAATGAAAGTCAAATAAGCCATTATGAGAATGAGAAACAAGAATAAAACTGTCAGAGACATCAGCCAAACATTAAGCTTACCAAAATCAACTGTTTGGAACATCATTGAAGAAAGAGATCGCTGGTGAGCTTACTAATCGCAAAGGAACTGGCAGGCCAAGGAAGACCTCCTGATGACAGAAGAATTCTCTCTATAATAAATAAAAATCCCCAAACACCTGTCCGACACATCAGAAACACTCTTCAGGAGTCAGGTGTGGATTTGTCAATGACCACTGTCCACAGAAGACTTCATGAACAGAAATACAGAGGCTACACTGCAAGATGCAATTCACTGGTTAGCTGCTAAAATAGGATGGCCGGGTTACAGTTTGCCAAGGAGTACTTAAAAGAGCAACCACAATTCTGGAAAAATGTCTTATGGACAGATGCGACAAATATTAACTTATATCAGAGTGATGGAAAGAGCAAAGTATGGAGGAGAGAAGGAACTGCCCAAGATCCAAAGCATACCACCTCATCTGTGAAACACAGTGGTGGGGGTGTTATGGCCTGGCATGTATGGCTGCTAAAGGTACTGGCTCACTTATCTTCATCGATGATACAACTGCTGATGGTCATAACATAATGAATTCTGAAGTGTATATACACACCCTATCTGCTCAATTTCAAACAAATGCCTCAAAACTCATTGGCCGGCGGTTCATTCCACAGCAAGACAATGATCCCAAACATACTGCTAAAGCAACAAAGGAGTTTTTCAAAGCTAAAAAATGGTCAATTCTTGAGTGACCAAGTCAATCACCCGACCTGAACCCAATTGAGCATGTCTTTTACATGCTGAAGAGAAAACTGAAGGGTACGAGCCCCCAAAACAAGCATAAGCTAAAGATGGCCTGGCAGAGCATCACCAGAGAAGACACCCAGCAACTGGTGATGTCCATGAATCGCAGACTTCAAGCAGTCATTGCATGCAAAGGATATCCAAAGAAAAGATTATTTTAAAAATACATAAACAAAAGACTACTTTCATTTACATGACATTGCTGTGTCCCAAACATTATGGTGCCCTGAAATGGGGGGACTATGTATAAACACTGCTGTAAATCTACATGGTGAAACCAAAATGTATAAAAATGGCCTTTATTAAATTCTGACAATGTGCACTTTAACCACATGTAATTTTTTTCTATTACAAATCTCAAATTGTGGAGCACAGAGGCAAATAAATAAATGATGGGTCTTTGTCCCAAACATTATGGAGGGCACTGTATAATGTATACCATGTATCGCCTTTTATTTTTGCTTGACATACTTACATCATCATATTTATGCTTGACATACATGCATCATCATGTTTAGTGCTAACTTTACTTTGTTTCCCAAAATATTCAGATTTTATTTGTTTGTTGCTTTCCAAATTATATTCTCAATTCATAAATTGTTACTTTTGTAGTTTGCGGTTGAAGTTTAAGATTAGAGGCAGTGAATATTCTGTTAAATTTTACAGATTATTATTTTGTTCCTCTTAAAGCATTCAGAGAGCTTATAATAATGCTTACCTGTTGTTATATTTAAGAAAGATCTGCAGATGCTGGAAAAATCGAAGGTAGACAAAAATGCTGGAGAAACTCAGCGGGTGAGGCCCTTCTCAGCGGGCGAGACGCTTCTTCAGTCTGAAGAAGGGTCTCAACCCGGAACATCACCTATTCCTTCACTCCATAGATGCTGCCTCACCCGCT
Organism: Malacoraja senta; assembly: GCA_038087875.1. Taxonomy (NCBI): domain Eukaryota; kingdom Metazoa; phylum Chordata; class Chondrichthyes; order Rajiformes; family Rajidae; genus Malacoraja; species Malacoraja senta. The sequence goes on from CM075977.1 coordinate 372,885,553, forward strand.
GAGTTTCTCCAGCATTTTTGTCTACTGTTGTTATAGGTCTTTTGTCCATTTATGAATGTCATTTAATATGTTTGTAGATTAAAAATATCATGACAATGAGATGTGATTATTTTCTGGAGATAAAGAATTGTTTGAATTTTTTTTTTGGGCTTCTTTTTAATATCTTGGTTTGAGGTCCCATTTGGTAACTTAAAGTTCATTTGTGTAGGAAAATGGCAAATAAATGCCAAGTTTATCTCTAGTTGCCGAGTCTGTTATGATAATGCTATACTACTAGTCCATATTGAGGTATTTATGATATTTCACAGAATGTTTACAGTGACTCCTCTTTAAACAGGCACCTTGAATCCAAACTTGGGCTTTTTGAGGTTTTCTAATTCCACTTTGTGTACTCTCAGTGAGGCGCAAATTTTAGTGCTACCTTAGGTTGTCATAATGATGCGAAAATTATTTTAATATTTCTCAAAAGTTATCTGAGAATAGTTCTTTGGATATTTGAGTTCCTCCTTACACCATATCATTGTCTTGAAATATTCTTGAGTACAAAGTGCTTTATCTCAAAGAAAAGATGTTTGGAATTAAGGGAAGGATATTTTATCTGCAAGTTAGATCCTGAAACCGTCAATGCATCGGCATGTAAATGTAAAAGTTAAAATTAAACTAACAATTGAATCAGCCTCTCGCTAGACAAGCAGCAATCAAACTCCACCCCTGCAATGGGGCTCCATATCCCCAAAGTGCAGCGATCTGGCTGGAAAATATTGACGGAATCTGGAGTCCGACAGCAATACATTCTAACATTTTCAAATTGGGGCCGAATTTCTGGAAGTTTTTAGCATAATGACGAAGGAAGAAAAACACATTTATTTCTCGAAACAGCAAGAGTTTTGTGCAGTTTGTGTCTGGTTTTAGTTTTCCCTGTTAACTCAGATGGTTGGGTTTATATATTTTTTCTGTTATGTTTGAGTGAGCTCAGCCTTGAAATATGAATTGAAGGCATCAAATTGCTCTTTTTAATGGTATGTTGATTTAATTTTTAAGCTTGATGGGCTAATTTCTACCAAAATGCACAGTAAAATTCACTTTAAAAGCCCATCCAGCTTTGGTAATATGTTGCGCTGTGTGCATGTGCAGTTACAAGCCTGCCACAGCCCATTGTGTGCGAGTGGGCTCCTAGCATTGCCAAAGGGGTCTACTTAGAAATGTAGTACATTCAGCTCCCTGGAAAGGTCGCCAAAGATAAACGGCATGTTTCTTCCTGTATTTGGTGGGACCATGTCGTGGCCCTATTTTCCCCTCTGTAAACAAAAAACACAGCCAGTAAGTTTTTCGAAGCTGAATAGACGAATGATTATTGAGACTTCTGGATTTTTTTCATGGAAAGAAACATTTTTAAAGGTAGTTATCTCATAAGTAGTGCTACCCCATCGCTGTTCTGAGGATAATGCTATTTGTAAAGCATTTAATAGGACAACAATGCAGTGATTTCAGGATGACTGTCCATGAATCGGTTTATCAGGAATTTCAGGGAATTGCATCGCTTTGTATGTGGGAGCACTGGCTGGCTAAATTAAGTGTAATGGAAATATTATTTTCATCACCATTGATTATAAATTCCAAATTACCAGCAGTTAGAAAATCGATGTACAGATGTAAAGCTGTACAGATGTAAAGATGTAAAGCTGGACAACTGTATCATTTTTCTTCTTGTTTCCCAACCAGGCATTTTGATTATGTTTATTTTTCTCATGTTCAACTTTTGTTTTCCTGTATGATGTCTAAAATTAAATTTGTGCGCTGGACTTTTATTGAGAGTTCTGTCTCTGGCCTAATGTTGGAAGTCTGAACCAATGCACAGATTTCAAAGATAATGAGTAAAATACTCTTTGATTATGAAGTTTACATATAACATTTTCAGGTCAATATTGCAGATTTGTAATAGTAAGGTTCTATCAATGTTTGCCTTCAGATTTGTGACAACATCTGAGCTCCTTGATCAATTTATATCCTGGTCACATGTTCGAAGTGTCTTTTAATCTATATTTAACCTGAAAAATGTAGAAAGTTTACAATGAATTAAATAACTAGTAACATATTGTGACAACGTTTCATATTTTAATTTTGCACATTGCTTTGAGAGATTGTGTTGGAAAGATGCATTGATTAAAATTTGTATTCCTTGCTTGGAAGGAGGATGAGATGAAATGATATTTAATATCCCCAATATTATATTCAAATTAGTGCAAAAGAAAATTATTTATGATAATATTCAACATAATTCTGCGATCACTCTTTTCACTTTGCTTTTTCCATATCTGCGCCCATTGTTTGCTGTTAATAAAATTATGTTTTTGATTTCAACAAGCATAATGTGTGCTGATGATGATATTAAATGATAGACTTGTTCAGATTTGAAGTTCAGACAGATTAATAATGCAGGATTTTTGTGTTTTATTTTTAAATGAGGCAGTGTACTAGATCTTGTAGGCAAGGTGATATTTTTCAAGATGTATACCTGAAGTATATACAGGTATCTGGCAGTATTCTGTGTGCGTATGTATGTGTGTACAGCTCATGATGTTGCTGTGCTTCTGCACTCCTACATTCATGTTGTGACAAATAAATGTCTTTATGGGAGAGGGAATTATTTTGCTTCGTTAACAGAATGTTGGTGTGTTCCAGGTTGTTAATTGGCGCAGCATCTCAAGGATTTTTCATCGCAGTGGTCCAAAGCATTTTTTCCTCTTATTTTTAACTCTAATTTCCCTTATTGTTTAAATATCCATTGATGCCTTTTAATGCAACAAGTTATGCAGTACTGAAAAGTATGCTGAAGGTATGAGTAAGTTATTTAAACATTTTAACTACCTTTATTTTGGAGGGGGGGAAGTGGATTACAGCTAAAGAATCACCATAAGGTCTGCATCGCATTTTTAATTTAGTAACTAACATATGAATACATTTGCATATTAATTAGTTGCAGATTAAATCATGCATACATAAGAGCTTCCTTACTGTGTTCAGTGTTTGTCAAAAGCCCCAAGTCTAAGCTGCCGACTGCTGCGTAAAAGACTATTTGGTGTTTTTCTTTTACAAAATATAATTTCATATTAATATAGTATCATTCGTAAATGTTTTTAAATTTAGGTCAGTCTTACAAAATGACACGTTATACCTGTACGTCCCTTCTGAGCTTAATTTTTGTCCATCAATTTCCTGTTCATAATCATGTTAAACACCTCCTTAATTGCATAGCATATCACCGTTAACTCTTTAAACGCAGACTGCTTTTTGGATATTTCAACTTGCTAGGACATAGATTTATTCTCGGTGGAATGGGGTAAATGTGTAATGTAATGCAGCAGGCAATGTCCAAGTTCCAAAATTCACTTCCATTGATGTCACTGGAATGGAATTTTGGAAACAGTGTCCACATGCATACACTACCATTTCTCCCATTTAGCATATGTGACCAGGGATGGATTTCTACCTCGTTAGTTCTTTTCTCCTTAAAATCTGTTAATAAATACTTTTTCCTTTAGTCTCTTTATTTAATAAATAAGCTGCATTGAATCCAAAAAGAATTATTAGTACTATTGGAGACATGTGTTGCAAGCAATATCCTCTTATCCACAACTGTAAAGAGCAAATTTCTGATTACGATGTGTTCCAAAATTTCTGAGGATCTTTGTAAACCGAAGGGAAAATATTCTCTGCCTAACTATGAGCAAGCCAAAACTGGAGCAAGTGAAATCCGGTTACCTAATCCATGATTGGAGGTCAAGGCATAAACCATCCAACAAAGCTTCTGCAATTCGGAATCATCACTAAATTAGATTGTGGTGTAAGGCCTTGGGCACGATCTTCATTGAAAAAGATGGGGCAGCAAGGTGGCACAGCAGTAGAGTTGCTGCCTTACAGAGCCTGAGACCTGGGTTCGATCCTGACCATGGGAGCGGTCTGTAGGGAGTTTGTACGTTCTCCCCGTGGCCTGCGTGTGTTTTCTCAGAGTGCTCCAGTTTTGCCCCATGCTCAAAGACATAGAGGTTTGTAGGTTAATTGGCTTTGGTAAAATTGTAAATTGTCCCTCGTGTGTGTAGGATAGTGTTAATGTGCGGGTGATCGCTGGCCAGCGCAGATTCGGTGGGCCGAAGTGCCTGTTTCCGCGCTGTATCTCTAAACTAAACTAGAGAGAGAGAGAGAAATATGAAGATTATCTCCCATTCAATCTGAAGAAGGGACCTGACCTGAAATATCGCTTGTCCAATTCCTTCCCAGATGCTGCCTGACTCCCGTAGTTTAATTTTTGCTCAAGATTCCAGCATCTACAATTTATTTTGTGTTTCCCATTTTGGGTTAGTTGGGTGCCAGCTATGACCATGGTTTCAGATCTTAAGTATCTGGCCACTCCACAACTGGAAAGATGGTGATCCTGAATGGCAGGGTGAGGTTGAGGAAATTAGCACATGCGAATACTGCAAGAAATTGGTTGTATAAGTATTAGCGAGAGAAACAAATTGTTGTTTGGTTGTGGTCTCATGCTCCTGAACATCCTTTGCTCCAATATCTAAATAAACTTGGACAGGGACATGAATAGAAATGGTTTAGAGGTCTATGGGCCTGCCCCAGGCAAGTGGGAATAGCTTTGAAGGAACGTCTTCATTGTCATGGATACATTCAGCTGAAGGGCCTGAATCTCTATCTCTAAATATTCATTGTCTTTTTCACCTAAAAAACAAATGTGTTCTTCTATAAATTGCAACTTCCAAAATTCTTAGATGTTTTTATTTTATGGTGTCATATTGCAAATGTTTTGACCTGCCTGATTCTGGCATACTTGCTTCATAACCCCCCCCCCCCCCCCCTCATTTGTATTTACAGCTATTACCTTTCTAGTGGTAATTTTAGTCCAGTATTGTAGGTGACATTTGACCATTACAAAGAGCTTGGTGAAGTAAATTGGGCATTCTCTGAAATGCATCTGTGACTGGTCAGAAATTGAGACCTTTAACCAGAGCAACAGTTGTGGGTGAAGCACAATTTTCATTGGAAGAGTGAGGTTTTTCAGCAGCAAATTTAAGTAATTTCATGGGTCAGATTTGACAGCCTGCAGTCAGCTAATGTCAGTCAATTTGTTCAGATCAATTGCCATCCAGGGACAAAAAAAATGCTTGCATTGATGTTATCTATATGCTCTCTGAGTAACCTATCCATCAAGAAGACTTCCTTTCAAACAAGTGAACACTGGAAATCGAAAATAAAGAAGTTAAATAGACACCAAGTATTTAAATTGGTAGGTTAATATTTCAGCTCTCACCCTTGAACAAATGTGATAAAATGACAGCAACTTGAAAAATATATATTTTCTTTCTTATTGTGGAAGAGCTGCTGTGTATTTCCAGCATGTTTCAGGTCTTATTGCTGTATTTTAGAAACATGGAGTGGAATTTCAGAAGGTTTTCTAAAATAACTCTCCAAACTCCACTGATTCCCATTGTGGACATTGTGTGTGAGTGCAATATTTAATGAGTAAGCAGAGAATTGATGAGCTGGATGTCATTATCTTCACTTTTCCCACTTCGTTCTTGTAGGTAAATTCATGGATCTGACTCTACAGATAACTTGTAGGAAGGAACTGCAGATGCTGGTTTACACCGAAGATAGACACAAAACGCTGTAGTAACTCAGCGGGACAGGCAGCATCTCTGGAGAGAAAGAATCGGTGGCTTTGGATCAAGACCCTTCTCAACCCAAAAAGTCACATATTCCTTCTATCCAGAAATGCTACCTGCCCAGCTGACTTACTCCAGCATTTTCTGTCTATCTTCAGTTAACTGGACGGTGTCCACAAGCCTTCTCTGAAGCTGAGTTTAATTTCATCCATGTGGGACATTGGCTCCATTGGGACTCAGTCCCATGAAGCCATCTGCA
>CM075977.1:372896483-372945266 GCA_038087875.1 Malacoraja senta
TGATTTAATTGTAGTCATTTTGTTGGGAGCAGAGTAAAATTACAACCTAATTGCACAGATTTAAATAGTGCAGTTTAAAAAAATATCTCATTTAATTTGAGAATCAAATCTTGAGTACTTGAATTTCTTTTAAAACTACAAAATTAAAACCTCCATGTAATTGTGGGAAAAAAAGGAAATTAACAGGCACATTTGTTGAAATTAACAGAGATTGAAGAACTGCAAATGGAGAATTCTGGTTGACAAATTTTTTCTAAGTGTAGCATTGCAATTTCTTTCAATGAATAATGCCTCAAAAATTCAGTTTTAGCAACTACCTTTTTTGAATAATATTGCTGTTTACAAAGCAAGGAAATAAAAGCTTGTAATTGATCCTCACAAATTTAAAGATTTTTTTTCTGAAGAGTTTATAAACAGTTGATGTTTTTAAAAAGCAGTTTCCTGCCTCCTTGCTAACAAACGTAATTTCCCAAATACATTTTGAGATGGAAAGTGGAGTTTGAAGGTTATTTTGAAGTAAATTCAGCACTGCAAACCCTTAATAAAGTGACAAATATGGTACGGTGCACAGCATTATTTAAATAAAATGGTCACTGCGCCCTTTGCATTAACAAGAGCAGGAGTCTTGTTGTTCTTATGTTGTGTTCTTTTTGCATGTGAATTGTGATTTTGTAATATCACATAATAATGCTACTTTACAATGATTTTTCTTTTTTTTTAATATAAATCATGGGCATTTTTTTAAACACAACTGGTGAATAATAATAATAAGATTTACTCTCATTCACTGAATATCTCAGAATGTAATACATAGCAGGACCCTTTCCGAAGCAGGAAAACATCAAAATTTAAAACAGATATTTACTCATTGTATTTCAGAAATCATTGGCTTTAAAACAGCAGGACTGAAGTGCATTATTTGGGTGGCATTTGATAGATGAGAAAGTGGAAAGGAAAAGTGCTAATGTTAACGCCATAAATCATATTTTTAATGTTGAACTTAAAGGATTAAGTAAAGCTTGAAAAGATATCAGCAAGCGATCCAGATTTAGGAAGGTTTTTTTTCTGATCTTAAGTCAGGTATTTCTGTTCATCACAGCATGTGAGTGTCCAGACTTCATGGGTTGCTCTACTTGGCAAATGGCTATAGCTGTTATAATATTTCTTACATTGCTGTGCTCTGTGAGTGGTACCCATTTTGTGACATGATTAATGCAGGACGAACCAAGTTAACAATATTGATTTGTTATTTTTTATCATGCAAAATCCCAAAATTGTAAAATTGCTTGGTAGGAATGAAAACATAATAAATTTAGACAATGGTATGATCTGAAAAAGGGTCCCGACACGAAACGTCGCCATTCCTTCTCTCCAGGGATGTTGCCTGTCCCGCTGAGTAACTCCAGCTTTTTGTGTCTATCTTTGGTTTAAACTAGCATCTGCAGTTCCTTCTGACACGTATTAACATCAATTGTGGTCTGCTGGGGAACGACTTTATTAGCCTTGATAAAGTTTATTAAATTGATCATGTTTCTGATTGCTTGAAGCAAGTGTATGCTACTAGAACTAATTTAGCAAGGGAATATTGCTATATACAACTTTAAGAGAAGAATCATGATTGAACATAAACAATTAAATTAATAAATTCTGTAATGTTATTTGTTGTAACATATTTTGAATCATTTTTTGATATCGTAGAATAGAATCAGTAGGTTGTTACTTAAGTAAGATTTCATAGCCTGCAAGGTGGCTGTGCAAATTAATGGGAATGGAGTAAAGACTGGAAGAGGAAACATTCAAATAGGTTGGGGTTTTTGCTGAAATAATTGATGTGATTACCTGCCACGATTTAACAAGTCCAGCTTCCTCAACTCATCCTGGTCAATATTTGGTATTTGGTTAGATCCAAAGTTGTAATCAGAAACTAATCTATGTAGCTTGAAATGCAAGAAAATATGTCATTATTACCTGGGGTTTAAAACCATAATGTGGGTATCAAATTTCAGATTGCATTCTATTCACTCTGGTGTGACTGCAGTTGTTCTCGCTGCATGGTTTGGCATCTTAATGCCACCTCAGAGATGAAAGTAACTTTTGGATAGCTGCTGTTATGAGAACAAATCTCTCATCCATCATTTTATTAAAGTATAACTTATAAACTGTGGTTGAACATATAGCTGTCATTGTTGATATGTAAAACAACGTCAGGCATGACGATTTGAAAGTTGGTACTTTTCTGGATATTAAATTGAGCTTCTGATACCTGACAAACTCCAAAGTTATTTTCTTAATATAATTTTTTGGAGAAATGCTAAGAATGCAACAAATTAGTTGTCTTTTATGCATTTTATATACATTGTTGTTTAAGATATTCCAAATTAAATATAAGTGATTTGGATTAAGTTTTTACATGAAGAAAGAGTCACAACCTTTTTGAAGTGAACATCATAATATTCAGAAGGGAAATTGTAGAAATTATATGTGCATATTTTAAGACTACTTGCCAGACAATTCAGAAAAAAGTATCAAGTGGATGAATACTAGATTAAGTACAAATATTTACTCTTCTGCCCCATTTATCAATACACGTGCAGCAACAAACATACACTACAGATAAGGTGATAATTCAGTACATGAGAAAGAGTTAAATATGCCTTTCAACTTGCATTTTAAAATAATTTTGAAATTATTAATAAATATCTTTCTTTAAAATAGGCTGCCCTAAAATAGTTATGAGAATAATATCATGCAATGATTTTCCCTTTTGTTACTGTTTTCCAGATTTAAATATTAATGTATTTGGTAGGAGTAATGTTCATAAAGAAGTAGTGAATATCCAATGCATTCTTAAATTGTAATTTAATTCTACATGTTCAATTTAATTCCAATTCTGTGCCACACTGAACATGATATGATACATTTAACCTGAGATCTACCTTTCCAAGTGAACATCACTCTGAAAAGCAAATTAGTTACCCCCTTTGCTGTTTATTTAAAATTGATCATGTTGACTCTCAGTTGCCAGAGCCTTGTTTCTATTTCTCAGAGCCAATTTTATTGTTCTAATGATGGCTCAGTACATAAATATTTCCTATATCCCAAATAAATAAAGCTGATGAAAACTAAATCTGAGCTGATGTGGCATACGCAGCACTCTGGGGATGGGTGGAGCAGAATCAGGGGCCAGTCAGACTTAAGTTTTTCAACTAAAACTCCTGCAAGTCTCTTATTTTTCCACATGTGGATCATGATTATATCAATCGTATATTGTGGAAGCAAATCTTATTTCATTGCAGTGAATCGTAAAACACAACCCCCGTCAAGTTCTAGGTACATAACACAGAATCATCTTTAAATATATTATCTACAAAATAAAAATTAGTATCACATAGCGAAACCAAATAAAAACAGATTATATGCCTGTTCCTGTTGAAATGTGACATGTGTTTCAGTCCCGATACTTGCATCATGTTTGTGTTCTTTGCGAACAGCTAATGTTTCTTAGTATGCATTAAAAATACACGACACTCACCCACACCCACGTACACACACTTGTATGTACTGGTTGCAGGCAAACCACAATGAAATTGAGTAGAATTTAAGAGTAACCAAAGCTTCTTGCTCCTTGTTATTTGTCTAAGTAAGGCACCCAACACATTTTCCCTCCTCCTTTCGGGCTCATTTGTTTGAAATCATGACCCATTCACTCCCTAATACTGTACTTCAAGAGTACTACAGTTCTCATCTTTCTAATATTTTAGAACCTGCATCTTATTCCTACTATTTAGTTCTTAATTCATACACTATTTTACTCATCCTGCACACTTGACTTGGGCTCACTACCAAATGAAAAGAAGCATCTTTCTGGTCCGTTAAGGACAGTGCAGAAATTCAAAGATATGTCTCCATTTTGGTTTATTTCCACTCGCATTTCATAAAATCATATCTCATTGCCTTAAACGATGATGTTTAAAATAAAAAGCTACAATTTTCATAACTTGCTAATACTCTGCAGAAATGTTTGTTCTGTAATTTACCTTTCATTGAGACCATTTATATAGGGATTGTTGATTGACCATTTATCTTTAGGATGTGACAGTGCATTAGCAAACATGTTGCTTGGAATCTCATTTTATTAAACTATCCATATGGTTAAGCCAATATACCTAAGTATATAAGTCCTCAGGGAGGCCATATACTTTTAGCATGGATCATAAAGTTGTGGGTTTGAGCCATGCTCCTGTTTCTGAGTACACACAGACTTAGTTGGCATTTTATTGCGGTATTGGAGTTGTTTTAAAGAGTTGTGTGTCCACGATATAACCAACCCATTAACAGAAGACCTCCTATGTTTACGCTAGTTTGTTTAGCCCCTGTAATCCAGTGCCACGTTTCCTTTGTTTTGAGTCATAAGGCCTTTGTTCTCTTTCACTGTTTTTTCAGCCATTGTCGTGCTAAGTGCTTTTTTTCTCTTGCTGTGCTATCCAATACTGCAGACTTCTAAAACCCAAATTAGACATGGCCTAGTCCAACTTTCTCCTTTCCACTCCCCTTCACTAATTTCTTATTTTTGACAGTCATATCAACCTGGGACTTCAAATTATTACCAATTTCATGAGTACCAACATACTTTAGTAACTGCCAAGATATTAAGGCAGTTCGTTGATAATGTTACCCACAAAATCCCTTATCCAAGCTTATTGACACATAGAACACAGAAAACATAGAAAAATAGGTGCAGGAGTAGGCCATTCGGCCCTTCGAGCCAGCACCGCCATTCAATATGATCATGGCTGATCATCTAAAATCAGTACCCCGTTCCTGCTTTTTCCCCATATCCTTTGATCCCTTTAGCCCGAAGAGCTAAAACACCCCCTGACTTAACTGTTCCATCTCCCACCAACCAGAAAACCAACTCATCCAATATTCCAGCATGCCTTTCATCCCTGTGCACTCAACAGCTTCCAATGCCTTATTATCACACTATCATGGCATCCTCTTTCTTTGGCCATCATTGCTGACTGCATCTTAGTCATCCTAACCCTGTGCTCTGGAAATGCTGCCTCTCTCGTCTCCTTCACTTCTCAGTCCTTCTATAAAACGATGCTGTAAACAGTCATTGATTCAATTTACATTTTGCGCAATCATTCTTTTCTGAAGTACCCTGGGAAGTATTTCCACATGAAAAGCTCTTTATGGTTGTCATTTCTTGCTGCCGACAAGGTTCATGGACTTAAGTGAGAAATGAAAATCAAATGCAAATGACAATCAAAAGAAATGAAAAGCAAGGGTGGAAGCATGAGAGGTAATTTTCAGGGGGAAATATATAAATAGTTTGAGTTTGGAATATTGGGAATGTACAGGTGATTCTTGTAGTTATGACAAAATCAAGTCCCCACATGAGTGTTTACCACTCGGTCAGACCAGAGGAATTGCATGTGGCTAAACAGAGGGTGTGTCACAAGACATAACCATGTATAAAGGACATTTGGACAGGTTACATTGATAGGAAATGTTTAGAAGGATCTGCAAGCAAATAGGACGACATGGTCTGCATCTTAGTCGGCATAGACAAGTTGGGCCAAAGGGCCTGTTTCTGTGCTGTATGACTCCATGCCTTTATGACTAATGCAGCCTGAGAATTCTTAGAGTATGTCACAGTCACAGAAACATGAGATTGTTTTTGTCTTCAGACTGTCCCACTCATTATTCCAGATTGGTATTTGTCATTTGCATCACCATGAAATTTCACCCAAGGTCTCAAATTGAATTGTAACATATAAACTTGGGGTTGACTGAAACATTTCACACCAACAAATTACTTTGGTTACCCAGCAGCCAGACTGCACACAAATTGCTACAAATACTGAGATAAGCCACCACACAGCTGCAAAATTGGTTGAAAAATATACGTCATCTAGGATAGTGGGAGAACTTCACTGTTCCACTTCTGGTTGTGCAACGGGATCTTTGCATCCCAAATGAGAGGGAAGTGGAGGGATCTAACTCAGTTTTATCGAGGAGATGATTCCAGCATAGTTCGCACACTGGTATGCCAGCCTAGATTAAATGCTCAAATCCTGATATGGAACTTGAAACCATGTGCTTCTGACTGACAGACAAGAGTGTTACCACTAAGCTGTGCCTGATATCCTTTACTGTTTGTTCCATTTATTCCATTTTGGCTGCCGGTTCTTTGATTTTGCTGCAGTCAGCCAGTGAAATGGCCTTTTGTTGAAATGGTGTCATGATTTGTTACCTGACTACTGCACTTTGTCCAGAACCTTAGTGCAGACTGACTATGGCCTGAAATTTAAACATGCAAAAATAGCAAAACTTAAGGAAAGACACGTGAATCCTAACTTCTTGCATTTGTATGTGGTCAGAACATCAAAAGACACATTAGAGACAATGCATACCCATGAAATATATGTTCACAAGTTATAGGAGTAGAATTAGGCCATTCGGCTCATCGAGTCTACTCCGCCATTCCATCATTTGTTCCTTATCCCATTTTCCTTCCTTCTCCCCATAACCCTTGACACTAGTTCTGATCAAGAATTTACCTACTTCTCTATGCAAAATCATGGCATTCGAGGTCTCCAAAGCACTAACCTAAAGGAGATTAGTAAACTGGATAATGGCTTAATATTGAAAGGACATTGTAAAGACCCAAAGGTACAGGGAGAACGCAGGATAATGGGCTTGAGAGGGAAAAATTGATCGGCCATGATCGAATGGTGGCGAAGCCTCAATGGGCCAGATGACTTCATTCTGCTCCTATGTCTTCTGGTTTTATGGACACTGGGAGAAATCCCCTCTCCTCTCCACACAATGTCATAAAACACCGTATTTGTCAGAGTTAAGGGCCTGTCCCACTTACGCGATTTTTACGGCGACTGCCGGCACCCGTCATAGTCGCAGCAGGTCGCCAAAAATGTTCAGTGTTGAAAATCCAGCAGTGACCAGAAGAAGGTACGACTCTTTGGGTGACTACTCACGACCATACAGGCGTCACCCCGCGATATATAATGAAAAAATCGCGTAAGTGGGACAGGCCCTTAAGTGCATCATCCAAAAAGCAGAACCCTTAAAAGTGCATGGAGTTGTGCACTTTAGGCTCTGAGTTGTGGCTTAAATTATTGCCCTTCAGACTCAGAGAAAAAATAAACAAAGAGCTGACACAACTGACCATGGCATAGATATAGCATAGTAAGCAGTATATATATTTTTTTCTACATGCACTTTTTCAAAGTACTGCAACAAAAATATTAAGTATTGTGCTGTACAAAAATGGACCCTTTTACAACCAGAACCCTTGTGGAAGTATCAAGAGTACCTGCAACTGTCTTTGAATCCCTCCTAAGATAGACACAAAAAGCTGGAGTAACTCAGCGGGTCAGGCAGCATCACTGGACAAAAGGAATAGGTGACGTTTTGTTCAAGACCCTTCTTCACACTGTGAGTCAGGGGAAAGGGAAACCCTTTGAATCTGGATTCTGCCAAAACTTCTTTCTCAAAGCTTATAAACTCTAACTGTGAGATTCTCATCTGTGATGGCACTCAACTGTCACAGAGTGTGGTTCACCTGCAACAACCTGCATGTATCGAGCATCCTGAATGTGGTAAAATATTTCAAGATGCTTCACAGTAACAATTAACAAACCAGCATGACTGCCATATCTTTTGTTGAGATGAAATATTGAATTATTAGGTAGAACAAATAAATCAATTTGAAACAGTGTGACAATGTTTTCACGTAGAAAGAGATATTGAATATCAGAAAACACCCCAATAAAATCATTGTTTGCATTTTGTATAATTTTTGTAACAAGTAGCTGCTAGAATACAAAAAGCTACTCTGTAGTGTCATCTCTGTCGTGGTATTTTCCCTTCGCGTAAGAAGAGCCACAATTTAGCGCCTGAAGTACACTATTTAGCTTGATGTTTGGGAACAGTATTGCGAGATTGTGGCACTGTCATTGTGCACAAGAGTGACGGGCCAGTGTGTCCAAATGAGCAGCTGACAGTGTTTCTAAGATACATTTTTTAAAGTACACTTAATTACTATTTATTACATTTGTTTTGGATTGTGCAATGGAAAGTTCTGTCATGCTCCTTGAACGGGCACGTTAATTCTCCCCTTTCAATTAAGGAAGAATAAAAGTATTGAAACATACAGTTCTTTGAGTTCTTTGTTACAATACTGAATGAAAAGATGAGGATTCAGTACCACAGTTATAAAAACAATACGACTTTTTTGCAAAAACGCTCTAGTTGTGTAAAATGGAAATTGTTTCTCACAATTATAAGGATTTCAAGGTTGTCATTGCAAAAGCAGGCATAGTATTAATACAGCCAAAAGGAAACTGCTTTTTGGAAATCTTCTTTTTGCATCTTTTTTTCCGTTTATATCTACTTCTGGTTGCACAGTTTGTAACTCCTCTGACTTTTTGTTGCGCATATACTTTCAGTAGAAATGTGAAATAAGATGAATACCCAGCTGGGTGGAAGCATTAGTTTTGCACTGTTCTTCCTGACAAATGATCAAGTTTTGGCTGTCGAATCATATCAGTGGCATCTGATATAACGACGTGCGTATCCATTAATTGATGGAAATGTACTAGCTTTTATAAAACATAGTTTTCTTGCCAGGCATTTTCCATTGCAGTTGCACTTATATAGATTTCAAAACTACTCGTGTTGTGAGTAACAGAACTCCAGTCCATGATTAAAAACTGAATGCTTTGTCATGCACCAGCATGAAACTGAGGATGAAGATGTGAATCACCTTTAATTTGCCTTGGATTGTTATATTTATTTATTTTAATTTCCCACATGTTTTTTTTATATTGTGGCCACTTTTGAATGAAATGATTACCTCTTTGAACTGTGGGTTTATGTCAGTGTGTAAGTTGAGCTTGTCATGTGTGAGGCTGTTTTATGTTTTATATTGAGTCAACAGTACAGTTTCAGACTGGATAGATTATGTGCTAACCTTGGGGGGAAAAAATTCAAGGTATCTCTTGTTATTTTGCCCCAGTTAAGTCACAGCGATAAGTTTGTTCCAGTTTCCCTGAGGTTACCAGTATTGCAGTTACAGAAATGATGAGTTTGGTGACTGCTTTTACCACAAATGGTTATTTTCATGGTTGTGCAATTTGTGCAATTTAATTTGACTAACTACAGTTTTGGCAGCAAAGATGTGACTTTCTCTCATTACCAATTTTATTACCACCATAAAAAGCCTACCTTTGAAACCATCTTACAAATTCGTACAGAAAATGTTTAAAGACCCTTAATGTTTTTTGTTCCATCTTGGCTGCTAACTCGACGACTTTTGTTCTAAGTGTAAATACTGGTAACATTTCTGGGGATATTGCCTTGGAAGAGTTGCTAAGCCCAATGCCTCATAAATCCCTGCGCACTTGACACTGACTCATCCTGAAATTTGTCCATATTCCTGCAAATCCTATTTTTACTCCCAGTCAACCATAATCAGTGTTACTGTTTATGGCAAAAAAAGTACCAAAAATCAAACCTTATTGAAATTTAATTATGTTCAGGTCTAATAATTTACCCCCCCCCCCCCCCCTCTCCCCTGGTGATGAGTACAACTCCACAGCTCTCAGGCTTTATTCAACAGTGCATATAGTGGGAGTCAAATATTCTGTCACTATAACAAGATGGTTCATTTATCCATTCAACTATCAGAGAGCATAACTTTGGGTAATAAAATAAAATCCTGTGTGATCACATTGGAAATACCAAGAGTAGGAGAGACAGCTAAGGAAAATATATCTGTTAAATTTATATGCATTTTAAATCCCCCTTCTTACATATTTGCGCCGAGTTGAGTATCATGTCCGTATGTTTATACACAACATGGCTATTATACATGTGGCGTTTAAGAGGCTTTTGGATAGATACATGGAAGTACAGGGAATAGAGGGATATGGATCATGTACAGGCTGATGAGATCTGTTTAACTTAGCATCATGTTCGGCACAAACATTGTGGGCCAAAGGGCCTGTTCCTGTGCTGTGCTCCAGCTCCGTGTGTCTTTTTATGACTGCTATGCATGTTGTCACATATTTGTATTAATAATATTGTATTAACAATAGACTCTGAATTTATCTGAATCCAATATAATTATTGCAAGAATATAAACTTTTGAGTATTCTGCCATTTTACTTTATTATAATGTTTAACCAATGAATGTGGAGTGATGCAGATTGAAGTAAACTGGCCTCACAATTATCGGCAATGTTTCACAAAACTAAACATTTTGAAATAGAAACAGAACATATTACTGTTTGCTGATCAGTCAATGTGTAGGAAGGAACTGCAGATGCTGGTTTAAACCGAAGATAGACTCAAAATGCTGGAGTAACTCAGCGGGTCAGGCAGTATCTCTGGAGAAAAGAAATAGGTGACATTTCGGGTCGAGACTCTTCTTCAGATCGGTTATCGTTGGAAGTAGAAAAGCAGTTTCACCCTGGCCTTTTACAGTGACCCAATTCCGATTACAGTACTATAGGATTTTTTTCTGAATCGTAGACAAGGTTTTTTTTACTTTCATTGATAAAATTACAATCTCCTGACTGCATTTACTTTCAATTATCACATGCAATTCTCATGCTGAAATGTTGGAGAACTCCTAGTACAGCAAGACAAACTGGAGTACTCCCTTGTGTATATTGATTGTGCAAAATGACAAATATCCAGGAGAAAATTACAAGGATATAAACCTAAACTTTGGGATTCAGGTGACTTGTAAATTGCTGGAGTTCTGTTCTTCATGGCTTATAATTTTTTCGGAGTCCCCCGGTGATGTTACACTGCCTTGTAACTTTCTCCCGTGTGGCTACTATTCTTTGCAGTAGATTTCTTGAATCGTACAAATCAGCCACTGAGCCACAAGAAAACGATGAACTGTAAATCAACATTTTAATCAGGTGTCCGTCTTAGTTGGGTTAATTTCCACAAATATCTTCTGTTTATTAATCGTTAAAGTGACCTCTTGGGCCCAGGTAGTGGCAACTTTATCCCAGGGTATCAAGAAAAAAAATATTACAACTGTTTGAAAGCTGCTCCTAAGGTAGAATTAATTCGGCATGAATCTTACTTAACCATGAATTCTGCAGTAACTGAAAATATGACGGAGATTTGCTACTGGGTTTAAAATATCGGCTTTTTGAAAAATATTCTTGCATTTAGAATTTTACTGAAATGTTACCTGCTACAAGGTGGTTACGTCTGGAAAAATCTGCTTCATCTACTATGAGAAACAAGAATGTGGTACTGGGAAAACTAGTGAGGATTGTATCCCTTTTCTTTTTCATTGGCGGTCACTCGAAACGAGTATGGCTGTCCTCCTTTTCACCTTCCTTGCCAACATCCTACTTGTTCTCCCAGCAGAGTGATTCACATGTAGGTGTATTTGTTTGAGCACCATTAGCTCTCTAGCTGGCTAATATTCATGTGTATGCCTTGTTACCAAAGGGTGCCTGTTTGCTGGTATATAGGAAAGGTCTTAGTCATAGAGTGATACAGTGTGGAAACAGGCCCTTCGGCCCAATTTGCCCACACCGGCCAACATGTCTCAGTTATTTTGGTCCCACCTGCCTGCGCTTGGTTCATATCCCTCCAAACTTGTCCTATCCATGTCTTAAATGTGATCTCGGTCCTAGTTTAATTTTATTACTTAATTTACAAATTTTCCAGCAGGAATTACTAGGTAGAGGTGTGGGCAATAGTATTGGCAATTATGGCATCCCTGGTGTGAAAACAGTTCACCATTATATTTATAGCATCTGTGTTATAATGGAATCAAGGGATATGGGGAAAAAGGATCAGGGTACTGATTCTAGATGATCAGCAATGAGCTGGCTCGAAGGGCCGAATGGCCTACTCCTGCACCTACTTTCTATGTTTCTATGAAGTGTGTTATGCAGCTCTATAATTGAGCATCAATATCAGATCTCTACAATACCAGATCTGCCGTAAGATAGCTGTCCAAAAAGCAGATATAAATATAAATAAGAGCTAAATATTAAAGCTTTTCTAAATAACATAAGGTATAAATGCACTAAGGGTGCTTCAGAGCGAGGAGCATGAACACTGAAAGCCTGTCACTAATAGAGGAATAGGGAGGGTAGAACATTCTGAGACCCAAGCTAAGATCAAGCACACAGCAAGTTTCAGACGAACCTATACTGTCTTGTATTAAGCAGTGCGGGCAGCGTACTGAGCCATGGCATGAGCATAAACATAAAGATGGGATGGTTGTTGCTTTAATTGGCATGGGTTCTGAAGTTCAGGTGGACCATGTGTATTTATTTATTTGCCTTGTTTTTATGTTAGTAAACCTGTGAAGTAACTGAATGCTGCCGGTTACAATGCACAAGAGTCCTTCCAAAGTATGACCATTGGATTACAAATCAAAAGCGATAAAACCTTGAGCAAATTGATCTGCACATTTTGTAAGACCACTAGAAGAGACATTGAAGAAGGCCTTCTGCCATTCAGAGCTGAGTTACCATTTATTTAACATTTTAATCAATTTATGGGGTTTATTAAACCGCGTTTCATTTCTTAAAACTGGAGATGGTTTGAAGCTTCTAAATTGTGGATTGGCAATGAGGCCAAGAATAATAAAAACAAAAACAAACACAAACAAGAACTGACAATGATGAGACCCATAATGAAAAATCTTTCAGTAGCATATTTGTGGTATAGATGTAAAAATATATCCAAGTTATTGCAGGCACTCAATTCACCAGGCAATCCATTAATGTGCAGCCTGGCACTTGTTTTTATTCCAAATATCAGAAAACTAAATGAATGCTGTGGGTGTGACTTATCTCTCCACCTGTCCGCAGACACTTTTGACGTATTTAGATAGGTGCTTCACACCCAGGAATCTCCTAGACTTTGACAGATTTTGCCGAGCTCAGGAAGGTCACAATTTCCAACAAATCTCCTTAAATTGAAAACCTATGGTGAAAGGTTAAGCCAAATAATTGCACACTGGTTAAAGAGAGAAAACATGAAAGCAGGATAAATTGCAAGGTAATGACTAGTTGTCAAAAAACAAATGACACCCAGTTAATAATCTCGTGTGGCCTCAGAGATGTCAAATAGATTGTGTACTGAATTCCGCAATATACAACTGCAGTAAACTAGAGAGCTACACTGGTGGAATTAAGTAAGGAAATACAGAATGAGGCTTGTATGGAACATTACGTATCAAAAATACTTATTTGGCAGAATAGTCTGTGTCTGTATTATACATGATATTCATCCCAAGTTGCCCAAAAGATAAATCTTGCAGTCACTTTTAAATCTCTTTCGACGTCCTGGTGATGTAAAAGGCGCTATATGAATGCAAGATCTTTCTTCTTGGTATCTACAGGCAGCAAGCTGTAGCTGGGTATACTTTGGCAAATCATTTAATTTAGAGATACAGCTTGGAAACAGGCCCTTCGTCTCATCGAATCCATGGTGACCATTGATCACCCGTACACTAGTTCTATGTCACCCCCACTTTCACATCCTACACACTAGGGACAATGTCCAGAAGCCAATTAACCTACAAACCTGTACACCATTAGAACCCACCCGGTCACAGGGAGAACGTACAAACCCCGCATAGACAACATCTGTTGTCAGGTTTGTACTCGGGTCTCTGGTGCTATAAGGCAGCAGCTCCACCGCCGTGCCACTATGCAGGACCCAGAGTAATCTTTTTAAGAGGGGTATGAATGGAAGGAGGAGGAATAGTATTAATCAGAGACTAAACCTTGCATAAGATGACTGAGGATCTTTCTTGAATTATAGCTTAAGAAATAATTAAACAGAGTACGTCAAGTGTATTCCATTAAATAAGAAAACAAATGTATCAAAAGCAAAGACTTCCATTGCAAATAACACATATAGGAAGTGTATTGCTTCAGTTTTCTCTGAGGAGGAGGTGGCAATGGGACTGAGGACATATGTTTATATTCAGTCCCATGTTGGGCAGTTCGCTAGGTGTAGAGCAGTTTATATTCCAGAATTCGGAAGGAAGTTGTTCCAGAATAGAACCAGGTCCAGCTATAATCCTAAAGTAAGCCAGGCAAGTAGTTCGGAATATAATTTTCCAAAATTTGTGGAAAGGAAATATGTTCCAGAAGTTTCTCACAAAAAGGAGTGGATGTAAGCCAGGAAATTGGCCTGTAAGCCTTACTTCTTCAAATAGACATAAACCTGAGAAGAGAGATGTTAGAAAGCAGGGATGAATGTGATTACAATCATTCAGTATGGAAACAGGCCCTTTGGCTCAAAGTGTCTATGCAACCATGATGCCTCACCTAAGCCGGTCCCATTTCCTGCAATTGGCCCATAGCCATCTGTCCAAGTAGACAGGTTCTGATAGTAATTGACAACATTTTTAGGAGATTTTGAGAGGATGCCTACTAATGTTGTTCTGAATATTGCATAGAGAATAAACAAGAGGTAAACTTAAAATCATCACAAAAAAATTCTAATTGTGGATTGGAAAATGACAATATAATTTTCAATTCTGTGCCCCTGACCAATTGCAGAAACAACCACATTCTTTTTAAGAGCTATTTAAAAATAAAACAAAATATTAGAGAATGTGAATGATGAGAGCGATCAGACCATGACTCATAGAGGGAAAAAAATCAGAGCTGGCATGAAAGACTTATGCACCTGTGTCTGTACTGTAAGCCACTCCTGTACGAATACATCAAGCTTCAATGGGACATATGATTTATTTAATTATTGAGACTAAGGCTGAAAATGTTGGAGAATGCTGGATACCATGAAGATTGGGAGCTGAGAAGGCTGTGATTTGGCAAACAAAAAAACAATGAATATAAAAACATACTGGTGTAAAAGACGATATTTGCAATGAGTCTTGATTTTATTTTGTCATATTTTTAAAATGTCTGCAAAATGTGATTGATTCCTTTCGCATTTGCATTTGTTATAATCGATCGACATGTATTTATTTACAAGCAATAATCATTCTTTCAAAATTAACGTAATAATGTGCCATAGGACTATGAAAATGTGACATAATACCAGGTCCATTTAAAAGCTTTCTGAATGCTGGGGTTCTCTCAAAATGTTTAATCTGCTGAAACTCTTCATTGGGATTTTGAAGGGTTAATCTCGGTCCTATCGTAGACCTAGCTAATAACTGACAGGAAGCAACTGGCTGCTTGTGTTCTTCGCTTCTCACCACAAGCTCTCCCAAATGTATTGGGTTACTGTCCTTTCATAAATACTCTTTATTCAGTTGGAGGATGAACCTGGCAGTAAAACCATTACAAATCCTTTTTGCTAATGCTCCCATTTCATACTTTAAACATTTTATACTCTTAAAATCATGTTCATGCTATTTTAGTTTAGATAGTTGTCATTTTTGAGCAGCTGTTTATAATTAAGCACTTGCCAATGGGAAAATCTGACACAAGTGGAAGAGAAACATTACTGGGAATAGTTACTAACAAAGTGTGGGTGCTGCCAATAGCTCGGAAACGCACTAAGGCTTCAGACAAACTTGAAGTAATACTGGTTACCTCCAGTTTGTGAGGCTTCCGGTAACATTCTAACATGGAATGCCCCGTGTAAATGCACACATTATATAAAAACAAAAGAATCTGTCACGTCATTTGTAAAGTCATGGGAATCTCAATAAAATTTGGGATTGCAGTAATCCTATCTCCTGTATCAATCGTCTCTAATTGGCTTTGCCTACTGTGAATGTCAAATATTTGGAATGTGAAGGATTTAACATTCAATTTGGGCCAAAAAATTAGTCATTCTTTTAAGGGAAGAATTTGAAAGTCCAGATATTGTACCGTCAGAGTACTTTAGAGTTTGAGATTAATGGATGTAAATAAGTGAATCTCACAATAATTTACATAAGCAGAGACACACAGGTGCACATGCGCTCACACACACACACACATATATTATATATATGTGTGTGTGTGTGTCATATATTTATTGTGTGATATTATAAGAACATTTACAAAGAACAGCCCTTTGGCTAAATTTTTTAATACGCAGATACTCCGGTGGCATTTGAAGAAGTCCTTGTTAAGTGATACTATGCTTGAATTGTCAGACAGCTGGCAACGCCTCTCCTGTGTGGTATTATTCTGTATAATATTTTTCTGCGAGTGAGCACTGTTTGTGTAGCGTTCCACATGGAGAAAATATCCAGCCGGGGAAAGGATGCATACTACTATAGTTTGTAATTTTGACAAGAGAAATGAGGTGCCATCTTTACTAATGGACTGAAGGAAAGAAATTGCAGATACTGCAAAAATAGGTTTAGGTTCCAGGTATAACTCTGGCTCAGATGACAGGTTACTACTTTGAGCAGAAATAATATTGATAGTGTTATTATCCTGCTGGTACCAGTTTGACACCAACATTCATGGGTTCACATTCATGTGCGCTGCATGTTCACACTGTTCCGATGCCAGTTACATTTTTAAGATTGGGACAGTGCCCAAACATTTTAAAGTTTGTTTTTCTGTCAGATTGCATCCATTGCAAGCTTGCTAGACTATCTGTTTAGTGGGGTCTTCCCCTGATTGCTTTAATTTCACGCTTTCATTAGTGAATTAACTTTCTCATTATCATATATTTATTCATTTATTAATATCAATATTAATAGTCACTAAAATACAGCCAGGTTATAAACAATCATTATTTTCTATGCCTAAAATAATGCTATTATAGTTTAAATTACATAAATATGTAGATATGACTAATTTTGCAGTTAGTTTAAATATTTCTTTAAAAAAAATAATCTAATGAACTTGCTAAAAGATACTACTTTTCCCTTTAATTTTAAACCATTTTCTTTTGGGACAAGCACTTAAAAAAAAAATTATTGATCCTTTCTAATAACCATTTTCAATAGGCCCATTCTTTGGAAAGTGAACTAAAATGTCACACACGTGACCAGATGTCATCACAAAGTGATACATTAAAAAATTATTGTAAGAGATTAATCTTATTCATTGCTATTTTCCTACCTACATAACTATAATGTATGTCTGCTAAAGATATGAACATTCTAGCTATTTAAAATTCACAGAGGTTGTAATGCTTCCGTGTGATATCACACACGTGACCAGTAATATTTAACCTCTTACCCTAAATAAACATTGTCGGCATAACATATAAAAATAAACCCGGAAAAAAACACTTGATAAAGAATTATGGATCATATATGCAGTGCTAAATAATATACCTGTACTGCTTTCAGAAGAGATGTATTCCACAATTTTTCGGCCTTTTGGTCACACACGTGACTAAGAATGGGGGAGCAATAACTATTTTCTTGAAGATTGTTTAATTTGAGATCTTTTAACCGAGTACCATGTCTTTATCCCCCAGAAGAAATTATACTGCATGAAAATACTATTCAAGAAAATAGTAATGGTTTGTTGTCAATACCATTATACCATTGCTTGCTTCAAGATTCAAGCCATTAATCTTTTTTCCGAGTTGACCTTGTTTGCTTGGGTCTGTGCTCGCCTTGATTCAAAGAGTGCCATTCGCGGAAGGGTTAATTCATTTCTGTTTTTGTGTATTACACAAGATAATCCCTTTGAATTGTTTTGGCTCAGTTTTTATGTTTTAATCCGACCCCTGATTCCTCTCATGCAGTGCTGTGTGACAGAATGCTTCTTCCTGACGCTGCATGCTAGCACCCTTGCCACAAGATGAGATTGGCCATGTGTGCAGGACCACTCTTGTGACCCTCGAGTGTGCTTGCTTTTTTTTAATTGATGCTAAAACAGAGGACACTGTCATTGTGAAAGTGTTATTTTCTTGTCTTATTTCCACGTTGTGGTTTTTTACGGATGTGCATGATTATTGGAGATAAAAGTATTGGCCTGTGAGATTTTCTCTCTCAAAAATTGTTCCAAACTCTTACATTGATGTATAGAAACTGGCAAGTCCACACAGAACGAGGAACAAGTGCAGGTCAACCAAAATCACATTTAAATGCCTTTGGTAGTGAATGATCTTTCTCCCCTTCATCAGCCTATTTTTGTCTTGATGGTAACGTGTTTTCTTTGCATTAATTCATCTTTTTTTTTTCTTACTATGAACAATCATTTTCCGAAATCACATTTGTCTGCATTTCCACCCCCATCTACATTTTGGTATATTGCTGCAGAAATTGTTATTTTAGGTGCCTCATTAAGAGGAACATTTTTTGTAGGGATTTATATACTCGACATGCCTTAATTTGGACAGAAATTAATCTGCTAATCTTTCTTTAATTGTATCTCAAATATCAGTTAAGCAGCACATAATTAAGTAGTTTTCTCTTCCAGGCAAGTGAAGATTTCATACCCTAATTTCCAACCATACTTCACATTTGCTAAAGACCTAGCTTGTGGCCTTGCAAATATACCTCTTGTTTCAAGTGTTACATCTCACAAATTTCACATCTTGTAACAAAGGCAAGGTAGATTCTTTACAGCAATGCAAGAGGTCTCTGATTTTCTGGTCCAATTCCTCAATTTGAAGTACATTTACAGGCAAGCATGAAGGTGCATACGGTTCTTTCTCAAACCATACAAAAAAAAAGTTGTTATTGTTTATGTTTTTAAGAAAATGCAATAATTTCTGCTAAAATTATCAGTGAAAACTGCACAGGTTGGAGCAGCAATAGGGAGTGAGGGTTTTGCCTGGAAGAAGTTAACATCCTTTAACTTTGAACTGATTATTTTAAATCAGATATATATTTATATTTTAATGTTAAAGCTGCTTGCTCCTTTTTCAGGAAGAGTGTTCCTCTCTATGCTACTGTTGCTCTCAGTTAGCCTTTGTCATCCATTTTTACCTTGGCAGCTTTTATGCACCTGTCTTTTTGAGTGTGTCTCCTCCCTTTTACATGCTGCTACCTCGTTCTTTTTCTCCCACTTTATCACATGGCCCTTGCTTTTATTGTAGGCATGTGAGAATTCTGAGGACTTTTATTCAGTTGTATATATGGTGTAATTACCAAAGTATGATTAGACAGTGCAAAACCAAATTCTTAATTTGTCTCTCCATTACAATTAGGATACTGCAAATCTTGAACACTGGCTTTACTACCCTGACATTATCAATGCAATTCTGAACTGAGCTGGTGAAGCAAGCTGAGACTGATGTAGAAACTTTACTGCCTTATCTATTTTTACAATTGATTGGACGTCTTGCATCATCACATGACTGCCTGGTGATGTGACCAATATTGGTAACACCAGTGTGGGGAAGAAGAGTCCAAATATCAACCAACTCTAGTTCTGCTTGAGTTGTCAGCTCTTTTGCAGTTCTGTTTAACCCTCCATAACTGCAGTTATTGATTTGGCCTTTACCCCAAAAATATCTGGAACTCATATTTTCTATTTTTCACATGTTCTGATGAAGGCCGTTGTAGAAATGAGAGTACTGTACTGTATCATAGATTCTGATCCATAAAAAGACATATTATGTTGCCAGCTTAAAGTTCTGTTACAAAACTTACCAGTCTCAGACTTGTAAAATACACCATGCAATTTCTTGGCGACGAGGAAAAGAAAAATACACCATCAAGCTCATAAAAAAAGTAAAGACGCTCACTTGTTCCAAATATAATGTAATTCCATGCCCACACCTAAAAAAAAAGTACACTCTTGATTGATTTATTTTTGAATGTGAGCATATTGGTATGGCACTCATTGCTGGGAAATGAATAAACTTCTTTCTGTTCTGCTTGCACAGTACTAATTTCAAATGGTCCTGCCTCAGCCATAATGTTTCATTCATCAGTTCCATCACACTAATCGGTGCAATGTTGAGAATCCATTGAGGTGCAATGTGAAGAAACCATGCCTTGTCCTGACATTCCACTCTTCTGGCTTTCTATCCCATGGATAGCACACAACAAAAGCTTTTCACTGCACCTCAGTGCACGTAACAATAAACTAAACTGAAGAAGGGTCCCGACTCGAAATGCCACCAATCCATTTCTCCAGAGATGCTGCCTGACCCGCTGAGAAACTCCAGCATTTATTTTTATCTTTCCCAGGTGCAATACGAATAGGAACTCATGGTTACAGTGACAGCTCTCAGGTCAAGAAAATAGTTTGAGTCATGCTCAGTTCAAAACCTCACTGATTTTAGACTCCTGGTCAGATCTCTGCGCATCTTTTTGGGAATTATTCCAGCGAGATTGAATGCAAAAGCAGGGAGGGTATGCGGAAGCTGTATTGACCATTGGTTAAATCTAATTTCTAATGTAGGGGAACTGCTGGCAATATTGTTAGTACTTTCCTAGCATTGAAATTGGGGAAAAACAATGCATCAAACCACTGAGTAGTTTTAAACTATTGGAAGTTGAAAGAATCATTTGTAAACGAGCTGTAGTTATACACATCTTATGTCAAGCTGCACCACCTCCTCAAGATGGTGTGCAACTGCTGCCAAATTACTGATTTCTTCAAACCTGGCACTGCATACATATTTGGCTTTGCATTCCATACTTGCAAGCTAATTGTGTTTACTGTAATAAAGCCTGACTCAGAAAAAACACCTCCACTCCCTCGTACTTGAAGTTTCCATTAGAACAACTATATCTCTAAACTCAGGAGAGGGCTAAGGTTCTGTATTAGATGCTAAATTTAGCCTATGTCTTGCTGTGATTCCATCTTCCTCACAGCTCTTCATCCCTTTCATGATCCACTGATTAAAGAGCAAGGACATTGGACTGTGGGAAGGAACTGCATTGCTGGTTTAAGCTGAAGATAGACACAAAAAAACAGAGTAACTCAGTGGGACAAGCAGCATCTCTGGAGAGAAGGAATGGGTGACGTTTCGGGACTGAAGAGAGGTCTCGACATGAAACATCACACATTCCTTCTCTCCAGAGATGCTGCCAGTCCCGCGGAGTTACTCCAGCATTTTGTGTCTATCTAAGGACATTGGACTTGGATGACTAGTTCAAAGAGGCAACAAATGCATAATGGATCTAACATCCTCCTCCATTGAATGATTCTATGAAAACCTGCAGTACCTTCCGCCTTAAAGTTCCACATAGTAGAGGATTAATTCCTCCAAAGACTAAGCCAAGAGAGTCCATGCTGACTGCAGAGTCAGACCCATTTCCATCTGAGTGGTGGCGCCATCGGGTGTGGCTGCCTCGCCTGCAGCTGTCTGTCAGTTCATTCTTTTTGTTATTTTTAGTGTGTTTTAAAGTTTGTTTTTGGAGGTCTTTTAGTCTTTTTTATGTGGGGGGAGGGGGAAACTGTTTTTCTTAGTCACTTCCTGGTCGAGGATGCGACTATTCTCCGAGCCGCATCTTCGCCCCCTCCTTGCGGCCTACCACCTGGATTGGCGCAGCCTTTCCTGCCGGAGACCGGCCAGAGCCTCAGCTTCAGCAGCGGTGCAGCACTGGATTCGATCGCGGAGCGAGCGATGCCTTACCGGGGTCGCCGTGTTGGAGCTCCGGAGTGCTGGGACTGCCGACTTTGAACACCGTGTAGTTGTGGTCTGTGGAGCTTCCAGCCGCTGGGGGCACTGACTTTCCAGCCACGGGCGGTGCTGACTTTCCAGCCGCGGGTGACGCTGACTTTCCAACCACGGGCGGCGCTGGCTTTAACATCGGTGAGCCCTGGGATCTCTCGCCGAGGTTGCCAGCATTGAATCTCCGCCCAGCTCGGCATTTGCACTTCGGAAGCCGTGGTCTCCGGTAGGAAGCGGCCCATTCGGAGGCTCCGGGGCTGCTGAGAGTGTTCTTCCGTTCGAGGGCCTGAAACATCGGGCCCGTAGCGGCGACTGTGGAGGCCTCAATAGGCCCCGACTAAGGGTGAACAGAGGAAGAGGACTGAACTTTGGTGCCTTTCCTCACAGTGGGAAACGTTGATTTCGCTGTGAGGGGATGTTTTTATGTTTCATGTTAAATTCTATAGCGTTGTGTTTATCTTATTTGTGTGCTGAATGGTAACTCAAATTTCACTGCACCAATTGGTGTATGTGACAATAAATGGCCTTTGTCCTTTGTACCCATAGCTCTTCAGGTTTATTTCCCTCAAGTGCCTGTCCAATTTATTTAAAAATGACTATTCTAGTACACAATGTCAGGGTACTACCACTTACTTTATTTAAAAAAAGGTTTTTCCTCTCAATCCCTTACTCTCTTATCTAGAATGTAGATCTGTGTTCACTCTAATCCTTGCACCATTAGTTAATGGAAATAGATTTTATTTCGCTGCTTGTAGATAAGCCTGTCATAATATTGTACATCGTTATCCTGTCTACCCTTAGCTTCCTTTCCTTCCGTTTAAACAAACTCAGCTTTTCCAATCTAATATCATTATAAAACCCACTCATTCTGAGAACCATCTCCTCTGCATCCACTCGTCACCTTCCTACAGTGTGGTGTCCAGAGCTAAATGCAATACTCTAGGCCCAACCAGTGGTTAATATTGCTACTTCATAACTTCCCTGCTTTTGAAGTCAATGCTGGTGTAAAGCTGAGAATTCCATGAGAATGTTCCCAATAGTATGTGCAGAGGTCTGACCAGGAAATATAAAGTAGTAAATATAAATTAGATTTAAATGATGTAAAAGAAAGTGAAATAATGGCCCGAGGTTTAACAGAGAAATATTGGCAGACCTACCACGAATATTTCCACAAGTAGCTGACTACAAACATACAAGTTCCAAAGTGGCTAACAACAATTTATGCTTTTTTCACACAAAACATACAAGTTCCATAGTGGTTGTCAGCAATTTATGTATTTTTCATATTGCGCTCTGCAATTGAACTCATGTGAGAGTGCAGACTTGTCTAAACTCCCCTCCAAGTCTCCTTCATTGATTTTAAGGAAGGGATGTGAGGGACTAAAGCAAGTGATCTGTTTATGATCATTTGAACAACTTAATTAAAATATTTTAAGTGTTTGAAAATTATTTCAAAATAGATTTTAAAAAAAATCATTTAA
The DNA here is from genome assembly GCA_038087875.1 of Malacoraja senta. Classification (NCBI taxonomy): domain Eukaryota; kingdom Metazoa; phylum Chordata; class Chondrichthyes; order Rajiformes; family Rajidae; genus Malacoraja; species Malacoraja senta. The sequence goes on from CM075977.1 coordinate 372,919,499, forward strand.
ATAGTCATTGAAAGCCAGAAACATCACTTTTCCAGTGTTGACAGTTGGCTAACCTTCGAGGCTTAATTTAATTAGTTGATGTAATTTTTTCTGCGCCACCCTACTCCCTGGATGGTATTTACACTGTGCAAGATCCTCATGCTGATTGGATATTCAAGAAATCCTGCAACATTTTTTTTCCTTTAACTTCTGGGCCAGAGAGATCCCGTAACTTTAACAGCACTCTTTAAAATGAAGAACCACAGCCATTTTGGTAATTCATTGCTGAGGTAATTAACTGTGTGGTGGAAGTCTGTGCTTTCAGAATCTCCACTTTGTAACTGCACGTATTTGAATACCAATTTCTCGCTTTGCAATTTAACCCACAATATTAGTGTGGGTTAAATTGACTCGGCAATATTATTAATGCAAAGTCGAGGCCAGTATGTAAAGACTAAAGAATGATTAGAGGATAGTTTAGAATCTGGATCTTAAACAGAGTGTGGAAGGAAGAAAATTAACAAAACTAGGACATGGATACAGTGAATATTTAGTATATGTAGAGCAAAGAAAATGAAATAAGATGAAAATGAGTTGGAAAGAAGGAAGTAAAATAAAAATTTCAGGAGTAACTCAGCGGGTCAGGCAGTCTCTCTGGAGGCCATGTATAGGCGATGTTTCAGGTCGGGACCCTTCTTCAGACTGCCAAAAGTAGATTCCAGATGGATGAAGGATCAAGAATATTCCAGAATGAAGTAGAAGCAGGAGCACTGGGCAACAAATGAGGCAAGAGTAATCTTGCCAGTCTGAGCAAAGGTGAATCATCATCATCATCATCATCGTTGAAGACATCAATGGGCACGGTGCCTTACCACGCTATGTACGACAGTGATCGCAACTTCTACTGAAGTGCGGATGGCCGTTGGCTCACTTGGAAATGGCTGCTTGCAACTTTTTGTTGTGTTGGATGTGTAAATCTGATGTATTTTTAAGAATGATTGCATTTACCTTTAGCTTCAAGTGTAACCCGCCTTAAAAAAATGAAACCCATCCACATTTTAAACTTTATATTGTGGCAGCACCTGGTGGCAACCCAAGGGCATAACGAACCATCGGCTCTGGAGGGCGGCATCTTGGTGTAGGAGGCGCTAGTCACGGGGTCGGTACCTGAATTGGTATTTAAGGCCGGGCAATGCCCGTGACCTTTGAGGAGTAGGGAGCTGTATTGGAGAGAATAAACACGTCTAGTGCACGCAACTCGTGTCCGAATAGTTTTTGGCTGGACTTCTTCGTGTCCCCGCCACACGGGTGATCCTGACGCCCAGGAGTGTAATCCTGGAAGGGAAATTTGAAAAGAAAATGCATTCTGCCGCTGTCGCCTATGAGGCAGACGAGGCCGAAATCAACGCGATCTCCCTGAAGCTACCTACATTCTGAACCTCGCAGCCGGGGGTTTGGTTTCGACAGGTCGAGTCCCAGTTCTTCATCCGCAGCATCACGGCCGACGAGACTCGCTATCACTATGTGGTAAGCGCCATTGACCAGCAGACGGCCGGTCTTGTCATTCCTTATCTCGATAACCCACCAGCGGCGGGTAAGTACGCAGGCCTCAAGGAGCTGCTGCTCCGGAACTACGGGCCGAGCCGAATGCAGCGCGCCTGTCGGGTCCTTAACATGGGCGGGCTCGGCGAACGGATGCCCTCGGCCCTCATGAGCGAGAAGCGAGATGCTCATGGGCGACCAACTGCCCTGCCCGCTCTTTGAATTTACCTACTTGCAGCAGTTGCCGCGAGATATCCGCCGGCAGCTCGCGGGGGAGAGCTTCGAGGATCCCATCCGGCTAGCGGCCAGCGCTGATGAGCTGTGGATCTCTGACCAGCAGCAGGTGGGTGCGCTGGAATACCTGGAACCGCTGGAGTCTCCGGAATCACTGGACCGGATTGATTCAATTGGCAGGCCCAGCGACCCAGGACCACGCCCACAAGAGGGCCACAACCACAAGAGCCACAGACCAGACAAGTGGCACAGGAGAGGAGGATGGCTGAGCAGCACCCAGGAGATCCAAGGAGAAGGATGTGGTGTTTTTACCACCAATGCTGTGGTTCAGCAGCCCGCCAATACCGCCAGCCATGTTCGTTTCCGGGAAACGGCAGCGCCGGCCGCCGATAGTCACCGTGGTGGCCGGCAGGATCCATCGACTGTATGTCTGGGACCGGGGCTCAGATTCTTGGTGGACAACCGGGGCGGAGGTCAGCGTATTGCCCCCATCTGGAGTCGGCCTTCGTGCTGGTAAGAGGGACCCCCCATTAACTGCTGCTAATGGCAGTTCAATCTACTCATATGGCGTCCGCACGGTTCCTGTCATTTTTGGTGCGTACCATTTCACCTTGCCATTCATCATCGCGGACGTGGCCAAACCGCTGCTGGGCGCAGATTTCCTGCGGGCGCAGTCGCTCCTCGTGGACGTGAGGGGCCAATGTCTCGTCCACGCGTCAATGCTCGAGAAGGTCTCCTTGCGCTCCACTGCGCCCACCGCGCCGGTCAGCAACCCCATAGCGACGGTGGACAATGTCTACGCCCAGGTACTGGCTGATTTTCCGGATATTGTCACCTCCAAGTTTGGCTCGGCCAGCCTGAGGCACGGTGCCATGCACCATATTCTGACCTCGGGTCCACCGCTCCACGCCCGCGTCCGCAGGCTCGCTCCCGACAAGCTCCTCATAGCAAAGGCGGAGTTTCGGAGTTGGAGGCCATGGTCATCGTTCTAACATGGTGCCAAAGGTGTGCGGCAGCTGGAGGCCGTGCGGGGACTACCACCGCCTTAACGAGGCCACAACCGCTGATCGTTACCCTATTCCCCACATACAGGACTTAGTGCACGGGCTCGACTTCCTGTTTGTCTACTTGGACAACATCATCGTGGCAAGTTGCTCGCAAGAGGAACACTGCGTCCACCTGTGTCTACTCTTCTAGCGCCTCAGTGACCATGGCCTCATAATTAACCCTGGCAAGTGTCTATTCGGCCTTTGGGCCATCAACTTCCTGAGGCATCGGGTGACACAGCACGGAGCAGTGCCTCTGCCGGATAGGGTTGAGGCAATCCGCCAGTTCCCGCGGCTTGCTACTGTATGTGGCCTCTGAGAGTTCGTAGGGATGGTCACATTTTTCCACCGGTTCGTTCCGGCAGCTGCCAAACTTTCGCGGCCGCTTTTCCAGTTGCTGATCGTCAAGCTACGGGAGGTACAATGGGACGCTGTCGCCACGGCGGTGTTTGAAGGGGCGAAGGAGGCCTTGGCTCGGGCGACTATGCTCGTGCATCCGTCAGCCGAAGCCACTTACCGTGGATGCTTCGGACTCTGCGGGAGATGGTCGGCATCCTGTCTCCCGTTTCAACGTCGCTTCATGGAGTGGCCCCTTCCCATGTGCCACTGCCGCTGATGGGCTGCCTGTACTTTTTCTTCGCCGTGACTCCCACAGGTCGCCCTTGCAGCGCCCGTATGAAGGTCCCTTTCTGCTGTGCCACGGGCCTACTACATTTGATTTAGACATGGGAGGCCGGCATGAAACTGTGTCTGTGGCTCGTTTGAAACCGGCCCACTTGGACCCGAGCGAGCCAGTCCACATGGCTCAACCACCCCGTCACGGGCGACCTCCATCCCGGGCTCCCGGAGATTCTTCCGAACCGAGCAAGCCCCCGGGGGGTGGGATTGTATCTACGTATTCGGGCCGCCTCGTTCGGCGTCCCGTCCGGTTCGGTGCCTCTGGTTCTGGTGGGGGGGGGGTCATGTGGCGGCACCTGGTAGCAACCCTAAGGGCACAGCGAACCATCGGCTCACCAGGGCGGCATCTTGGTGTGGGAGGCGCTAGTCACGGGGTCGGTACCTGAGTTGGTATTTAAGGCCGGGCAACGCCCGTGACCTTTGAGGAGTAGGGTGCTGTATTGGAGAGAATAAACATGTCTAGTGCACGCAACTTGTGTCCGATAAGCTTTTGGCTGGACTCCTTCGAGTCCCCGCCATAATATGATGTTTTCCCAGATAGAACAGTAACTTTTTGCAACATGAATTTCTTAATTTCCAAAAAGTGCTTCAATTTGTCAATAAATGGCCCAATTCAGCAACCATCTGTAAGATACTGCAGAGAAAACTCAGTGACTTGGATTAATATCAAGAGTTGGCATAGTTTTGTGAGAAATAGCTGCATTTTGAATCTGGTGAAACTACACCCGAGTAGGTAAAATAATGTAATAATCAGCCTTTTTCTAAGAATGGTTAGATAAGAACAGCATGATGCTAACTGATACAAACTCAAACCACTGATTCATTACATATGTTCAACTCCCTGAAATGTTTGTCACTAAATAAGCTGGTTCTACCCTTTCTGAACGGTGACATTCAGTAATGTCACGTTCAATATTTGATCTGTGTAGGAAGAAACTGCAGATGCAGGTTTATACAGAAGATAGACACAAATGGCTGGAGTAACTCAGCGGGACAGGCAGCATCTCTGGATAGAAGCAATGGGTGACGTTTCGGGTCGAGACCCTTCAGACTGAGAGTCAGGGGAGAGGGAGACACAGAGATATGGAAGGGTAAGGTGTGAAAACGAGAGATCAAAGGGGACGAAGACCAAGGAAAATGTAGAATAGATCATTGTTAGATCAGTGTTGAATCAGCTGATACTGCGGGTGACAACAAGATGACTGTAATCAGGCTGAAATCCACACAGAATGGAGAAGGCATCCGTCTTCCTTGTCCAGACTTATCTTCAATGTGGATACACTTTGAAATCTGTTATACTACCTGCGCACTATCAACACTCGCTTTTCAGAGTGACTTGAAAGGTTGCCTATCCACATTCTCCTGAGATGCTGCCTGACCCGCCGAGCTTCTCCGGGACTCTGTCTTTTTTTGTAAACCAGCATCTGCAGTTCCTTTACTATTCTTCTTTAAATCATTTGAAGTGATGAAAAGAACAAAATGTTTGAAAGCTGTTTGGTTAATTTCCATGATATGGAGAGGAAGGTTAAGCTGAGTGACCATTATTCAATCTTTGCAGTGATTTGTGGGATGCTTTATTCAACTATTATGCAATTTGTTAAAGTTGAGTGAGTTTCTAAGCCATTTAAAAACTAACTATATTGGTGAGCAATGTTTAGGGTTTAACTCTTGGAAAGAACGATGGTAATGCATTGCAACATTCCTGCAGAATCAAGGCTTAAACATTGCTTGTAGGAATTAACTATTTAAATTTTCAACATGCCATGTTGCGATTTGAACATTCCTTGAACCATTCGGTGTTCTGTAATACCATCTAGAGCATGCCACTGTCAGAACCTCCAGTAACGTAATCACTGCACCCATGACTTTTTCTATTAACATTTAATGAATGTTAAATTGTTCTCTATTGGAAAATGTGCGTAGTTTATTAAATGTAGCCACTTTGCACACATTCCTGTAACCAAATTGTATATTATATAAATGGGGGCTAATTGGTTTTCTTTGAGGGAGTCTGTATTTCTCCTGCACTGTGGAAACCAACTTCACCCAGCTGAATACTGCTCGCACTATTTTCAAGCTGAAATGACCGTGTGCAACTGTTCGTGCTCATTCAGACACCTAAGCACCGTGTAGGGAGATTTGTAAAAGTTAGCTGATGTGTGATAAACATTATAGTGTTGGAATTTGTTTTGCCTTTATGGAACCAGGGTAATCAGTGGAAAGGTAAATTTCACCACTCCTTGTTCATCAATACATTGGATTGAATTAGATTTTGCCGTGTGCTGATACTGGCAAAGTAGAGAATTTAAAAAAATGGCTTTATTTACACCTGATATGAAAGAAAAGGCAGAAATAATGCAATAGTCATGTCAGGTCAAGGATTCCCCCCTCAGTTGTTAGAGGAGCTAGACTGCTTTATGTAGTTGAAATACTAGTTTGGGGCACATTAGGAGAGCCATAGGGAAGGGATCGAGTATACAGAAGCTGAGGAGAGAAAACAAGAGCATTTTGAACTGGAATTAACCATTTCCACTGAGAAAGAGGAGGGAAGGACGAGGGCAATGACACAAAGAGAAAGGAGTAGTTTCATGATATTTGATTGAGGATGGAACATGCCTTCAAATCACAACAGCAGCTACATAAACAATGTATCTCACCTAGCAAAAGCATTGATAGCCATGGCAATGCAGAAATTACTGATGCGGTAAATGGTAAATAGCAAATGCTGGAAAAACTCAACAGGTCAAACAGCAACTGTGAAGAGAAATACTTACTGTATCAGGCCAGTGACTTTTTTAATGAGAGGAAAATAAAGGCAGCATCTGTGGTGGAAAATGGACTGATGGCAATTTGGGTCGGGACCCTTCTTCAAGAGTCCATTTCCCTCCAAGGATGCTGCCTACTCCAGCACTTTGTGTCGTTTCACCTTTAAAGCTGGCCTGCACCAGTGAGCCCGTCTTCACTGGCTGCCACATGGTCCAGTTGACACTGCTGCTGTTGTGACTCACGTTGTAGCCCCTGGACGTCAGCACTCTTCAGGTTGCCGTTATCGACAGGACGCCCCCATCACAATGGGGATCCCTCCCCTCTCACCAGCTGCCGCTTCTTGCTGTTAGCCGTCGCTTTGTCCATTTCCCGCTTCCCAGGCTCCTCATCCTCCACCGCAGGAGGGGCCGTTGACATCTTCCAAGGTGGAGTATGTCAGCGACTCCAGGGGAGAAGGAGAAGGGGGTGAGTGAGGAGGGGGGGGGGGGCGAGTGGACAAAGCGAAGGAAGGAGGAAGTAGGGAGGAGACGGACGGCCTAACAGGGAGAAGCGGCAGCTGGTGAGAGGGGAGGGAGCCCATGGTGGCCCGGCGCGTCCTATTGGTGGCAGCGGCCTGAAGAAAGCGCTGTCCCCCGGGGTTACAATGTGAGCCACATCAACGGCCACATCAACTGGACTGTGTGGTGGTTGGAGACGGGCTCGCTGGTGCACCTTGTGAGCTGGGGATGACATTGGAATCCTGGGCTGTGGCGACTGGTGCAAACCGGTGGTGGGTCAGTAGGTCCACCCGCTATAACTGAAATCCATTATAAAGGGGTCCATTAAAACAAGGGTTTACTGTAATTAAATAGCGAGTATAGACACAAAAAGCTGGAGTAACTCACGGGACAGGCAGCATCTCAGGAGAGAAGGAATGGGTGACGTTTTGGGTCGAGACCCTTCTTCGGATGGCTATTCAGACTTGAATAGTGAGTGTTCATATTAAACTAATTCGAAGAACAGAGATCATAAAATGGCAACTTTCACTTATTCAAACATTTAACCACACTATAAAATTAAAAATCTTGCCTTAGAATAAGTTCATTTTGTAGTTGTGATGCCTGTGAATTCACGTTGCAAAGAAAATTGAATCTGAAAAAATAGCATTTGAAATCTAAAGCCTATTAGTAAATAATTTTTTTCAATTGATTGGTGTATTTGGGTTATATTCCTGCGGTACAGCTGTAGGAGTCTGAAATAATTTTCAAACTTTGATTGCTAAAATACTGGCACTCAATTTATTTGGCACATGTACCAATGCACGAAATTTAAATACAGTCAAGCTGGTGCAATATTTGTGTGATACTATTAATTTGTCACCTTAAATTGCTACCGTCATTGGTGAGCAATTATGACCACAAGTACTTCACTGTTTAGTTTCGTTTAGAGATATGGCGCGGAAACCAGCCCTTCGGCCCGCCGAGTCCGTGCCGACCAGCGATCACCGTATATTAACACTGTCCTACACACACTAGGGACACTTTACACATACCTGTATGTCTTTGGAGTGTGGGAGGAAACTGAAGATCTCGGAGAAAATCCACGGGGAGAACGTACAAACGTCATACAGACAGCACCCGTAGTCGAGAGCGAACCTGGGTCTCCGGTGCTGCAAGCGCTGTCACGCAGCAACTCTACTACTGCGCCACCGTGCCGCCCTGTGATGCAAAAAGTGTGTGGAAAGGAACTGCAGATGCTGGTTTATACCAAAGATATACAAAATGATGGAGTAACTCATCAGATCAGGCAGCATCTCTGCAGAAAAAGGATGGGTTACATAGATACATAGAAAATAGGTGCAGGAATAGGCCATTCGGCCCTTCGAACCTGCACCGCCATTCAATATGATCATGGCTGATCATCCAACTCAGTATCCCGTACCTGCCTTCTCTCCATACACCCTGATCCATTTAGCCACAAGGGCCACATCTAACTCCCTCTTAAATATAGCCAATGAACTGGCCTCAACTACCCTCTGTGGCAGAGAGTTCCAGAGATTCACCACTCTCTGTGTGAAAAAGTTTTTCCTCATCTCGGTCTTAAAGGATTTCCCCCTTATCCTTAAGCTGTGACCCCTTGTCCTGGACTTCCCCAACATCGGGAACAATCTTCCTGCATCTAGCCTGTCCAACCCCATAAGAATTTTGTACGTTTCTATAAGATCCCCTCTCAATCCCCTAAATTCTAGCGAGTATAAGCCAAGTCTATCCAGTCTTTCTTCATATGAAAGTCCTGACATCCCAGGAATCAGTCTGGTGAACCTTCTCTGCACTCCCTCTATGGCTATAATGTCCTTCCTCAGATTTGGAGACCAAAACTGTACGCAATACTCCAGGTGTGGTCTCACCAAGACCCTGTACAACTGCAGTAGAACCTCCCTGCTCCTATACTCAAATCCTTTTGCTATGAAAGCTAACATACCATTCGCTTTTTTCACTGCCTGCTGCACCTGCATGCCTACTTTCAACGACTGGTGTACCATGACACCCAGGTCTCGCTGCATCTCCCCATTTCCTAATCGGCCACCATTTAGATAATAGTCTGCTTTCCTGTTTTTGCCACCAAAGTGGATAACCTCACATTTATCCACATTATACTGCATCTGCCAAACATTTGCCCACTCACCCAGCCTATCCAAGTCACCTTGCAGTCTCCTAGCATCCTCCTCACAGCTAACACTGCCCCCCAGCTTAGTGTCATCTGCAAACTTGGAGATGTTGCCTTCAATTCCCTCATCCAGTTCATTAATATAAATTGTAAATAGCTGGGGTCCCAGCACTGAGCCTTGCGGTACCCCACTAGTCACTGCCTGCCATTGTGAAAAGGACCCGTTTACTCCTACTCTTTGCTTCCTGTTTGCCAGCCAGTTCTCTATCCACATGAATACTGAACCCCCAATACCGTGTGCTTTAAGTTTGTATACTAATCTCTTATGTGGTACCTTGTCGAAAGCCTTCTGATAGTCCAGATACAACACATCCACAGGTTCTCCCTTATCCACTCTACTAGTTACATCCTCGAAAAATTCTATAAGATTCGTCAGACACGATTTACCTTTCGTAAATCCATGCTGACTTTGTCCAATGATTTCACCACTTTCCAAATGTGCTGCTATCCCATCTTTAATAACTGACTCTAGCAGTTTCCCCACTACCGATGTTAGACTAACTGGTCTGTAGTTCAGGTTTGACCCATCCTTTGACCCGAAACGTCACCCATCCTTTTTCTCCAGAGATGCTGTGTGACCCGTTGTGTTACTCCAGCATTTTGTGCCTATCTTCTGCATGCAAAAAGTGTTCTCTAGAGTTGAGAGAAACAAAATAGAGCTGCATAGTACTGGGTGCTTTTCACAGTTCAGGTGGGTACATTACAAAATTTCTCAAACATAGGATCGGAGTTGTTAAAATAATATGAGTACCAGTTATCAAACAGGTACATTGATAGGACATGTTTGGAGGGATATGAATCAAAAGCAGACAGGTGGGACAGGTGTAGCTGGGACATGTTGGCCAGTTTGGGAAAGTTGGGCCGAAGGGCATGTTTATCATTCTATGACTCTATCTATGACTACTGAACTTGGATGATGATGTGTTGTTATGATCTACGATTTATCTTGGATCATGTTTTTATTATTTTTTAAATTTATACTTATTTAATGGGGGGTTTTAAATCTGGGCAAGTGGAGGATTATAAAATATCTATATATTCTAGGTACAGTCTCCAAAATACAAATTTGTATAAATCTTTTCATTAAAATCACTAGCTTTGCGAAGACGCAGTACGGAATAGGTGAGGCTAATAACCGTTGTAAAATATGAAGCAAATTACTGTCACATTTGTTGCAGAAGGTAATATTTAAGTATGCAGATCAGATCAATTCTATAGCAACTCCCTAAAGGGCTGATTACGATGTAATAATTGGGTATGATAGGAAGAGGAAGGCGACAATTCCATTTAATTGAGAACAATTTATTTTACTTAAAGTAAGTGTATCCCATCTGAATAAATTGTAAAAAATTAGCAAACAGAGGAATTAATAGTTAATGGCAACGCAGCTGATACAACCAAGGAAATAAAGTCCCTTATTGATCCTTGTTTTCCTCTGCTATTTTTATTTCCCCATGTAAGTTTAATACAACATTAAGCCAGGCATTTCATAAAAGTCTTAGGGTTAATTGGTGGATAGGTTTAATCCGTTAATGGCATGGCAGCACTCAGGCCCTTTTAACTTGTTTCAGTCCTGAGAGAGAAAACTAGTTAGAGGTCCTGATCCTATTCATACTTCACTGACCTCTGCTGGAAATTAGACATGTGGAAAACGGATGCGGCTTGAAACAACGCTAGTAATAATATTCCCTGCATTTAATCATCTGCAATAATGTGTTAACTTGGCAGAAATAGAAAATTGCCACTTGGTCAAGACACTGAGTGCAGAAAAGGAAATGGAAAGCAAATCAGCAAAATCACCCCCTTTTAGATCCTGTTTGTTCTGCACAACATAACACTGGATGGCTTACCTCAGTGTGTATTGTTTTTGGGTACAGTACACAAGGTGGAAGATAGTGCAGCATTTTTATCACATATTATAGTCCCTGCATCTAATGCAAAATCGTTTTTGAGTAATTTTCTTGTAGCTTTAAGTTTTCTGTGGAAAGAAAACAAATAAATTGCGATTCTGCAATAAATGTCACAATATCTGCACCTCACAAAATGTTTCTCATTCAATGAGGCCAAATTGTTCTCAGCCAGTATAGTCCCACAAATAACAATGATGAAAGTGATCTAATAACCTTCTCATGGAATCACAACAGAATGCTGAATTGATACACAATAGAATGCTGAGTATTGAAATCAGTTCTGGTATGAAGGGAAGGCTTATTCAAGTGCCAAAATAATGCCTCAGTTATGAAAGTAAACTGGACCTCTTCAAGACACTATGGAGATATTATTCAATAATATTTAAAAAAAAACAATATAAAAAGCATTAAATTCCAGGTTTGGTAGTGTAGTAAATACGGAAGATTTAAATTCTATGTGTTTTAATACATTTTGAAATTATTAAAATTAAGTTTTTTAGGTACAAAAGCATGGGTCTACAAGAACAGGCTATATAGATTTGGATGACCTTTTGCCGTATCTGAAACTGTAATTTGTTAGATTGATTTTTTAAACCTTGATATCTAACTAAAACTAAAATGGTGAGACCCTGGTGGAATCATTGTACAAGTAATTTAATGAAATTAATGGAGATGTGTTTCATTTCTATGTCTCACCATGTGTATTGTAAACCTGGTCTCCCACTGAATATCCTCTATGTCAAAATCCTCAAGTGACACCATTTCAAAGTTGCCTAATGGTTATTTAATTAAAATATTTCTGACGAGAGAAAACGAAAAGCCAAGAGCAGAAGAGCTAATTTATCCCATACCACACTACCTCTTAAACTGTAATATTCTAGTGCATCTTTGTCTGGGCTGTGAGGTTAGGGTTAGAACCAATCCAACTGAATTGTTTTTGTGTTAAGCTTGCACTGACTTGATGGGCCAAGTAGCCTCTCTTTGATATTTTGCTAAAAACGATTATCTAATTTCCTTTGTAATTTTCAACCAACATAAAATGATGTCAAATTCAACAGTTTTGGGCTTTATTTAGTGTACAGTGACTTTCAGTGCAGTGTTTATTATTTTTATAGATATTTCTGGGTCTCTCCCCAACACGTTTCTGACCTGTGGGGCTTTCTCACCAGTTCTGTGTGCAACAATTACCCTCCCCAGACATAGTGGTAATTCTGATTTCGCGAACTTTGGTTCTGTAGGCAGGGAGTTACAGGGAGCTGTGCACCAGTGCCCACACTGTGTTTCACTGATTTTATTTTTCCTTGCTTTTTATTCCGGTGGGGAAGAGGCTCCTGTTCATTGTCTCTCTCTGTGGATCAAACTAAGAATAGGAGTCTGCCACAAGTGGGAATGATGCAAACACATAACACCTAATGCAGTCCAAACATATAACACCTAAATCAATCAGTTCTCTCTTTCTAATTTTTTAATTTACATCAGTTTTAAATTCCCAATTCTTATTCTCTCAGATAGAATCTCAACACTAAAAATACTTTCTAATATGTAAATATTTTATTTAATACTTTCCCACTGTATTAAGCAAAATATTTACTCATTAGAAAGTTGTAGAGTCTCCATGACTCTGACATTCTAATGAGTAAATATTTTATTTAATACAGCGGGAAAGTAGTGAAGTTGCTCACACATTAACAAATGGTATAAACATCAAATAGTGCACCTGATTCTCATGACATCTGTTTATGATGTTTAATTAATGCAAAGTATGAATGTCCGTATTGGCTATCATAATGTTGGATTCAGTTCTTTTATTTTACAGTTTGAGATATGTTATTTTCTATTTCAGCGTTCCCAATTCAAAGCCTTGTTCACTGGGAGCTCATAGCTGGAGTTGACATATGAACTCTCCCATTCTCAACCATAATTTGTCACTCTTAAAATGTAATGGGAGCACATATCAAGTGCTTCCATTGCATAAATCTATGCAACAGTTGCTGAAAATAATAAATCTATCCTTTTAATATTAACAAAAAAAGCTACAAAAACACTGTAAGGCATAAGGTAGACAAAAGTGCTGGAGAAACTCAGCGGGCGAGGCAGCATCTATGGAGCGAAGGAAATAGGCAACGTTTCGGGCCGAAACGCTTCTTCAGACTGAAGAAGGGTTTTGGCCCGAAACATTGCCTATTTCTTTCACTCCATAGATGCTGCCTCACCCGCTGAGTTTCTCCAGCACTTTTGTCTACCTTCGATTTTCCAGCATCTGTAGTTCCTTCTTAAACACTATAAGGCATAAGACTATAAGGTCATAAGTGATAGGAGTAGAATTAGGCCATTTGGCCCTTCAAGTCTACTCCACCATTCAGTCATAGCTGATCTATCTCTCCCTCCTAATCCCATTCTCCATAACCTCTGACACCTGAGTCTGACATATTTTGGAAGCAAAACTAATGTATGCAGTGAAATTGATGCAATTTAACTACTCTGACAATGACGTTCCATCTTAGTTGTAGCTCAGAGTCACGGACAAGTTGTGCTGGCAAAAAAAGGCAGACAGGAGCGGTTGACATGTATCTCCTGGGGCCAAATGTGAAGAAAAGATTTAGTTACAATCTCCAAATACTAATTTAAATGAAAATAAATCAAAGAGCAAGATACTCGTATAACATTAACCACATTAGAGCTTAATTGAGAAACTATTGAAGGTCACATAATGTCTAAGTTAAGTCAGCAAAACAACTTAAATATGGTCTGAAGAAGGGTTTCGGCCCGAAACGTTACCTATTTCCTTCGCTCCATAGATGCTGCTGCACCCGCTGAGTTTCTCCAGCATTTTTGTGTACCTTAAATATGGTTAAAAGGTTAATGTTTTTGATTATGGTGCACATTTCCTGGCAGGGTAGTGAAGGTTTTTGTACCTCATTGTCATATAATTCTATTTTGTGATGTTTAGACAATATACAATAGGTGTAGGAATAGGCCATTCGGCCCTTCGAGCCAACACCGCCATTCACTGTGATCATGGCTGATCATCCAGATTCAGTTCCACGTATGCCTTCTCACCATATCCTTTGGCTCTGTTATCTATAAGAACTCTATCTAACTCTCTCTTGAAAGCATCCAGAGAATTGGCCTCCACTGCCTTCTGAGGCAGCGAATTCCACAGATTCACAACTCTTTGGTGAAATGTTTTGAGTTTTAGTTTTGCGTTTAGTTTTAGTTTGAGATACGTCATTGAAACGGGCCCTTTGGCCCACCGAGTCTATTTGTGAGTCTTTCCATTATACTTCACTTTAAAAAAAATGAATCATGGAGAGTTACAGTTCTATTTTTCGTATTGAAAGCCCAGAGTCATTGACGATGTTCTGTTGTTTACACATATACCCAACGGACTCACTGGATCACAAGATTTATGCTGGCTCTGATCTTCCCTGTCAAATCTCCCAACATCATCAATAAAGTTAATCATATGTGTTCCTTGTTGTCTTTTCTCCTCCGCTGATTTTTATTTGAAAGTCTCTTTCTTCCTGCTGCACTACCACTTATTCTTGAAAATTCACGTATCAATGGTTGCGTTAGCTTTCATTTTAAAATTAATTTGTGCATGTATTGTGCATTGTTTTTACTTTTGATGACAGATGGTTATGCACTTGCAGGCTCGGTGATTTCAGCGTTATTGTGTAGTCATTCCTGTTTCCCACTATTTCTCACTGTGGAATGCATCTCACTCACTGGAGCTTATGTCCAGGGCAAAGCTTGATTCTTACTATGTCTTGAAATATCGAAGAGACAGCGCAGCAAAATGGTAAAGAAATATGTGAAGATATAAAAGCAGAAAAGGAAGCTAAAGGAGGAAGAAGACATGTATATTTTAGAAGGGACGAGGATGGAACATCTGAAAGGAAAGCCAATTTTGAAATGGTAACATAAAGAATAGAATGAAAGGAATGGTGAGTGATATGTATACAGTATATGAGGTGGGATGGAGAAATGTTATGTTTGGAAGATACTCATAACTGCCAGGAGGTTTGAGAGAAACTCAGAGAAATCATGTATTGTCTTTCTGTTGATTGGTTAGCACACATCAAAAAGCTGTTCACTGTACCACGGCACACACAACAATAAACTAAACTAAACTAAAGTATGTGAGTATGGGAGAGTGGAAGGATTCCCATATCTAAACGTTGTGACTCATTTTATGCCATCATGCACTCCGATTACCCAATACAAAGCATTTTCTAAGCCTCCTCTTTCTCCTTCTGCCATGTACACTGAGATCCTAATGAATAGGCCCAAGATCTGAAATGCCATCTCAAATCTGCTTCTCAGTTTTGAAAATCATGAGCCTAGGAATCTCTTGCTTTTGTGTGGCGGCTTTGGGAATATCTTTGAACTCTGGTTGCCTTTTATTGTTACGGAGCTAGGAGTAGATTGCCAGTTTCAAGCCTCAAGTGTTGGGCATACAAATGGCATGGCCTGGACATCAGAGCTGGTCGGCTGTAACTATCCTCTATGCAGAGCAATAGCAAGACAACCCATCATGGGGTCACAGAAAATTCAGGACCTGATTAACCACAAACATAAGGCATTCTTAGATTGAAAACCTCAAAGGAAAATAAACTACTCTGCGGGGTCTAAACCTAAGGTCCAATGTAAAAGCTGTGACCTGGAGAAATAAATGGTGGGTGGGAAGAGAGCAGAAGTTTCAGCAGCTCAGTGGTAACCACGACATGCATAGACTTTTTCAGTGTTGTCAAGACCATCCACTAGCCAAACACCCAAAGGCCCACCCCACTGTGAGTGAAGATTGGAAGCAAACATTATCAAGTTTAGTCAGAAGTCAGTATCTGCTAAATGAGGAACAGGAAAGAATTTTCTCAACTATGACTGTGTCCTTCACATGAATGTCCTTGACTCAATCCTATAGCAAACAGTGCATGCAGCCTTTTGCTCATCCTTGGCCAAATGGTTGGAAAGCCACATGGCAGTGAAGAGACAAGAGCAGAAAATATCTCAAATGAAATTTTAAACCTTGGCAGAGACAAATTTCAGTCCTAATGTCATAAACTCTTCTCATGTGAGAAACCTCAAAGGTGACCAACTTAAAGAAAGTAGACAAATTTGATTGCAGCAATGCAGAGACTTCTCCCTGCTGTCTGCCACAGGGAAGGTCATTGGCAGGGATTTCCTCCGCAAGTTCCAGAGTCAGATTATAGGCTTCTTCCAACTAGAGGCACTGACAAGATATTCACCACGCAATTCCAGCATCTGCAGTGCCTTGCACCTCTGACCCTTGTCTAATGTTATCAGTCCCTGAGGCAAACAGCAGTTCCTGTATTTCACAATGAGCAATACTTTGGGAGATATTTCTTGACTTTTGACTGGAAAAACTTTTTCCACAGCTGACATTGTCCTTCGGTCAGCAGCCAGCAGAAATGCCGGCCATGAATTCTCGTTAAAAACAAATGCTGGTGTCTACATTAATTTGTTGATTAGTGTGGTTTAATATTAAACACTAAATCCAGTTGTGAAACATTACAATTGAATTATGACACTAGTTCATTTTGACATTGGATCCATTTGAAAAACATCAAGATACCTGTTCCTTTTTAGAGTTTCTGCTTTGACATGGTTTAAATGCCTTAAAACAACATGGAGCACGATACATTATAACTTATTCAGATCCAAACTGCAGTAAGACAGAGCAAAAGAGTGCAGAATATAGTTCTCAGCATTGTAATGCATCAGTTCCATAAATGCTTTTGGGAGTTCTGGGCCTGTCCCACTTAGGCGACTTTATAGGTGACTGCAGGAGACTATGCAGTCGCCACATGTTCGCGGGTGGTTGCCGGGTAGTCACCTTCATGGTCATGAGGAGTTCCCGCATTCTGCGAACTAGTCGCGGCCTCATT
Source organism: Malacoraja senta (assembly GCA_038087875.1). NCBI lineage: Eukaryota > Metazoa > Chordata > Chondrichthyes > Rajiformes > Rajidae > Malacoraja > Malacoraja senta. The sequence goes on from CM075977.1 coordinate 372,936,269, forward strand.
ATGGTCGGCGCAAATTTTTCAACATGTTGAAAAATTAGCAGCGACTAGAGTTAAGCCGCCATGGAGAGTAGCAAGAATTCTCGTGCCGTAGATGGGTCGCCAGGAGGTCCTAATGGGTTGCCAGGAGGTAGATGGTTCTTGTAGGATGTAGCCGGTGCTGACCGGTGAATTTCATTGGCTCATTGGGGAAAAAAACATAAGCAGTAGTTTTCAGAACCAAGGATAACCGACCGGTAATGTTAAATGTCCGCCGAGCTTCACAGCCTCTGTGGCTGGCAGTATCTCTGGCTTCTTAAAAGTTGTCTCCACTCCTTCTCCCCCCCCCCTATCCCCCCTCTTTTAAAGAACTTACCGTACACTGTGCTTTAGCCGTCTTACTTACAGCGCCAACCTTCCTGTTCATCGCGGTGTGTGTCTGTATCAGCTTGGCTTTGCACCATGGGAATTTCACTCAGACAGCGCTCCCCTGCTTGCCCTGTCCCCTGCCTGCATAACAGGCTGGTGAAGGAAGCAATGTGTTTGTGTGTGTGTGTTCCACACTGACAGTCGGCGTTTTTTTCAGGCGACTGTTTTTTCAGGCGACTGTTTTTTCAGGCGACTGCCGCCAACTTGACAGTCGCCGTACGTCGCCTGAAAAATCGCCTAAGTGGGACAGGCCCATTACTAAGATTTCCACGAGGTTTGGGCGGCACGGTGGTGCAGCAGTAGAGTTACTGCCATACAGCGCCAGAGACCCGGGTTCGATCCTGACTGGATGCTTGTCTGTACGGAGTTTGTACATCCTCCCCGTGACCTGCGTGGGTTTTCTCTGGGATCTCCGATTTCCTCCCACACTCCAAAGATGTATTGGTTTATAGGTTAATGGACTTGGTATAATTGTAAATTATCCCCCGTGTACGTAGGATAGTGTAAGTGTGCGGGGATCGCTGGTCGGCTGAAGGGCTGAAGGGCCTGTTTCAGCGCTGTATTTAAAAAAAAAAAAATTTAATTTTTATTTATTAGAAGTACATTACATTACAACCACATACATTAGTACTCGTCACTTATGTCTTCTTACAATTAATGTACTCCATTTATTTTTTACACTAGAAAAAGAAAAGATTGAAAGAAAGAAGAAAGTGAAGGAAAAAGTGAAAGTGTAGAAAATGTGACAACAAAAAAGGACGAAGACCCTATAAGAGCAAAATTAAAAACAAAAGAAAAAGAGTTAAGAAATAGACCCTAGAAAAGAAAGAGAAAGAGAAAGAGGAAAAAGAGAGAAACAAATATTTTTATGAGCATTACGTAAATGGGACATACCAACTCTTCAACTAGCATCCCCCCTTACCTGACCTCAATTTTTTTTTAAGTACTTTTGCACCCTATATTTGTAATAATTCTATAAATGCAGACCACGTCAGGTGGAAGTGATCTGGTTTACCTGCTAGGAGGAGTCTTATCTCTTCTAGGTGTAATGTTTCGAACATATTTGAAGTCCACATATTTATAGTTGGTATTGGAGCCTTCTTCCAAAATTTTAGAATTAGCTTTTTTCCAGTTATTAACCCATAGTCCATTAGTTTCTTTTGAAACACATTTAGTTCTGGGCCATCTTCCGTTATTCCGAAGATAATCCATTCTGCTTTGGGTATTAGTCTTATTTTAAATAACTTTGTAAAGATTTCAAAAATTTCATTCCAACATTTTTGAATTTTTGTACAGAAAACGAATGAGTGCGCTATAGTAGCTTCTTGGGATTTACATTTATCACAAATAGATGATACATTTGGGAAAATTTTATGAATTTTAGTTTTCGAATAATATAATCTATGTAAAATTTTAAATTGTATTCAAGTGTGTCTTACATTAATCGAACATTTATGCACGTTTAATAAGTGTTCATTCCAACTTTCCTTTGAAATTTTAATAGCTAACTCTTGTTCCCAGTCTCTTCTGATACCCTCCGTAGATGGTATTTGTACATTTAAGATAATATTATACAAATATGATATTAAGTTTGCTGATTCAGCTTTTATCTGCATTGCCTCATCCAATTCATCTACTGGGTTATTATAATGATCTTTTGTATATTTTTTCAAATAGTCGCATATTTGAAAATATTTAAAATATTGATTATTTCCGAGTTTATATTTTATTTGTAATTGTTGAAATGAAAGTAATTTTCCAGTTTCATACAAGTCACCAAGCGTTTTAATTCCTAGTCTATCCCAATGTTTAAAAGCTTTATCTATAATAGAGGGATTAAACGAAGGGTTATTAACTATAGGTAATAAAAGTGATACATTTCTTAATTTTAAATTTTGTTTTATTCGTTTCCAAATTCGGATTGTACTATGAATAATTGGGTTCTTATTATAATTTATGTTATTCAATTTCATTGGAGAAAGGAGGATCGCTCCAATGTTTCCAGAGGAGCAATCCTCTTTCTCCATTACAATCCAGTCCACTTGCTGGGCGGAGTTATCCATCAGTTGAATCATATTTTTAATATTTACTGACCAATAATAATACATAAAGTTAGGTAGTGCTAAACCCCCTAATACTTTAGGTTTATTCAGATGAGTTTTTTGTATTCTATGTGATTTATAGTCCCATATAAAATTAGTGATATCTGAGTCGTGTTTTTTAAAAAACTTCTTTGGCAAGTATATAGGAATCGATTGAAATAGGTATAAAATTTGTGGTAGAACGATCATTTTTATTGCGTTTATTCGGCCTATTAAAGACATCGGGAGCGTTTTCCAGAATTTAATTAGTGTGTTTAATTTATTAAGTAGGGGGTCAAAATTTGCCCTAAACATACCTTGATATGTTCTAGTAATTTCGATTCCCAAGTATTTAAATTTTTCTGTAGCTATTTTAAAAGGGAATTTTAAAAGATGTGTTGAATCTTTCGGTTTTATTGACATAATTTCACTTTTATTCCAATTTATTCTATATCCAGAAAAAGATCCAAAGTCTTCAATTAAATTTAATATATTTGGTAGAGTAATTTGAGGTTTTGTAATGTACAGTAATATATCATCCGCGTATAAAGATATTTTATTATATGAGTCTTTAGTATTATATCCATGGATATCAGGGTGTATTCTAATTTTTTCTGCTAGCGGTTCAATAATGAGAGCAAACAGCTGTGGTGATAATGAGCATCCTTGTCTATTTCCCCTTGACAGTTGGAATTTCGCGGATAATATGTTATTAGTTAGTATTCTAGCTGTAGGTTTGTTATATAGTAACTTGATCCATAGAATAAAATTCTCTCCCAGTTGGAATTTTTGTAATACTTTATCCATATAATTCCATTCTACTTGATCAAATGCTTTTTCAGCATCCAGCGAAATAATTGATAATTCTTGATCTTCAGATTTGTGTGAGTGCGTCAGCGCTGTATTTCTAAACTAAACTAAACTAATTTGTGCTCTGAGCATTAGTTGGTTGCATTTACGCCAAGTGGGTTGCTGGTGACATTGCTGGGAAGTGGCCAGTCATGATGCACAAGTTATCGTTGTGTTTTAATGGACTTATTGGATCACCAGGAAGTTTCCTGACCATTATATTTATGATTATAGTAATAGCACTGGGTCAATAGTGGTTATTAGCAGAGAAGAGGTGGATAGAATGCTTTCCACTGAAAGGGATACCATAATTTGAAATACATTACCACAAATTGTTTTTCACTTTGAATCACAATGTTAAAGATGGAATTGAAAGATAATAAATATTGGTATTGGTATTGAATTTTGGGGGCTGGGTTGGGAATTGAATTGAATAGAATTGAATTGGGTTTGGTCTCTGTGATGAATCGGACTGTGTTCAATTTCTTGATTTCTTGCGGTCTCGTGCACCGTTGTATAGAGCTGGTGCCTAATGAAGCTGTGATGCTTCCCAATAGGATGCTTGGAAATCGACAGCTCCACCAAGGAGCAGGCAAAATATTCCGAATAACCACTTTGACTAAACTTCAATATTGCTATGGAAAGGCATAACATCTAAGTTAGATCATCAATTTGCAAGCCTAAGTATTTATCAGCAATTGTTCCCAGGCCACATTTTGGAATTGGAAACTCTGAGAAATAGATATAGCATTGAAACAAACCTTTTGGTCCACCGATGCTGACCATCAATCACCTGTTCACACTAGTTCTATGTTATCCCACTTTCTCGCCCACTCCCTGCACACTTGGGGCAATTTACAGAGGGCCAATTAACCTACAAAGCTGGAAGTCTTTGGGATGTGGGAGGAAATCGGAGCACCTGGAGGAAACCCACATGGTCACAGGGAGAACGTAAACTTCACACAGCCAGTGCCCAAGGTCAGGATTGAACCCGGGTCTCTGATGGTGTGCGGCAGCAGCTCTACCAGCTGCGCCACTATGCCGCCCCTTCTCCTCGCCTGGCCCAGAAATACAGCATCTTTCTTCAACTTTCCCCTGAGACACTCCTCCATTTATAGAGTACACAGCACGGATACAGCCCCTACGGCCCAACTAGTCCATGCCGACAAAAATGCCCCATCTAAGATTGGCCCATGTCCCTCTAAATCTTTCTTATCAATGTATCTGTCCAAATGTCTTTTAAATGATCTCATTGTACCTGCCTCAACTACCTCCCCTGGCAACTTATTCCATGTAGCCATGTGTGGAAAGCCATGTGTGGAAAGTTGCCCCTCAGGTTTCTATCAAATATTTTCCATCTCACCTTAAACCTGTGTCCTCTGGTTCTACTATGGCGATATATGCTTTTGCCAATTGCATCAGTGGATATGTTCAGCTAATACGGTTGCATTGACTTTCTAAGGACTCTGAGGATGGACATTTCTGAAGAGGGAGATGAAACTTACTTTTGTAGTGTGTTAGGTGATTTTACTGATATTCGTTTTTCAGTGAATGATTGAAGCAATCAAAAAGGAATGATACAAACAGTAGACGTCAAAAATGAAAATAGAATTAGACTGATCAGCATCTGAAAGATAATGATGTGGTATAGTTAGCATTTCAGGGATGACTTTTTCTAATCACAGCAGGGTGATAGAGTAGAAGCAGCTTAAACTGAAAGCAGAATGTAAGCTGAAGTTTACTCATTTATAGAAATGTGACTTGTTGAGTTTTTTTACACTGTTGGATGTTCCAAACACGCCTCAAAAATTAGACTTCCTTTTAGGTTATTGGTATTTTACGTAAACAGTAATGACTAGTCTGTTAGTTGCAAGTGTATTTTTGTGTTTGTTGGATTTAACAAAAATACATTCATTTGTTAAATATAAAATTAAAAATTGCCACTGATTTTTTTTTCATGTTTCAAGATTGTGAGTACAAAGCTTTCCTTTTCCTCTGATGAAAAATGAGAACTATTAATTTCTCTTGAACTTAAAGGATGAAATCTTACTCACTCATCTGGGAGCGAGTCAATTATGAGTAGAGCCAGATCTTGGCCTTCACCCTGTTAACGTTAACCTATCTGAATCTGGCTTCTTAAAGTCGAAGGCTATCAGTCTGTGTCAGGATTTACATATGTTGATCATCTTTTCTGACCTAAAGCAGATGCTTCACTTTGGTAAGAACCTTATGTTCCCATAATTGTAGCTTGCAAAGGGAAGAAAAAAGGGGAGTAATTAAGACATTAAGCAATCTTCTATATTTAGTTTATGTTTAGTGATACAGCGTGGAAACAGGCCCTTCTGCCCACTAAGTCCACGCCAATGATCACTTGTATAGTTCTAGGTTATCTCAATTTTGCATCTTACAGACTAGGGGCAATTTACTGAAGTTAATTAACATACAAACCTGCATGTCTTTGGAATGTGGGAGCACCTGGAAGAGACCCAAGCAGTCATAGGGAGAATATACCAAATCACCAGTCAGGATTGAACTCGGGTCTCTGATGCTGTAAAGCAGCAACTCTACCACTGCGCTAATGTGCCGCCCAAATTTATTTGCGAATCCACCATATTTCCATGAATGGAGAGGGTCAAGAGTGTTTTATTGTCCAATGTCCCAGACAGAACAGTGAAATTCTTACTTTTTCAGCAGTAGAGACTGTCAGTGGTGTCACAAACACAGAAGCTGTTCCTGAAACTGGACATTGCAGTTTTCAGACTCCTGTACCATCTTCCCGATCGCAGGGGTGAAATGAGTGTGTGGCCAGGGTGGTGTGGGTCTCTGATGATGCTGGCTGCCTTTTTGAGGCAGCGACTCCTGTAAATCCCTTCGATGGTGGGGAAGTCAGAGCAGGTGATGGACTGGGCAGTGTTCACAACTTTTTGCAGTCTTCTTCGCTTCTGGGCATTCAAGTTGTCGAACCAGGCCATGATGCAGCCAGTCAATATGCTCTCTACTGTACACCTGGAGAAGTTCAAGAGAATCCTCTCTGACCTACCGAATCTCCGTAATCTTCTCAGGAAGTAGAAGCCCTGATCTGCTTTCATTATAATTGCATCAGTGTGCTGGGTCCAGGAAAGATCCTGGATCTGATTTCCAACCTCATGTTCTAAGTATAATGCCTCCAATAACACAACCTTTGCTTAGTATTACTGCCATTGCTGGGACGTTTAGTCAGTAGAGAAAATAATACCTTACTGGTATTACCGGCACTTAAAATGATACTATTTATAAAGTCCCTTGTTTTCCTGGAAATCAGACCCATTTGTCTTCTCCCCTTAGCTCAAAGAGCACTTGCCATGCAATTTGAACTGAAATTACAGTAGTGAAGAGGATGTGCTACCTCATCCTTCCACATCCTGCTGGTTGATTTATAGATTAAAAATGGTTTGTACATGTTAAATTGGGAAAATGGCTCAGGCTTATGGTACCATGGTAGCCATGGTACCAAATCTGCTGTTTATCCAGCACAGAGTGCCTCTAATACCTCTAGAGTGCCTCATCAATGTCTGCAAAATTAATTTCTTCCCTTACCGGCATTGATTGGGGTGCTGCCCATGGCCTTGTTTCAATAGTCATGGTATAACCAACACACTGCACTACTTTGTGATATTAAGGTGATATTGTGCTGATATTGGGAGTACAGAGTGGGCAGGTTCAGATCTGATCAAACACTTTCCAAAGTGTTCAGAGAAGACTGATGGTGACGGTGGTCGCCCTTGGTCGACGGCGGTGACTACAACTGACGGTGAGTGTATTTTTCTCTCATGTGCAGCTACTCAGAAATTCAGACAATGAATTTCTTGTTTGTGACACCACTGACAGGTTCTACTGCTGAATAGGTCATAATGACAGGGACTGACCATGTAGGATGGCTGGGGATCACAGGACAGAAAGCTTGAATCAGGCACGTGCCGTCAGGGTAGGCAAGGTAGGCAGTGCCTACCCTGACTAAAATCATAAAATGGTCATTATTTTATATATATAAAATATATATAAAACATATATAAAATGGTCATAAATAGTAAAGGTACGGGAGAATTATGCTTCCCTAAGAGATCGATCTCTTAGGGAGGCATAATTCTTCCGTGCCTTTCATCCGCAGTACATTTAAAATGCGGAAGTATGCTACTCACGTGCCGTCGACAATGCTTCAAGCCATCAGTGGCAACGGTCCGTAAAGGCAGCTGAAATTCTGCCTTTACACCGTGGACTGCGTGCATGCGCAAGTTTCTTGGCGGGTTTTTCAAAGATGGATAGTGATTACCTGAAGAGCTTCTCGAAGCAAACTTATGAGGAAAAGACCAAAATAATTGAAAATGGCAGACCAACGCCGGAACTTAAAGAACTTCAACAGCGCAAAGGAACAAAAATAATTAGAACATTTAAAACAGCTTGGTACAACAGGAAACAAAGAGAGAAGAATGGATTTTGTGTACAAATAATATGGTAAGTACATTTCTTTGAGCTATATGTTTTTAAATACTTTATTAAGAGATAGGACCTATTGAAGACAAATTACTTGATAAAAGTCGAGAGAACAATCTGCGCATGTGCGGTTTCCAAGTTTTTTTAAAGCCGACTGACAGCTCGCCGGGGAGAGAACAATCTGCGCATGCGCGGTTTTCAAGATTTTTAAAAGCCACTGCCTACCCTGACTAATTATTCATGGCACGTGCCTGGCTTGAATGTACCCACTTCAGGCCAGCGTACTTCCATAGAGTCCTCAGCAACATAGAATCATACAGTCTGGAAACAGGCACTTCGGCCCAACTTGCCCACATCTACCAACATGCCCCATTTACACTAGCCCCATCTGCTTGCGTTTGGCCCATATCCCTCTAAACCTGTCCCTATCCATGTACCTGTCTAAATGCTTTTTAAACTTTGCACTAGTACCTGCCCCAACTACCTCCTCTGGCGGCTCATTCTATACACCCACTCTTCGTGTAAAATAGTTACCCCTGGTTCCTATTAAATCTTCCCCCCCTCACTTTAAACCAATATACTCTGGTTCTCGATTCCCCTGCTCTGGGCAAAAGACATTTACCCGATCTATTCCTCTCATAATTTTGTACACCTCTGTAAGATCACTTCTCATCCTCCTGCTCAACCTCTCCCTCTCACTTGGACCTCTCTGGTGAACAGTGTATTTATAGGCTCAGGGTGAAATACGTGACGGTCAGTGGGAAGGCCGTTGGAGATGCTCATGCTCCTGGACTGAGCTCTCTCCTTCAAGTTTAAGGTCACTCCAACTCTCAACATCTTCAGCATGTAATATATCCAAACAGCTACAGCACTTCTCTGCAATGTCTCCCAATTTGCCATTCATTGCAGAATTCTAGAGGTCCTTGGACACTGTATACAGGTAGAAGAATTGTAATTTGCTTCAGTTTTAGAGAGAAGCTGGTGGTGTCTCATCAGTATTGCTAGCTTCTCCCGACTGCAGGTAGCCACAAGGGCGACCACCCATCCTTGTCCTTTCATCGACAGAAAATGTTCATTCCCTCAATTCCCAGTTAGTTTGGGGATCCAGAAGATTTTCCTGATGGTGAATGCGATGTTTGCAAAAATACCCCATATTGCCGTCATTCGTTTTGATACCACAGTGCCAGACATTT
>CM075977.1:372945466-373044268 GCA_038087875.1 Malacoraja senta
GGGGAAATCGGTATTTCGCACATAAATGCAATAGAATGTATTACACAGAATCAGTATTTTGCATGCAACCTCATGTATTCTCAAATATCAGTATGGAATACTGAAAATCAGTACTACTGAATTGTGAAACCATTTTTGAAATGTGAATTTATAATTATTGATTTTGATTCAAACATATCCTTATCTATATACTATTAAAACTCTGTGTGGGTGTGTGTGTTTATTTATTTGTGGGTGTCAGATTTGGCCTTTGATTCCTTGCTCCGCCAAAACCACATGTGAAAACTCCGCGATTTTTTCCATTTCCCTAGACATTACACTTTTACATACCCTAACACACTCTTTATTAGATTTAGACATTTTTATGTACACATTTTTAAATAAAATCCACCCCCCCCCCCCCCACACTCACTCATTTTGTTGCCTCCTGCTGGCCAGCCACCATAACGGCTGCTGCCGCCCGGCTCTGCTCCAAAAACGCCGACATTTTTATTCTTGTCGCTGGCAATTTTCGCAGCTGCCGCCCGGCTCTCCTCCACTACCCCCCCCCCCCCCACCCCCCCCCCCCCCGGGCCGGCTCTCTCATGCTGGCTCAAGCGCCCGGCTCTCCTCCAAAAAGCCAACATTTTTATTTTTTCGCTGGCGATTTTCTCAAGATGCTGTCTACACCGTCAAGACGCTGAAGCACGTTCGGGAACCAGAACCCGGGGTCTGAAGCACGTTCGGGGTCCAGACCCAACGGGCCTGCTCTTGGTCTAGTATAACTATAAAACTCTGATCTTGGGTGCGTGTGTGTATTTATTTATTTGTTTGTGTGTTTTCACATCTTCTCGAAAAAACGATGCGCGAACGTGATTTTTTAAAAACATAATCTGTTAGAGATTTACTCCCTGGAGTCCGAAACCAGCTTACCTGAAAAATTTGAAATCAAATCGGCTGTTTTTCGCTGATGACGTGACAATGGGTCTGCCAGCTGTCTGCTCGCGCTGCGACTGACGTCACCTCCCACCCCACCCTCCTCCCCCCCCCCCCCACCCCGTTGTTCAAAAGTCGCCCTGTCGACTGAAGACCTAAGATCATAGCTGAAGACTGCGACGGCCCAACCGGCGCTTCTTTGGTCGACACGGCTCGCCCGCCTGCCCATTCGCGCTCGGCCCGGGTCTCTCCCTCTCTCCCCCTCCCCTCTCTCTCCCTCCCCGCTCTCTCCCTCCCCTCTCTTTCCCCCATTTCTCTTACCCCTCTCCCTCCCCCCTCTCTAAGGTTTGAGTGGTACTCAAGTGCAAATGTTGAGGAGACATTTTTAGCACTTGTTTCAGAATTGTGCTGCCATTGTACATTAAAATTGACTTTCAGCTAATCTTAAGATGACTGCAATGATCTTTTATGATTGGGTTTACCTGGCAAAATGAACTGTATGCTTAATTCAACCATTTGAACCTCTCTTTTATCTAATTGCAAGGTTTTATTTGATGAAATGAAACTCCACCTGAGCTGGAACTTACACATGATGCCTAGTTAAACTGATCTCTTGTTTCATTTCTTACTGCAAACTGATCACCCTTAAAGATACAAACACCATATGTCCACGGAATATCCTCAGTTGTGTTTAGCTGAATTACTCTTTAAGATCTGTATTGACCATTCATCCTTTTGACTCTATTCCACCATTTGATTTTAATCCAGGCTGGTATGTAGCGCTATTCCATTTACCCACCTGAGCTTCATGTCACATTGTCTTTACTTAATCAGTATGCACATTAAGGCAGCTATCATAAAATTATTTCTCAATTGCACTCCAGAATGCTGTAGGTTCATAGGTCCTTCGGTCCACCTTGTCCATGTCAACCAAGATGTTTATTCTAAGTTCATGCCTTTTGCTTGCATTTGGCTCATATCGTTCTAAACCTTTCCTTTCATGTAGCTATCAAAATGTATTTTAAATATTGTAATTGTACCCTCCGCTACCACCTCCTCTGGCAGCTCATTCCACAATTAAATGTTTATTGTCCCTTTATTTTACCCATTACAGTTTTAGCAGTATTTGGCTTTTCAAATCCTTTTAATGTCCCACACCCCTCAATCACTTTACCCCCTCAAGTATGTGCATATTCGTCTTACAATTGATCACAGAGTCATTCGGGTGAATCTCAGCAGTGAAGTGCACCCTCTAAAGCCAGTATAACAGTTGTGAGGCTGCAGGTTGTGCATGTGTATTTGACAGATGAACTCTACACATGATCCTCTCTAATCACTGGAAAATAACTCAAATAAGTTTTGACCACGCGAGTTTAAAACCAGACCAGTTTTAAATGAGCAAAGTGGTTTTCTCTGTGATTGTGTCATTTTGATTAATTTAAAACTGAAAGTGTTACTGGCTATTAATTGTTGCCATTTGCCTTGCCTCCTTTCAGCACTCTCCAGCAGCCTGCAAGGGCAGAGTGTGTCTTCTGTCAGCTCAGATATAAAGTCAGAGGATGAACCAGATGAGAATCTGCAGGATTCAAAATCCACAGATGACAAGAAGGGGGATGAGGACAAGAAGGATGTCAAGATATTAAATAGGTCACTATCTAGGTAACAATAAATAAATGATCCTTTCATTTCATTCTTGACTAGAATTTGATGAAATGAGCATGAAATCTGGAGTGTAAAGTTTGTACTGTAAAATATGATGGCTTAACTGTTGTATTGACTATTTAATTATGGACCATATTGATGGCTCTTCCTAATTGATAACTATCAACAATTTGTCGAATTAATTCAACCTGCTATCAACCTGATAGATCATTTTGGAGGTCTATACAGTTTAGCACACAAAATGCAAAGTTCAGCTGCATTCTTTTTTCCTTGATTATTGTGTCATTTATAACAGTTCAGAATGAAAATCTGCAGTTTGGTAAAGAGCCAGTACATTGGATTATAGCTCTACATTTTAAATCTGAATCAATTTGTCAGTATTGATTCTACTTCAGTATATGTGAAGCAAGGAACATGTTAGTGTGTGGTGCCGTTAGTGTATACGTTGAATACTTTTACCTTCATTTCTAATTCTGCTTATTTATACAAAATGTTCCGCATCTCTTTCCCAGCAATAATAATGACGACGAAGACCTTTCTCCGGAACAGAAAGCTGAGCGTGAACGAGAAAGAAGAATGGCAAACAACGCTCGTGAACGTCTGCGTGTGCGCGACATCAATGAAGCGTTTAAGGAACTTGGTCGCATGGTGCAGCTCCACCTAAAAAGTGACAAGCCACAGACGAAGCTCTTGATTCTTCACCAGGCAGTTGCTGTTATTTTAAGCCTGGAACAGCAAGTCCGAGGTCAATAGACATATGGAACTGTTGCACAGAACCTTGTTGCCCAACCACTTTCCTTATCCTCCAACTTCATCTTCTCCTTCCCAAGTAGATTAAATATAAAGAAGTGGTAAAATCGGGCCTGCTAAATTATGTTTCATTGAGAATTTAATCTGTTTGCAATTGGAAATAATGTCATTACAGGTTATAACGATAGGTATAGACCAAGATGATTGAATATTCCATAACACAAGGTCCTCTGCTGTTGTGACTGGAGGGTACTGTCAATAGTAAAAGACAGAACAGAATGCAACATTTGATCTGATAACTTGCTCCAATGATGCTGACTGAGTGATAGACCTTAGCCTGGACATAGGACAAATTACTCTGATAGTGCTATCGTCTTTCACTTTCCACCTGGCCTGCAGTTTCATCCAAACACTTGATTTCTTACAGCCCTCATTGACATTGATTGTGCACTCAAATCTCTGGAGGATAGTTTGAACCCAGGACCCGATTTAGAGGCAAAATTGCTGGCAATGAGTCTAACCATCTAACAGATGGTCAAAGGAAAACACAGAGTGATGGGATATGAGAAAGCTCTTGATCTGTGTTGGTTTTGATTGTTCAGAAAAGAGACTTTTGGATTTCAGTAGTAGTTTTTTAGATGGCATTCTTGATAGTTTGATTATGTACGGTCTTTTGAGGGAACTTGTCAGGTTGGATCAGATGACATTTCCTCATTTCACCTTCTTACACTTTACACACAGTTTTCAAATACCCTGCAACTTTCGTGCTCTATAGAAGTGTTGCTGAATAACCCATGGAAATACCCTTATCCCTTCTGATAACTTACGATTTTCTCTCCTTTAAGAATCGCCATGTTTTTTCTACACATATTTCACACAGAACTGCACCATTTTCCATGCTCCCACTGAAGGCCACACTTCGACTTCATTATCATGTACGGGGATGGAATTAAGATTTCCTCTTAAAAAAAAAAATTAACATATAATTCAAATGAGAAAGAACTGCGTCATCAAAATAATTTCATACAATCATTGTAAATATATATATATATATATATATAAATATATATCTTTAAATAAAATAAAAAAGTAATGTGCATTTCCCATTGCAGACCTGAATAATGCATTTGATGTTATGGTGTAAATGATGTTATCATTTAGCATTATTTGGTCAAATATTCTGATAAAAATATTTATTGTGTTCCCCTCATGTGATTGCTTTTATGGAAAACATGGTTATTTTTTACAAATCTACCTCATATTTAAAGCTGGAGTATGTATGTAAATGGTGCTCCCTCTAGTGCACCAAACAAATCATTTACTCCACAGATGTAAAAGGCAAGGCCACTGATTTAACGGTGGAAAATGGACAGAAGTGTGGAATGATATTTCTAAAGTACCAATGAAAATCCATTAAGCCATCAATTTGAAGTGGTACCTAATTAATTATGTTGCCATAAATCAAGTAGTCTAACCAGAAATGGATGGGACTAAAAGAGGAAATACTCAGCAGGCCCAAGTAGATTGTCTGAAGAGAAGAATGGAGTTAAATTGCTAGGTCATTAGCCTGTAACATTAACCCTATTTTCCCTCCACAGATACTTCCTGATCTGTTGAGCACATTCTGTATATATTATAGGTTTCAACCATCAGCAAAGTGCTATTTTGCCCTTATGTAAATGGATAGAACTGTGTGATGGAGTTTCCAAAACTCCACCTGAATGCATTTTCTCCCAAGCAGTGAAAATAGATGTTAACTTATACGGATGCCTTAAATCATTGGCCTTGTGTATGAGTTTTAGTTTTCTCAAGCTGCAGATCATAAAGTCTATAGGTCATCCCAGCCTTTATATTGTTAAGCTCTACAGAGATTAGCTTTTAAAATTACTAAACCCCAGGAAGAGATAAACAATCCTGATCTCCTGCTGGAAGTTTAACGGAAGATAGGAAATGTATTCAGAAATGATGTAAACCATTTCATCTTCAGTTCCTACTCCAGGAAGCAGATCACAGAATCATATAGTACAGAAAGAGTCCAATCATCCCATCATTTCAATTCTGGCTGTCTAAAAGAGCTATCCAATTAATCCAACGGCCTTGTCTTATCCCGATTGCCCTGCAAGATATTTTTCTTTTTTAAGTATCTTATGGTTACTTTGAACATTTTCTTTCTCCTGAAGAGAGGAACCTGAACCCTAAAGCAGCTTGTCTGAAAAGAAGAGAGGAGGAAAAGGTGTCAACAGATCCACCGCCACTCTCCCTTGCAGGAATCAACCCGAATATGGGAGACACATCCAACCATATGGGCCCAATGTGAAAAGAGGTAATTAAAATCATCCTAGTTTCAGCTGCTTTACTAAAGGACAGCAGCCAATATATCTCAGCCATTATAGAATCCACAATACATATTTCTACTTTGACTATCGACTTTTACTTCTGTCAGAAAATATGTGGGGAGATTTGTTGGTTAATTGTCTGACCTTGTGTGTTTTTTGTTTCATCATTGAAGTCTTTAATATTTTATTCAACCATTTTATTCTCACTAATGCCTTCATATTTTCTCTGTGTATCCATGGTGATATAATTTTCCAATTTGGTGCTGAAAATGATTTTGTAAAATATGCCATTAACATATTCCAATGTTTCATCTATAAATAGTTTCTCCCATTTTTGCGATTTTTATACACCACCATCCTCTCAAAATTTGATCTTTTGGAATGCACTTTTTTTATGATAGGTATTTATTTTCATTTAAAACAAAAAACTTTACAACCGCGTTAGAGTTCTCATCCTAAAACTAATTGTATTCAGTGTGCTTTCTGATAAAGATCAAATCAAACGTTACCTTCACCCCTTTTGGATTTTCTACACTTTTTAAAAAAAAGTTTTGAAATATTTTAATAAACACTCCTATGCATACAAATTGCTTTTGGTATCCCAATCAACTTCAAGATGAATAAAATTAGCAATGATTGCAGTTGGGTCTAAGTACTGATTTCCTTTTATGACTCACATGCCAGTACATCCACCTCTATTTTCATTTTTTGGCAGAATTTCAGATTAGTTTATTGTCATATACTTCAAAGTGCAATGAAATTACTCGTTCACATCAAGCTCACAGATTAAACCAATAGGCAGAGTAATAAAGATAGACACAAAAAGCTGGAGTAACTCAGCGGGGCAGGCAGCATCTCTGGAGAGAAGGAATGGGTGGCGTTTCGGGTCGAGACCCTTCTTCTTTCCTAGGCAGATTAATGATATATACAACAACAAATGCAACAGCATGCAAAAACAACAGAATGGAGCAGGATTGTAGTGCAAAGTCTGAATAGTGCAAATGAATACTAAAGTCCAGTGACACAATATAACATATTCTGCTCTACACAGACAGTTAATCAAAAAACTTTTATTGTGGAATAGTAATAAAATTATAACCGACTGCAGATGATCGGAATGTTTAAGAAAGAACTGCAGATGCTGGAAAAATCAAAGGTAGACAAAAATGCTGGAGAGACTCAGCGGGTGAGGCAGCATCTATGGAGCGAAGGAATTGGCGACGTTTCGGGTCGAGACCCTTCTTCAGACTGTAGAAGGGTCTCGACCCGAATCGTCACCTATTCCTTTGCTCCATAGATGCTGCTTCACCCGCTGAGTTTCTCCAGCATTTTTTGTCTACCGCAGATGATTGGCAGGTAGTTAGATGATAAAGTATTAGATTGTTGTTTAATGCCCAGAGATAGATTGACATAATCTTGCCACAGTAATGTATTGTGGTAGGTTGCTCTTGATTCTAGATTCAAGGGGAAATTGCACAACAGAAGTGAGAGATGGAGAAAGGTAGAGTGGCCTGTAGTCTCCTTGGTACTCCTGTACATTATTGAATCATAAAGTATGAGGAAAAAAATGCTATTGAATATATCTACCTTTGTATTTTATCTTCTACATTTGAGACACCTTGACTACCCTTCTACCCATTTGAACTCGGAATGAGTCCCCTTATTGGACAAAGGGTGAAGAAGAATAGTTTAGTTTTAGTATTGTTTATTATTATGTGTACCGAGGTACAGTGAAAAGCTTTTGTTTGTGTGCTATCCAGTCAAAGACTATACATGAATATGATGAAGCTGTCCACAGTGCACAGATAAAAGATAAAGGTTGCAACTTTTAGTGCAAGACAACAACAAAATCTAATATTTCTAAAATAAAATTATGATTCTCAGGAACTAACTGATTGGTACAATGCTGTTGAGAGAAATTATGGTACAATGCTGTTGAGAGAGAGAACATAGCTAGTCTATAAATTAGGGTGGAAATATTTGTTCGTTTTGGCCTCAGTAACTAACATCCTGAGGTGAACGTGCTCCTCTGATTTCTGTGCACTGGCTTTTCTTTCCCTTTGTTTGAGCTCAATATGAAACTGGGCACTGAGTTAAGATAGGATCAACAAGTGCTCAGCAAAGCCATATAGCTTGCCAACACTCACTGTCCATCTTAGTATGCATGTGAAGAGTGAACAATTGGGCAAGTTGGAGAAAATTAGGAATCGCCATGCTCAGGTGAGAGGCAAGGGAATGTAGGGAATAAAATGAAGATTATTTGTATTTTTAATTAACATTTATTCTTTTTTTTATAGGCCCATGGTGCCAGATCAACAAAAATAAGTGAGAGACCGCTTCCTTGACAACTGTATTATCTTACAACAATATAAACACTCTGCCCAATCCCCTTTTTTTGTAAAATGGAGACACATTAAAAGCAGTCACGAAAATGAATCACAGACGAGAGAGAGAGAGAGAGAGAGAGAAAGAAAGAAAAGAAAGAAAGAAAGAAAGAAAGAAAGAAAGAAAGAAAGAAAGAAAGAAAGAAAGAAAGAAAGAAAGAAAGAAAGAAAGAGAGAGCGAGGAAAAAGAGAATACTGCATTCCCTACAAGCAAAGTACGACTCGGGGGACAAACTCTAAACATATCATTCAGAATGTTGAGCAGTATGTTGCAAGCTGTTAATGTACAGCCCAGAGACTGAATGGCAATCTTCTCCACACTGTGGAAAATGCATTTGTGCCTGAACTTCTGTAAAAAAATAAAAGTAAAAAAAAATCAATTTGTAGGTTGAAAAAAATATTTATTTGAAATCGTAACCTTGCAATAATGAAAAGTGTACTTCTGATTAAAAAAAAAAGGAAAAAATACAATTGAACATTTTTGTTTTGTTGGTGTTCTAGTCAGCTAGTGTTTGTTCTCTGGAGAGAGTGAAGCTTTGCTGCCCGTCTACATCCAGTATTCACAAAAACCAGCAACTGTCCTAATGGTAACTTAGGTGATGACTGCTTAGCCATTCCTTTGTCTGCATGGGAGTAACTGATGGAAAAATGGGCCTGTTGGTGATGTAATCCGTATGTATATTGCAATGCCTTTTCTTTCGTGATTTGTTTTTCATTCCTGTTATTTTCGTGCAACTATATATAGTATTTGATGGAAAATAGGTCACACCTTCTGCCTTTTAGAAAATCTTGGGTTTTTTTTTGTTGGAAACTAAAAGTGAGTAATGACATGAAAAGTTTTTGAATTTAGGTGTGATATTATGACAGTTCATCATGTGTGGAACCCAGCAAAACTGAGTAGTTTAGAATACAGATGTCCTGATTACAAAAGTAAACGGTGTCCAGTTTGAAGCCCGGCAGATTACTGCCTTTGTGATTAGGTAGCGATTGGAAGTCAATGACGCAGTGGATAAAAAGGCACTGCATTGTGGAACTGAGCCTCTGGAGACCAGGACCGAAGCTGGGCTCAAACTGTACTGTTTGCTTATTTGGTTGATCTAAACCAAGCCAATGATATGGGGGCTGCAACTGGAGGACAGAAAGGTCGGTCAGTATTCTCATTCCCAATCACGAATCAGTAAACAGTGCAAGGAAATGCATGTGGACGGATGCTGGACCTGACTGCGATTCCTGTTCCCCTTCCCCACCCACCCGTGTGTTATTTGCTCTCTGGGATCAATGCTTCATTGGGATAGCTGGTGCCCATCAGACTATGCTTCAGGATCGAGTTGACCGCGGCAAAAATTGGTTAGACACAGATGTAGGAAGTGGAGAACATGATGTCATGTCAGTCAGTTATGGATAAATATATGGGAACCTTAAAGCTCTTATAAATGGAGGCTCCCACAATAATATATACAAAATATTATAACAGCTAAAATATCCATTTGCATTCCATTTTTAACCATTGTTCCTAATACTGTACGTGTGTGCTGTGTATATATAATAGTTTTTAAGAAATAGCCACTCCATGTGACAGGTGTGACTTATGCTCCTGGATGTGAAACATGAAAACCTGCAATTTTCCCTCTGATTTATTGTAAGTGTTTAGTTACAGTAGCTTCCACATTTTTTTAAAGCATTTGTACTAAACCTGGATGATATAGTCCTGCACACCAGTTTTCCCCTAGGATCCACCTGAAGAGACAGCTTAGTTCTATGCATGTCAGGAGTAGTGAAAACAAGTGCTTTCAGGCAGGTGTACTGCAGACTTATTTATGCAATGTAAAGTGAAGTATGTATTTACTTCAATGTATAAAGAAAGTTAGGATATTAAAGCTAATTTGCTCATTTCAAACAAGCAAGAACTGCGCACTTACACACACATGCTGACCATCTCAGTGCACAGTCGTGGCACAAGTTGCATTTTCTCTGTGAGGTTTATGACCTTTTTTAAAAGTTAGATAAAGTTAGACAGTTGTTTATTTTTTAATTATTATCTGATGACCTTTGAGGACACTTCACTTGAATCGTAATTGTTAGAATCTCCGATTGAACGGGGCTGAAGATGTAATTTTACTCCTGGAGGTGCTTGGTCTCAGAGCAGTTCTGTGCTCATTGGGAATTCTAGGAGCCATCACAATTTACAGTAAATCTGTTGTCTTCTTGAACAACAGACACGAGCGCTGATTAGGAAAGTGATTCTTCGAGAGCTGCTGCAAAGCGACCTCAAATGGGTCATTTGTATTTCAGATTTCAATTGGAGAAATATCAGAGTCCAAAGCCATTTTCACCCACCATGATTCCTTGTCTGGGTCTGGACTTGGTAAAAGGTGGCAGGTTCTGTACTGGGTGGACATTAGAGTTCCGAGAAGCATGCAGTAAACTTGTACCAAGACATCTTCTCTCGCTAGATTGGTATACATTCATTAGTGGCTTGACAATTTAGCCATCTAGATTGTTGATTCAATGAATTGTACCAGCGCAGATATACAGTAACTTCCAGATCCATAGGCCTGGCTTTATAGCTGTTAATTGGAAGGAGTTATTTTTTTACCAACTAATTTATGTGGAGAACTCAGCTTGACACCGTGGATATTTCCTGACGAAAGGTCCCTTTAACTCTTTTGAGTAACAATTTCTTTAATCCCTTCACTGGCAAAGACAAAACAAGAGGTGGTGGTGAGCTACCTTCAACCTCTTAATGCTGTTGGGTAGGGAGTTCTAGGAATTAGATCCATTGTGGATGAAGGAACATCCACTGTGAATGAAGGAATTCACATTCAAATATGAATGTTGCACACTGTCTTCACATTTGCAGGGAACTTGCAGGGCACAGCTTTCATATGTGCCCGCTACTCTTGATCTTCCAAATGTTGCAGAGTTCCCCATTGAATCCCACTCTTTAATCCGAGATGGACAACACATTGAAAGAATTTGTCTTAAACGTCACATTTTCTGAGTCCGTCATTAATTTTGGCTTCTCTTCCAATAAATACAGTACTTCATATATTACACCAGGATATCCTGCAGACAAATGGCTTTCTGGCCTCAGTTGCTTTTGCTCTTGCAATCACCCAGATTCTGCCAGAGAGGAGCGACTCTCCTATTCTCACACATTCCCCTCAATGCAAAGGGTGCGAAGAACACTGCACTCAGCATTGTTTAGGAATCCAGTACACAATGCATTCTTTCCATACCAGCCTAATTTTCCAAGCACAGCATTAAGCCTTTGCTTATTTGTCTCCTTTAAGATTTCTTGTGACATTAAAAGCTTAAATAAAATTGTCTGGTAATTGACAATTTAAAAGCCTTTTCATGCTCAAAGGGTTAAAGTCACAGACTGCAGGGTTACCAATGGCCACGGAAAGAATGTCATTTATCAAATCATAATTAAAAGATTCAATGCAGCACATTTCTGATGAATGCTTTCTATTTTTGCCCATGAACAGCATCCCTGAATTACAATTGCTGCATAGAGAGTGGATGGGAATGACACATGGGAGATTTTAACTTTGGCTCAGGTATGTGCTTACCCAGATTCTAGAGTATCAGGAATCTGGTAGAAGAGCTCAGGCCATGCATAATACACAGCAAAACAGCAAGACATCAGAGCACACTTTTGCTACCCAATGCACATACTGCATGGAAATCCAAACTTGCTGAAATAATGTGTCATGATATGCTTGAACCTGGCACTGTCTGGTCCCAGTAACGAAGCACATTTCCATGCAGCAAGTACTGTGGGAAAGGATATAGATCACAGCACAAAACATGAAAATGGAACAATTTAAGCAATCAGTGCCGATAGCAATTATAGCAACACTGCCTGCTAAAATATGTTAAAATAGTTAATATTTAAGGTTCTCATTGTTTTCTTTCATTTCTTTAAAAACAAGTACTGTAGTAGAGTAGAGAGAAACAACAGCGATGATTATCAATAGTGGACATGCAGCTTGTGACATTGACAAGAGCAGCAAGATCTAGAAGCCTGAGCAAAAATAAAATGAGGCTTTGAAGAACTTGTTAGTATTCTAGTGTTTCTTTAAAGAACTTAGCAATAACGAACGAGGAAGTGTGCATTATTTGTGAAGAACGCTGGCCAGCATTAGTTTATGCATGAGGTGAAGCTTGGAAAAAAAAATCATAACGACTATCAATGTAAAAGGGGTTTCATATATTGTATATAGTTTTAAAAAATCCCACAAATAATCATATAGATTTTGTTATATTAAACCTGGTGAAAGTAAGCAGTAAAATAGGAGTTGGGGAAAATAAAACATCACTATTGGTCATTTTTTTTTTGTTTACATTCTTGTGGAGAGAGCACATATGCTAGTTGGAAATGTAGGTTCTGGGGTGGGTGGGTGGGTAGGGTATGTGGTTTATGCTCTTAAGATATCTTTTTTTTAGATAAAAACGACAGCACTGGAATTTTAGTGTATGTGCGTGGCCTGAAACATCTCTTAGTGTTATGCTTACCGATCTATTGGGAACTTGTATTTCCTACACTTTGTGTAGACTTGAAACATTCCTGCCAGTAATATGGCATCAGCCCCCTTGGACTTTAGGTATAATGTGATGCCTTGGTGTAAAAAAGCAACAACAGAAAAAGAAATAGCGTATGGTTCCATCTCACTTTTTATGGAAATAAAAAGCAAAATTTGTGTGTTACAACAGGCAAACTTTGCAACTGTTTTGATTTTTTTTGTGTAAGAGCTAAAGTTATATTTTTACATGTTGACTTAAAAGTCTTTTTTTTTAAATATGTCATGTGGTTTTTGCTTTTAAAAAGAAAATTGATGGAATCCCTGTGGTTATAAAAATGTCTCAAGTTTAAATGAGGTAGTAAAATTTCAAGTAGCAATGTCAAGGAATTTTACAAGCACACAATATATTTCTGGAAACAAATTTCAAACAAGGAACAAAATAAGGTATTTGCAATTTATTGCCTACTAAATGTTTAATCTTAATCACTTTTTGTGCTGTTTGTTGGAATATTGTTGATAATAATTACATTTGTGAGTGTACTGGGTTTCAGTACTTTGATGGCCGGTTGATGAAACTTTTAAATGCATGGAGGTGGATCAAGTAAACAATTTTTTAAGGCTATGAATTGGAATCAAGCAATGTTAGTTGACAGAACAAACCTGAAATGTGTTTCTTACTGAAATGTCCGTCCTATAGAAAACATGCAGTGCCTCAGACATCAAGTCCAAAAAGGCAATAAACTTTTGACCAGAATTAAAATGCCGTTACTCCTTTTGCCATTGGCTATTGCAGAAGTAAGAATTCACTAAAAATTGTGATTTTTTTTTTTTGCAAGTAAAGGCATTCAAGGATGGGTAACAAGTGATGCAATTAGAATTAAGATTCAGGTCACGCAGGATCTAATTGATGACTGACTTGTAAGGTACAGTAAGTAGAAATGAATGGAGCTTAACTAGTGAAGGGTCAAGTGCTGTAAGTGGAAAGAGCTGCATATTTTAACCTTGTATGAAAAAACATTGTGTATGAAAAAACATACAGCGAAGGTGTCTGTGAAAAACACAACCATGCTGACTACAGTATTGATTCGGCCAGTAGCCAGAATAATTAATGGCTTAGGAAATGTAACATTCAAAATGATAATTGACATACTAATGGTAGTTGACATCTACAGTATAGGTCGATTTAAAAAAAGAAGTCTTCTATTCAGCTTCTTTTTTAATCTCCATTCCTCGTGTTCTGAGATAGTGCGTTTTAAAGTAGTGTAGATAGGAGATGATCATTTTAAATTCAAAATGGATTCTGGGCATTTTAAAATGAATGGTGCAAACTGCTTTTAAAAAAAAGTGCAAAAGATCATGTGGGTCATGCACTATTGGGTGAGGTGTATGTGATGTCATGTGAACTGCTTTGTTTATCTAAAATGGCTTAGCAATTAAAAAAAATAATCAGAGCATATATTCTTATTAAAATAAACTGTAGCAACATTCCATTAGTCTTGCATTAAAGAATAATTGTAAATTTGGAATGATTAACCAATAAATTAAAAGTGACAGTGTAGCTTATTTTGAGATCATATTTTAGGGAGTGTCGCTCAACTATGGAAGTTGAAACTTAAGATCTAGTTCAGAAAAGGATGGGGAATCTCTGAGCTTCAGTTGTTTATTAAGATCTTGAAGAGGGCATTCTGAAAACAGACCACTACAAAAATATTGTAGAAACATTGATGAGTGACAATATAAAAGAATTTATTCAGCATAGCTATTATATAGAGACATTCTTGCTTAAGAAGATGACACAAAAATTATTTTGCTAACTCGTAATTGAGCATAATGCCATATTAATTTAGGTTTGGTGTGTGTTATATGTGTTTTCTGAGGCATTATTTAGTTAAACATGTACAAAATATTTGTAACATTTTAACTATTATAAAAATGTTAGCATATTATCATGCTATTAGTGAATTGAAGTGATAGGTTAGCAACAGTAAAGCTAACTTACTGACTAAGTAGTGGAAATTCAAGACATTGCTTTTAAATTCTTATTGGATCCACTTCCCTGTCTCTAACAGTTCATAAACCGAATCAAACTGTTCACCCATTGGTACCCATTGTGTTCAATGTAGCTGTAATTAACACTAACGCCTATAAACTGTCAGTTGAACCAGTGATGCAATTTGTAGATTTATCCAGTCTTCCGATTGTTGTTTTAATTTTTCTTTTTGTTCAAATTTTGTTTTGTAATTCATTTTTTTTGTATCAGGCAAAATTTTATATTTGTTTTTAAATGACAGAAGTGAACACTCTCCAGAAATGATTTAGCATTTGGTGTGAACAAGCACAAATATTAGCCAATTATAGCTGACTGGAAAAATATATAAATAAAATTTTAAGAAAATGTAATTCCATTACAATGGGGCACCAGGGCTTTGATGAGCCCACTTTTACCGACATTTTTCTCATGGACTCTTATTCATCTTGTGCAGTGCTGGTTTACCATGCTCATTTCAAGTATTATAGACATATGTTATGGTGAGAATATGAACTGTGGCCTTTTTCATTCTTGTACTTGTGATGCAATTAAGTGAAGAGAAAAGCAGAGAATTACCATGTATCAGTGCCTGGCTTTTTGTTATAAAGCTTCTTTTGTCTAGTGCTCTTTTTGCTATGAAATAGACTGTAGTACACCCTATAAAAGCTAAATTTAAAGAAAAAATATATTTGGCTTATTTTTCGCAGGAGCAATCCTTTTATACCATGGATCTTGGAAAAAAAATTCTCGGATTCTGAATATTTCTCTTTGTAGATTTTTGGAATCATTCTGAGTAAAAGTTTGTTACTTTATTTTACTATTTAAAAGATGTTATTTTACCATGTGTTACTGAGGTGAACTGTATGGTAGCGTTTTAGTTGTGCACGTCGCATGACATTGCGACTGCACATAGCTGCAGCAGTGGAATAAAACCTATTTCACCTTTTTCCCATTTGTGTGGCTCGAGTGCCTCAACTTTTCATGTTTTTTTGGTGTTTTTCAGATTTGTAGAAATGTCCGAACAGATTGTTTGCTGGAGTATTCAAAGGCCAGCTCGATGTAGGCCATTACCTGTTTATCATCAGTAGTTATTCCAAGCAGTCATGTACATGACAGTTCTGTAGCAATAAATGTGCCATTTTTATAACCGTGTGCTTCACGTGTCTTTTGTATTCTTTACCGATGCCAGTCATTCTCACTGTATGAAGAACTGTAATCTGGAGTTTTCATTATGGAGACTCAAGGGAATGGAGATGCCGGAGTCTTGAGCAAATAAAAGACTGGGGAAGGAACTCTGCGAGTCAGCCAGCATCTCTGAGGGAAAATGAACAGACAATGTTTGGGGTTGGGGCCCTTCTTCAGCCACTGCTGATGCTACATGAACCACTGAGTTTCTCCAGTAGTCTGTTTTTAACTGGAGCTTTTTATTATATCTCTTCCTATTTGCATTTCAGTACCAACTATAATAATACAAATAAACTCTCACTCAGTTGCACACACTTTCCACACAAATGGTTACATTGAAATTGAGTTTTAAAATCCAACACTTGTGTTATCTATTTCTTACAATTTGATTTATTTGCAAGACTGTACAAATATACAATGTTGATGCTTGTATCACAGATTTCAGTGCTCTGTATTAATCAGAAAGTCAGATCATCTGGGTAGCACAGTGGTGCAAGGATAGAGTTGCTGCCTTACAGCGCCAGAGATCCAGGTCGATCCTAACTACGAGTGCTGTCTGTACAGAGTTTGCACGTATCCCCTGTGACCATGTAGGTTTTCTCCGGGTGCTCCACTTTCCTCCCACATTCCAAAGATGGGCTTGTTTGTAGGTTAATTGGCTTCTGTAAATTGTCCCAAGTGGGTAGTGTAGGATAGAACTAATTATGGGTGATCGTTGGTCAGCGCGTAATCGGTGGGCCAAAGGGCCTGTTTGCACATGTACTGTATCTCTAAACTAAACCTTGTCTTATTTCTTGTTCATCTCGGTTTCATAGGTAGTCTGAACGATAGGATCTGATTTTGATTTTACTATTCTTAAATTCTTGACACTGACCTAACACACAATAATGAAATGTAGAACTAACACATAGTTTGCCTTTCTATAGATGATAAATCATACTGAAATCACAAATGCAAATTATTTCTCATAACCTTCCCATGTGGGTCTTGCTTAAAAATCAAGTGTCCCAAACCATGAAATGTGGCCCATGCAATAACATTAAAAGAATGCATAGAAGGGCATAAATAGCAGTCTGATTTATCACTGATAACTCTCTTCTATCACACAGTTTGCAAATGTTTTGTTCCACTGCATCTTATGAAAGCTCACTGTTTGTGAACTAAAGGTCAGATATTAGTAAGCTAATAAAACCACAATAAAAATGAATTTAATTTCATTACGAATTTAAATTTCAGGGCAAGACTATCTTACTTCAAGGACAAAAAGCAGCCATTATATTTCTTTGAAGCACCTCAACATTAAGTGTTCATTTTCATTTTGGCCTTTCCCAAAAATCTGTTGTCAATAGTGACAACAGCTTACATTGCTTTGAATACTGGAAAATACTGTTCGAGGAGCCGTATAAATCTCATCAGAAAAAGCAAAGTATTGAATCAAAGGAGGAGAATATCTGCCCGCAGGGTGTTCCAGGCACACACAACCCTCTGTGACTAAAATTTGCCCTGAACATCACCTTTAAACTTTGCCCCTTTCACCTTAACATCATGCCCTCCACTAATGCATATTTCCTTCCTGGGAAAAAGATTCTGATTGCCTACCCTATCTATGCCTCTCATAATTTTATATACGTTTATCAGGTTTCCCGGCTATCTTCAGCGTTCCAGAAAAAAACTATCCAAGTCTGCCCAACCTCTCCCCATAGCTAATACCCCTTAATCCAGGCATATTGAATGGCATGTTGAAGTAGACTCAATGGGTTGAATAGCCTAATTTTGAACATGAATAGCTATAAAATTATTATAATTCTGGTAAACAGCCTTTGCACCCTTTACATCCCTTCCTATAATGGGGCAACCAGAACTGCACACAATACTCCAAATGAGGCCTAACCAAAGTCTTATGTCAACGGTAGACAAAAGTGCTGGAGAAACTCAGCGGGCAGCATCTATGGAGCGAAGGAAATAGGCAACGTTTCGGGCCAAAACCCTTCTTCAGACATTATGTCAACATTCTCCAGAGATGCTGCCTAGTTTTGATCCTGCTTAGTTATTCCAGCATTTGGTATTTTTTTGCAAACTAGTATCTGCAGTTCCATGTTTTTAAAGTCCTATAAAGCTGAATCATGACTTCCTGATCTTATGGTCAATGCCCAGACTTCTGAAAGCAAGCATATCATCTGCCTTCTTTATCACTTTATCCACTAGTAGGGAGTTATGGACTTGGACCCCAAGATCTTTGGGTGGTGGAGAGCTTTACAGTGAGTTCAGTGGCAATATTACGAATCTCTCAGAAACCATAGAAAAGCAAAGCTACTGAGAGTGTATGAGAAGCTGCTGCTGTTGTAGTTGGGCTGGAGGGTACATGTACAGGCAGGGATAAGATGTGAATGCAATGATAATGTTTGAAGTGAGGTGTTTAGGAGCTCGAAGCCCATTGGGATCAATAAGATCATTGGAGATGGATGATCAGAAATTAAAGCAAGCCCTGCAAAGCCATATTTTCACTGAGTTGTCAGACCATGCATTATTGCTTTGGAATACTGGGACCTGTGAGATGACGCATACAGGTTAGAACATAACATGAAAAAATAGGATCAGGGGTTGATCAACCTACCTTTAATGCCTGCATTGCCATTCATCAAAATCATGGTTGATCAACTTGACTACCATTTTCCAGCGCTATTCCCATATAGCTCAGATGAGTCGATCAGCAGCAGAGAAGGTTGAGCAAATTATGAATAGAAAGGAACTGTAGATACTGCTTTATACCAAAGATAGACTCAAAGTGCTGGAGTAACTCAGCAGGTCAGGCAGCATCTCTGGAGAAAAAGGATGGGTAACGTTTTGGGTCGGGACCCTTCTGCAGACTGCGAAGGGTCATCACAGAAGAGTCTTTGGTCTGATGAAGGGTCCCCACACAAACGTCACCCATCCTTCTCTCGAGATGAGGCCTGACCCGCTGAGTTACTCCAGCACATTGTGTCTATCATGGAGCAAATTATGTTGTGCAAGAGGAATTGACAGACTTAATAGATGTGATTTTGTCTGGTAACCTATGACATCAAACACCACTTCCCAGGTTGCCTAAAGCATGGGAAATGATGGAATCGTGGTAAAGTTATTGGTTAGGGTCAAAGATGTTAACTTTGGTCTTAGTAAATTTTAACTAGAAAATTCAGGGTTAAATGTTGTTGATGCAGTTTGACAACACAGAAGATCCTGGAAGGGTTATGAATCGCTAGGCATCTTAGTATATGTGAAATTTGAACTCCAAAAGCAGGTGGAAAGTGTAAAGGAAATTTGGTAGATCCTTGAAAAAACTCCACAGTGCAGGACTGCCAGGAGAAGCTGTTGGAAACACTGGATTGAGAAAAGCAACAATGGAACCAAGAAAATGCACTTTATCTGGCTGAACAATATTGGAGGAGCTTTAGGGAAAGATAAGGAGACAAAATGTAGGAAAATTAATGCAATGTTAGGTTTTATTAGGAGTCAACGATATGTTTCTTTGCTCAAGTTAACACAAAAGCAAAGTATAAGGTTCCAAATTAATTCCAAATAACATAATTAATTCTAACTATCCCAATGCAAAGAAAATAAATCTTACCACATTTTGCAAATGGACATAATTTTCTAATCCATTCAGATCATAGTACAGCACAGGGACAGCTGTTCAGTCCACGATGTTGGTGCTAATTTAAACTAATCCCGTTTGCCTGCACATGGTCCATATCCCTCCATTCCCTGCCTTTTGTCTGTCTAAATGCCTCTTAAATTTTGCCTTTACTTTAGACTTTAGAGATATAGCATGAAAACAGGTCCTACAGACCACCGCGTCTGTGCCAACTGCCAATCACCCTGTGCACTAGCACTATCCTACACACTAGGGACAATTTGACATTTACAGCAGCCAAATAACCTATAAACCTTTGGAGTCTTTAGAGTGTGGCAGGAAACCAGAGCACCCATGCGGTCACAGGGAGAATGAGCAAACAGGCAGCACCCATAGTCAAGATGGAACCCGGGTCTTTGGCGCTGTAAGGCAGCAACTCTACTGCTGCGCCACTGTTGCCATTACATCTCCCTCTACCACCTCCACTCACAGCACATTGCAGGCATGGTGCGCATTGTGAAAAAAAACATTCCCTTGCAAATCTCCTTTAAACTTACCCCCTCATTTTAAATCTCTGTTCTCTAGTAATTGACAGTTCCACTCTTATATACTCTGACTATGAAGTATGCTTCTCATAATTTTATATACATTTGTCAGGTTGTCCCTTAGCCTCTGATGTTCCAGAGAAACCAATCCATGCTTTATAGCTAATACTGTTTAATCTGTTTAAATGTCTTTTGTACCTTCAACAAAGCCTCCATATCCTTACTGTAATGTGGTGACCAGAACTGCACATAATACTCCAAATGTTGCCTAACCAAATTTAAATTGATTAAATGGAATTAATATATCTGGACCACTACTTGTGACCCTGAATTTAGGATCATTATACTGATGCTTAATTTCAAAGTGAAAACTTACAGCGATAATTTGAAAGTGGATATCTCTCCAGGGAAGACCTGATATGAGGTTTCTTCTGAGGTTGTCATAGCCAAAAGACTAATATTCTGGTATGCTATCTATATTGAGATTGCTCCTAGACACAAAAAGCTGGAGTAACTCAGCGGGACAGGCAGCATCTCTGGAGAGAAGTAATGGGACGTTTTAGGTCGAGACCCTTCTTTGAACCCAACCCGGAAACAAATACCAGCTCCGGTTCCAGACATCCCAGTTCGGACCTGCCCCGGATTAAATAAATTTTCTCTGTGCTTGCCTGCACCTCCATCTTCTACCTCATGGATTCCAGCTCCAGTTCCAGACATCCCAGTTTGGACCCAACCCAGATTAAATACTCTCTTCGACTGAGATTACACTGTGCTTTTAAGCCACTCATTGGAGAATTGATTATATTTAGGTTTGGTTCAAAAGAATGGAAAATATATTCTGTCCTTGCAGCTTGCATTTACTGGATTTTTTTTTTATAAAGCAGTAGAATGCCGTGGGTGCGGAATAACGCCAGCATTTGCAACACAGTGAAAACCCTCTATTAAAATGCTAAGACTTTAGCACAAATGAAAACCCTGCATTAAAGCTCTAATGTTGACAAAGACCTGCCTTCACTCTTACTCTCATTCTCCACACAAAAGGAAGCTTTAAAAAAAAATCTTTAACAGAAATCATTAAAAAAGTCAAACAGGTGAGGAAAAACAGTAAAAGATGTGAGAATATATAAATAGAATTAGGACTGGCAACATCTGTGAAGCGATTAGCTGGTCAGTCATTGTTTGTAGTTTTCTCCCCTGAGGTCCTTCGTTCACTAACGTTAACTTTTTTTTCTTGACAGATGCTGTCCAATCTGATCATCTTTTCAGATTTCCAGTAAATGCAGTATTTTTTTCCTTTGCAAAATGTTATATGTATTTATATGTATATGTATTTCAGTCACTGAAAATAAGCATGCAGGTACAGCAGGCAGTGAAGAAAGCGAATGGCATGTTGGCCTTCATAGCGAGAGGATTTGCGTATAGGAGCAATGAGGTCCTATTGCAGTTGTACAGGGCCCTGGTGAGACCGCACCTGGAATATTGTGTGTAGTTTTGGTATCCTAATTTGAGGAAGGACATTATTGCTGTTGAAGGAGTGCAGCTTAGGTTCACCAGATTAATTCCCGGGATGGCGGGACTGACATATGATAAAAGAATGATAAACTGGGCTTGTATTCAGTGGAATTTGGAAGGATGAGAGGGCATCTTATAGAAACATATAAAAATCTTAAAGGATTGGACAGGCTAGATGCAGGAAAAATGGTCCCGATGTTGGGGGAGTCCAGAACCAGTTTAAGAATAAGGACTGAGATGAGGAAAAACCTTTTCACCCAGAGAGTTGTGAATCTGTGGAATTCTCTGCCACATAAGGCAGTGGAGGCCAATTCACTGGATGTTTTCAAGAGAAAGTTGGATATCGTTCTTAGGGCTAATGGAATCAAGGGATATGGGGAGAAACCAGGAACGGGGTACTGATTTAGGATGATCAACGATAATCATATTGAATGGCGGTGCTGGCTCGATAGGGTCAAATGGCCTACTCCTGCACCTATTTTCATTGTTTCCATGTTAAAAATGGTATGCCAATCTTTGGCTTGAGATGATTATTTGGAAGAAAATTAATGTATAACTGAAAGTTTCAAGCCTAACTTCACTCAGGGTTAAGAACTAGGGCTAGAGAATGTCAAAGATCCATATAGAGCATGGTTTGTTTTCAAGCTTGCATAGCAACCTCTAGGATCTATCAGTCAATCTTTTCCATCGGAAGCAGTGGTTGTGGATTCCAGCTCGCAACAAAAGACACAAAGTGTGAGAGTAACTCAAAGCATCTCTGGAGAACATGAATAGGGGACGTCATTTGTCTGACCCACTGAGTTACTCCAGCACTTTGTGTTTTTTTGTGTAAATTAGCATCTGTGGTAACATTTTATCTTCTTCTTATTCCAGCTCTCAATGCTTCACCCTTAATGTTGGGCATTCAAGGCCATCCAAGATCATTCATGGAATGTCTTTGCTGCAAAAATGTTCAATTGAGGCAATAATACTGACAGGAGAAGAAATGTCTTCACGTTAAAGATTAGAGCCATAGAGTTATACAATATGGAAATAGGGCCTTCAGCACAACCTGTCCATGCCAACCAAGATGCCCCATCTATACTAGCCCCAGCTGCTTGCATTTGGCTCACATCTCTCTAAAACTTTCCTACCCATGTTCCTAATCAAATGCCTTTTAAATCTTGTTATATTACCTGCCTCAACTACCTCCTCTGGCAGCTCATTCCATATACCTACCACCCTCTGTGTGGACAATGTTGCCCCTCAGGTTCCTATTAAATCTTCCCCCTCTCACCTTCAACCTATGTAACCTGGTTTTTGATCCCCCCTACTCTGTGAATTTAGCCTGTCTATTCCCCTCATGATCTTACACACCTCTATAAGATCACCCCTCATCCTCCTGCCCTCCAAGGAATAAAGTCCTAGCTTGCCCAACCTCTCCCAATGGCTCAGGCATTCAACTTCTGACAACATCCTCAAAAATCTTCTCTGCGCTCTTTCCATCCGAACAAAATCCTTCCTACAGCAGGGTGACCAAAACGGAACACAACACTCCAAAAGCGACCTCACCATTGCCCGGTACAGTTGTAACATAACATCCCAGCATCTATAAATGTTGCAATTTGTTTTTAACCTCACAGGGCTACCAGTGCTATTGACCACATTTGACAATGAACTCACTAAGTCTTGGGATATGAGGTCTCCATTTATAAACATTGGGGACTGGGATCATTGTTGGCTAGGGATTGTTATTAGAAATTATTTAATTCAATATCTCTGATTAGATTGGAAAAAGAGATTGGCGAGTGGAGCCCAAAAACAGAATCATCCTACCAACAACTGGAGAGCGGTCCTGAAATACTATAACCTCATTGGAGACCCTCGGACTATCTTTGATCGGACGTTACTGGACTTTATCTTGTACTAGACGTTATTCACATTATTCTCTTTATCATGTATCTGTACACTGTGGATGGCTCGATTGTAATCATGTATTGTCCTTTCCGCTGACTGGTTGACACGCAACAAAAGCTTTTCACTGTGACAGTAGCCTAAATCTAAATTCAAATATTAAATCCCTATGAAATAGAACATAGCAATAAATGCTTTGGCACCTCAGTAGTGTAATGTGGATTTGAGATTAAGGATGAACCATAACCTTACTGAGTGGTGCAGCAGGCTCAAGGGTTCACTGCAGCCTTATGCTGATTCATTATCTTGTGTTCTTATGAATTCTGACCATTGCAGAGACTTCGTTTTGCTGGAAATAGATAATTTAATGAGAAGTTCGGCATGTCCCCAACAACTCTCACCAACCTTTCCAGATGTGCTGAGAAAGCATTTTATCGAGATGCATCAGAGCATGGTTTGGAAACAGCTCCATCCAAGATAACAAGAAATTGCAGAGAATTCTGGTCGCTGCCCTCACCTTTCAGGTAAACTAATCTCCCTCCCATTGACTCCATCTACACTTCACACTGCCTCGGCAAGGCCACCAGCATAATCAAGGACGTGTCTCACCCCGGACACTCCCTCTTCTATCCTCTTCCATCAGGCAAAAGGTACAGAAGTGGGAAAATGCATACCTCCAAATTTAGGGACAATTTCTTCCAACCTGTCATCAGGCAACTGAACCATCCTATGACTAACTAGAGAGCGGTCCTGACCTATCATCTACCTCACTGGAGACCTTTGGATTATCTTTAATCAGACTTTATTTTACACTAAATGTTATTCCATTTATCATGTGATCTATTCCTCTCATTATTTTGTATAAGATCACCCCTCATCCTCCTGTGCTCCAAGGAATAGAGTCCGAGCCTGTTAAACCTCTCCCTATAGCTCAGGCCTTCGAGCTCTGGCAACATCCTCGTAAATCTTCTCTGCACACTTTCCAGTAAGACAACATCTTTCTTATAATATGGTGCCCAAAACTGAACACAATACTGAACTAAATGCAGCCTCACCAACGTCTTATATAACTACGACATGGCCTCCCAACTTCTATACTTAATGCTCTGACCGACGAAGGCCAATGTGCCATATTCCATGGTGCTAAGGGACGCAAGGGAAAAAATTGCTGAGGCTCTGACGAAGAATTTTAAATGTTCATTGACCACAGGTGAAGTGTCAGATGTCTGGAGAACAACAAATATAGTACCTTTATTCATGAGTCAAATATAGTACCTTTATGAAAGGTCAGCAAGTCTAATGTTAAGTCAAGTTTATTGTCATATGCACAAGTACGATGAGATATAGGTAGATTGATATGGCCTGGATTTTGCATTTGAAATGGTTTGTTTCATGTCTTTCACCTCCGGCAGTTACCAAGGGTGTTTTCACACGTGTTGTTAGGAGCGACTTGTTGCAAGAATACAGTGAATTCAAACAACATGTGACCTGGTCAAGTAGCAAAGGGATTTTTTCAATCATTGAGATTGATAGGTCCACACTGGGACTGCAGACTGGGAACTAGGGTGTGAATATACTGAAAGCAACCATTATATTTCAATTGTACAAGGTGTCAAATAAAAGCTGGACATCCAAAAAGCGATAAGAGAGATAAAATAGACAAACAGAATAACCAAAAAAAAAATGTTTTATTGCATTTGCAGGGACTGAGACTTCACTTATTTACAAATATATTTTCAGACCCAAAGAGGTGGTTTTGTGGAAAAGACCATGTTACATAGAGCATAAGAAAACCTCAATTGGTCATGAATGCACTAACCCTAAGACATACAGTACTAGCATTCTTCAGGGAACGAGCCACCATAGATGAGGCTCACACCAGGGTCTCTGCCACACCCCGCAACACTGCTCTCTCTCCCCATCCCCCCACTCACAACAAGGGCAGAGTCCCCCTAGTCCTCACCTTTCACCCCACCAGCCGTCACATACAACAAGTGATCCTCCGTCAGTTTCGCCACCTCCAACGTGACCCCACCACTCACCACATCTTCCCATCTCCCCCCATGTCTGCCTTCCGCAAAGACCGCTCCCTCCGTAACTCCCTTGTCAATTCTTCCCTTCCCTCCCGTACCACCCCCTCCCCGGGTACTTTCCCTTGCAACCGCAAGAGATGCAACACTTGTCCCTTCACCTCCCCCCTCGACTCCATTCAAGGACCTAAGCAGTCATTCTAGGTGCGACAGAGGTTCACCTGCATCTCCTCCAACCTCATCTATTGCATCCGCTGCTCTAGATGTCAGCTGATCTACATCGGTGAGACCAAGCGGAGGCTTGGCGATCGTTTCGCGGAACACCTCCGCTCGGTCCGCATTAACCAACCTGACCTCCTGGTGGCTCAGCACTTCACCTCCCCCTCCCATTCCATATCTGACCTCTCTGTCCTGGGTCTCCTCCATGGCCACAGCGAGCAACACCGGAAATTGGAGGAAATGCACCTCATATTCCGCTTGGGCAGTCTACATCCTGGGGGCATGAACATTGAATTCTTCCAATTCTGCTAGCCCTGGCTGTCCCCTCCCCTTCATCAGCCCTCTGGTTGTCTCCTCCCATCCCCCAGTCCTTGGGCTCCTCCTCCGCCTTTTTTCCTTTTTTCCTTTCTTCTCCCCACCCCTATCAGTCTGAAGAAGGGTTTCGGCCCGAAACGTTGCCTATTTCCTTTGCTCCATAGATGCTGCTGCACCCGCTGAGTTTCTCCAGCATTTTTGTGTACCTAGCATTTTTAGTGCTCGACCATATGTTCAAGAGGTCAATTACGTGTGATTGCATCCACGTTTTCTCTGATTACACATGTGAAAAGTACTTGAATGTGCACTTGAAGAACTGTGATCGGCCGGGAGTGGAGTTAGCTCCTTTTAACTGACACGGGCGTGATGGACCAGATGGCTTCTTTCTGTGTCGTGAATTTTCAATGGTGTCTGTCAGCAACTCACTCCACAGGAAAGCAAGATATCTGTGACAACAATTTAGTGACACCCACAATTAATTGATTACACATGAGGCTGCCAGATGTTCCTGTTAGTTACGTGGTAACAGTTGTGTGTACCAATAGGTTCACCGTTATTAATGCAGCAAGATCCGGGTCAATATATTTGACTGATTTTGGATTCAGGAATATTTTCCAGGAAATTTAGGGTGGCAGCGGTAGAGTTGCTGCCTTACACTGCCAGAGACCCAGGTTTGATCCTGACTACAGTTGCTGTCTGTACGGAGTTTGTACGTTCTCCCCGTGACTGACATGCGTGGGGTTTTTCCGGGTGCTCCAGTTTCCTCCGACACTCCAAAGACGTACAGGTTTGTAGGTTAATTGACTTGGTATAATTGTAAATTGTCCCTAGTGTGTGTAGGATAGTGCTAGTGTGTGGGATGATCACTGGTCGGCGCGGATTCAGTGGACTGAAGGGCCTGTTTCCGTACTGTATCTCTGAACTAAACACGAAACCAAAATTCTTCTATCCTGCCATAATGAATTGCCATGAAATCTTTGATATCCATGTACCCAGTCTGAAAAAGGGTCCCGACCCGAAACATCACCCATCCATTTTCTCTCGAGATGCTGCCTGGCCCGTTGAGTTAATCCAGCACTTTCTGTCTCTCTTTGGTATATACCAGCATCTGCAGTTCCTTTCTACCCACATTGATATGCAGGGAATGGAGAGATATGAACCACATGCAGATTGAGGAGATTAGTTTAATTTAGCATCTTATTTTGCACAAACAATGTGTTCCTGTGCTATATTGTTCCATTCTATGCTCTAAATCACTGGAAAGAAAGTGAAACTTTGGTTCACCGTGCCATCCAAATGATAGTCCAATGCAGAATTTAGTATTGTGCTAGAATATTCAGATTGATGATATGTTCAAATCTCTGGAGTAGGACTTTAACCCAATAAATCAGATGAGAGTAATATTGCTGAGCTAATGCTTCCATATATATTTGAAAGGTTTTAATCTTTCAACTTTCTGAAAATTGCAAATATACAAGATATTACAGGTTAAAATCATATGATTTGTGACAGTATTGGAGTTGATTTTGATTTTGCTCTGAAGTCATTGAAGGGAAGCTCTGCGCATCTGGGTGAATATGAGCCACAGAGCAAGACAGCACACGAACAGTCTGTGCTGAACATAATGCCATGGCCAACTCTTATATGTTTGCACATAATCCATATCCCTCCATTCCCTGCATATCCATGTGCCTATCCAAAAATGCCTCTAGAGCAACAGCCTCAAACACCAGCGCAGTTGCACTTTCCAGGCACTCACCACGCTGTGTGTAAAATACTTGCCCCACACATCTTCTTTCAACTTTGCCCCACTCACCTTAAGGCTATGGCCTCGAATATTTGATTTTTCCATCCTGTGGAAAAGGTTCTGACTGAGTACCCTATCTATGGCAGGTTTACTCAATGGCAATGTCAAGGTGTGTGTGCAAGGTATGGGTCCATGGGAGCAGGCATTATTCCTCTGGTTTAGGTGCAAACTGAAGGGAGTGTTTGATTTTGGCAGAGTAGCAATGAGTGCAAGGAACTGGTGGATTGCATTGACTGGACATGGATGGACATTGTGTTTGTAAGCTTCAGAGAGGACTCTGCAATAAACAAAGGTGTTATAATTTCATATCTAAATCCATAGCTACTTTAATAGGCGCAGAATCCATCTCGTACCCATTAAGAAAATGCATTATACAGCACAGAAACAAAACCTCAGCCTCTAGTTTGAGATTTTTGTGCTAGGAGGACATTTGAAATCTTTCCTGCAATGCTTTCCTTAAAATCTTATAGATCAATATAGGTAGGAAATAGGTAGGATTAGCTCCTGTAGAGTGATTATAGGAAGTTAGGAAAGAGGTTGAGCAGCAGAAATTTGAGGCTGGTCATCTCTGGATTACTCCCAGAGCCATGTGCTAATGAAAGAAGAAACAGAAGGACAGGCTGATGAGCTGGTGAGAGGGTCAGATTTTTGGATCATTGGGACCTCTTCTGGGGCAGAGGTGACCTGATCAGGAGGGACGGGTTACACTTGAAGTGGAGGAGGACCAATATTTGGGAGGGGAGGATTTGCTACGCAGAATGGTTTGAACTAGATACTTAGTTTAGTTTATTGTCACGTGTACCGAGGTACAGTGAAAAGCTTTTGTTGCGTGCTATCTAGTCGGTGGAAAGACTATACATGATTACAATCAATCCATTTACAGTGTATAGATACATGATCATGGAATAACATTTAGTGCAAGGTAAAGCCAGCAAAGTCTGATCAAGGATAGTCTGAGGGTCATCAATGAGGTAGATAGTAGTTCATCACTGTTCTCTAGTTGTGGTAGGATGATTCAGTTGCCTGATAACAGGTGGGAAGAAACTGTCCCCAAATCTGGTGGTGTGAGTTTTTACACTTCCATACTTTTTGCCTGATAGGAGAGGGGAGAAGAGGGAGTGGCCAGGGTGCGACTCGTCCTTGGTTATGCTGCTGGCCTTGCCGAGGCAGCGTGTGGTATAAATGGAGTCAATAGAAGGGAGATTGGTTTGCATGATGGTCTGGGCTGTGTCCACAATTCGCTGCAATTTCTTGCGGTCTTGGATGGTGCTGTTCCCAAGCCAAGCTGTGATGCATCCTGATAAAATGCTTTCTATGGTGCATCTGTAGAGGTTGGTGAGAGTTGTAGGGAACATGCCAAACTTCCTAAGCCTTCTAAGGAAGTAGAAGTGTTGGTGTGCTTTCTTGGTCGTTGCTTCAATGTGGGCGGTCCAGGAGAAGTTGATGGTGATATTGACTCCTAGAAATTTTAAGTTTTCAACCATCTGCACTCCGACATCGTCAATGCAAACTAGGGTATGTGTACCACTTCACTTCCTGAAGTCGATCACTATCTCCTTTGTCTTGTTGACATTGACAGAAAGGTTGTCGTCTCCTTCCTGTACTCCGTCTCATCATATTTGATATCTGGCCCACAATGATGGTGTCGTCTGCGAAGTTGAAAATGTAATTATATTTGTACATGGCTGCACAGTTGTGGGTGTACAAGGAGTATTGTTGATAGGGGCTGAGAACACATCCTTGCGGAGCCCTTGTGTTGAGGATTATCGTGGAGAATGATTTGTCCCCTGTACTCACTGATTGGTGTCTGCCGGTCAGGAAGTCGAGGATCCAGTTGTAGAGATGAGTAGTGACACCAAGTCCTGCGGGTTTGGTGATAAGCTTGGATGGTATAATGGTGTTGAAGGCAGAGCCGTAGTCTAGGAATAGGAATCTGACTAAGGGTCTCTCTCTTATCCAGGTGTTCTAGGGATGAGTGTAGGGCTAGGGCGATGGCATCATCTGTGGACCTGTTGAGGCGGTAGGCAAACTGCAATGGGTCAAGGCCGCTGAGTAAACTGGATTTAATGTGTTCCATAACTAGTCTCTCAAAAACATTTCATGATGGTGGATACCAAGGCCACTGGACGGTAATAATTTAGGCATGGGAAGGGGAAGGGTCCCAGAGCAGATTGGAGGCCAATGAAACGTTGGGGGCTAAAGCTGTACCCAAATGGACCAAGACAAACAGATAGGACATGCAGGAGGAGTATGACTAATAGAGAGGAAAAACTAGTGGTTTAAAGTGCATTAGTTTCAATGCAAGAGGGCTTAACAGATAAATTGGAGAGTAATTAGCGTACTCTTATGTCTATGTTCCTGAGGGTGTATATTTACAGCTGGTATTGCCCCATGAATAGCCACTTTATCTATCGATCGTAAATACTTTAAGAACATTATTTAGCTGAGAAGAATCCTTTTTATGCATAAACCTGGTAACAAAATGATAATTAAAAAATTCATTCTGCATGTGATGCAGTATAAATTGTATATTTCAGTGGGTATGGACCACCTTAAAACACACTTGGATTTTTATTATTTATCTAAAAACGAGCATAGAATCTCTCACTGATTTGTTACAAGGGGATAATTTATGTTTGGGTTTTGGTATTTACTAGTCAAGATTTTATTGGAAAATCTATGGAAGACCAGTAAATACTAAGCAAGGTTGCAGTTGCTCCAATTTTCCAAAGATGTCAGAAATCGTTTTCTGTAAAGCTTTCCAGACATGCGGGGTTGGAGCTTAATTCAGGCCCCTGTGGACATGGGCCCACTGTACATGACTGCTGTTCATTCAGCCTTCAAAGTATTGGTTTGGGAATTTCATTTTGAATCTCGAGGATGGGATAGGGGAAATGGTGTAACTATAGCAACTCAAGCCTAATTGCTGCTGCTCAGCTGTCTAGTCATCACAGTAGTATCATGAACAATGCAGGAACATGCTCTTTGCAAGAACAGGCTCAACGCAAAAACAGGCTCTGCATGACCATTGTCTTATCTCTGTGGTAATATTCATACTGATCTCTGCCATTCCAGAAATAAGACATTCTGAGAAATAGGGCCAGCACACTGGTGTTATAGATATAAGCTATTCCAATCAATGAGCTAGAGGAGAGGAGGGGTGAGGAGAGTTTTTGAAAGGCGGGTGTGTGGACACAGGCCAGAGATGAAAAGACAAAAGGTGTGAGGTGAGAACAGAAGCGGTGTGAATCATGAAGCTAGAGGAAGGAATATTGGTGGAAGGAGAGGGGGAGGGGAGAAGAACAAAGGTGGGGCACAGGGACAGGGGAGGTAGGTCGGGTCGTTTGTAGATGTGTCATATAAATTAGTTAGGAACATGAGGTGCTGTTCATCAGTGAGGCCAAGCGTAGACTTGGCGACCATTTCTCTGAACATTGGTGCTCTGTCTGCCATGCCAGCTGAATATCTCAGTTGCTGGCCATTTTAACTCCCCTTCCCATTCCCATACTGACCTTTCTGCCCTGGGCCTCCTTCATTCCCAGAGTAAGGCCACATGCAAACTGGAAGAACAGTGCCTCATATTCCACCTGTGTACACTGTGGCTTACAACCCATTGGTATGAATGTTGAATTGTCCAATTTTAGGGAACTAACCAACAAACAGCCCTTCCTTCTTTCCCCTCACCGGTTCCATGATGTTGCGATACAGTACCCTATTTGTAAAAGTAACTTTTGTTTTATTTGACACTAAAAATGCTGATGGAGACTTTGGTGATTGTTTAGCACTCCTCCACATCGAACAGATAAGTAGGTCTCCAACGTTGAATGTCATCTGTCACTGGTGGTGGAGATAGGAGTTGAAGTACGTAGGGTGGTTCCTCTGATAGTCTGTCAATGTTCAGACCATTTTGAGTCTGAACTCATGGCAATTTGCTGAATTACTGCGTGCATTAATAGCTCCCAATGGATAATCATGGAATAATTTTAAAAGATTACTCAGTGCATAAAAATGATTGAATGTTGATTAGTAGTTCAGATCATTAATTTGGCAGCCTTTGGTATGGATAATGAATATTTTGATGAAGTGAGCCTTTTGAATACAATGGAGTGGTGGGTTGAAATTAGGAATTAATGGCAGGAACAACAGGTGGTGTTATGCAGCCTGAGCCTCCAGACAAAATAACTGTGGGGATGGTGGGCAGCGATGGTGGGGAGGATGAGTGGTTGGTTGGGTGAAGCGGGATGCTAAGATTAGACACAACAAACTGGAGTAACTCAGCGGGACAGGCAGCATCTCTGGAGAGAAGGAATGGGTAACGTTTCAGGTCAAGACCCTTCTTCAGTCTGAGTTTACTCCAGCATTTTGTGTCTATCTTCGGTTTAAACCAGCATCTGCAGTTCTTTCTTACACATGCTAAGATTAGAGTTGCAAACATGGTGAGATAAGAAATATTGCGGAGTACGCAAATGGGACATACCAACTCTTCAACTATCATCCCCCCTTACCTGACCTCAATTTTTTTTTTTAAAGGTACCTTTGCACCCTATATTTGTAATAATTCTATAAATGCAGACCACGTCAGGTGGAAGTGATCTGGTTTACCTGCTAGGAGGAGTCTTATCTCTTCTAGGTGTAATGTTTCAAACATATGTGTAATGCTCATAAAAATATTTGTTTCTCTCTTTTTCCTCTTTCTCTTTCTCTTTCTTTTCTAGGGTCTATTTCTTAACTCTTTTTCTTTTGTTTTTAATTTTGTTCTTATAGGGTCTTCGTCCTTTTTTGTTGTCACATTTTCTACACTCTCACTTTTTCCTTCACTTTCTTCTTTCTTTCAATCTTTTCCTTTTCTAGTGTAAAAAATAAATGGAGAACATTAATTGTAAGAAGACATAAGTGACGAGTACTAATGTATGTGGTTGTAATGTAATGTAATTCTAATAAATAAAAAATAAAAAAAAATAAAAAAAATAAAAAATATTGCGGAGTAATTTTGTGGGGTGACATCAATATGTTCCCCACTGACGAGCACCAGGCCACCATCTCCAGCACCATCACCGACTTCATCAACTCCCACACCCTGCCCGACCGAGCCTCCAACCTCATCGTTCCCCAGCCCCGCACAGCCCGATTTTACCTTCTCCCCAAAATCCACAAACCTGACTGTCCCGGTAGACCCATTGTCTCTGCCTGTTCGTGCCCCACCGAACTCATTTCCACCTACCTTGACTCCATCCTATCCCCCTTGGTTAAATCCCTCCCTACCTATGTTCAAGACACCTCAGACACTCTCCATCGTCTCCGCGCATTCCATTCTCTAGGCCCTCACCCCCTCATCTTCACCATGGACGTCCAGTCACTCTACACCTCCATCCCCCACCAGGATGGTCTCAAAGCCCTCTGGTTCTTCCTCGACCAGAGAAGCAACCTATACCCGGCCACTGACACCCTCCTCTGCCTAGCGGAGCTGGTCCTTACCCTCAATAAATTCTCGGTTGACTCCTCCCATTTCCTCCAAATACAAGGCGTAGCTATGGGCACACGCATGGGCCCCAGCTCCTCTTTGTCGGGTACGTCGAACAATCCTTGTTCAATACGTACCAGGGCCCCATCCCCGACCTTTACCTCCGCTACATCGATGACTGCTTTGGTGTCACCTCCTGCACCCACACACAACTGACTGACTTCATCCACTTCACCACCAACTTCCATCCGGCACTCAAATACACCTGGACCATTTCCGACACTTCCCTACCATTCCTTGACCTCACTATCTCCATCGCAGGTGATAGACTTCAGACCGACATCCACTATAAACCTACTGACTCCCATGGCTATCTGGACTACACTTCTTCCCACCCTGCTCCTAATTCCTCCGTCTACGCCGCATCTGTTCCGAGGATGAGGCATTCTACACCAGGGCATCTGAAATGTCCTCATTCTTCAGGGAACGGGGGTTCCCCTCCTCCACCATAGATGAGGCTCATACCAGGCTCTCTTCCATACCCCACAACTGCTCTCTCTCCCCATCCCCCCACTCGCAACAAGGGCAGAGTCCCCTTAGTCCTCACCTTTCACCCCACCAGCCGTCACATACAACGAGTAATCCTCCGTCAGTTTCGCCACCTCCAACGTGACCCCACCACTCGCCACATCTTCCCATCTCCCACATGTCTGCCTTCCGCAAAGACCGCTCCCTCCGTAACCCCCATGTCAATTCTTCCCTTCCCTCCCGTACCACCCCCTCCCCGGGTACTTTCCCTTGCAACCGCAAGAGATGCAACACTTGTCCCTTCACCTCTCCCCTCGACTCCATTCAAGGACCTAAGCAGTCGTTCCAGGTGCGACAGAGGTTCACCTGCATCTCCTCCAACCTCATCTATTGCATCCGCTGCTCTAGATGTCAGCTGATCTACATCGGTGAGACCAAGCGGAGGCTTGGCGATCGTTTCGCCGAACACCTCC
This sequence comes from Malacoraja senta, assembly GCA_038087875.1. Taxonomy (NCBI): domain Eukaryota; kingdom Metazoa; phylum Chordata; class Chondrichthyes; order Rajiformes; family Rajidae; genus Malacoraja; species Malacoraja senta. Next base: position 372,979,653 of record CM075977.1, read on the forward strand.
GGTCGGTCCGCCATAACCAACCTGACCTCCCGGTGGCTCAGCACTTCAACACCCCCTCCCATTCCGTATCCGTCCTCTCTGTCCTGGGTCTCCTCCATGGCCAGAGCGAGCAACACCGGAAATTGGAGGAACAGCACCTCATATTCCGCTTGGGGAGTCTGCATCCTGGGGGCCTGAACATTGAATTCTCACAATTCTGTTAGCCCTTGCTGTCTCCTCCCCTTCCTCTGCCCTCGGGCTGTCTCCTCTCATCCCTCAGCCCTCGGGCTCCTCCTCCGCCTTTTTCCTTTCTTCTCCCCACCCCCCCATCAGTCTGAAGAAGGGTTTCGGCCCGAAACGTTGCCTATTTCCTTCGCTCCATAGATGCTGCTGCACCCGCTGAGTTTCTCCAGCATTTTTGTGTACCTTTTGTGTACCAGCATTATGTTCTTGATGGGCTTCTTTGCTCTATGACCCATGGATCTGACTGAGCCGTACTTGGTACTTTATTCTATGGTATTTTGTTGTCACATGTACCTAGGTGCAGTGAAGTCTTTTCTTGAATCCAGTTGAGTAAAAATTGCACGGAAGGGAGAAGAAGTGTTCCTGACTTCAGCCGAACACACCAGTGCCTGTTGTACAGGTGTTCCAGGGCAGAGTGGAGAGTTAGCGAGATTGTATTAGTTGTTGATCTGTTGTTGCGGTGGGCAAATTGAAATGGATCCAAGCCAGGAACTGATTTGCACCAAACCGACCTTTCAAAGCACTTCATCACAATGAACCTGAATGCCACTTGTCGGTGGTCATTAAGGCAAGTCATATTGCTCTTCGTGTGGACATCCTTTTAGAACAGATGGGACCTCAAACCATCATCGTTGTTCTGCACTGGTTTTGAGAACACGACCAGGTACATCACCAGGGCTGGACACTTCACACAGATTCCCATCAACCTCAGAGACTGTGATTATAGGGTCGTTGTGGGGGGCCCATAAACATACATTATTTTCTTCCCTTTCAAAGTGAGCCAATAAAAGATTATTATCCAGCAGTGATAGGCCACTGAGGGTCACTTGAGTTACTAAATTTCATGTTGCAGGAAGTGATGGCTCACCAGCCTTGCTACATTGCCGAGTGTACGTCTAAGTCTTCCGTTTAGTATGGACATTTATTTTTGTGTTTGTAAGAGCCTTTGGAAGGTCGTACCTGAAGTTCTTGTAATTCTCTGGATCATCTCTGTATAAGACGTTGGTGAGACCGCATTTAGAATATTGTGTTCAGTTTTGGGCACCATGTTATAGGAAAAATATTGTCAAGCTTGAAAGGGTTCAGAGAAGATTTACAAGGATGTTGCCAGGACTAGAGTGTGTGAGCTATAGGGAGAGGTTGAGTAGGCTGGGTCTCTATTCCATGGAGCGCAGGAGGATGAGGGGTGATCTTATAGAGGTGAATAAGATCATGAGAGGAATAGATTGGGTAGATGCACAGAGTCTCTTGCCCAGAGTAGGGGAATCGAGGACCAGAGGACATAGGTTCAAGGTGAAGGGAAAAAGATTTAATAGGAATCCAAGGGGTAACTTTTTCCACACAAAAGTTGGTGGGTGTATGGAACAAGCTGCCAGAGGAGGTAGTTAAGGCTGGGACAATCCTAACATTTAAGAAAGAGTTAGACAGGTACATGGATAGGACATGTTTAGAGGGATATGGACCAAGCACAGGCAGGTGGGACTAGTGTAGCTGGGACATGTTGGCCGGTGTGGGCAAGTTGGGCCGAAGGGCCTATTTCCACACTGTATCACTCTATGACTCTATTACTCTATCTGACTTAACTGTGGCAGATCTGATCCTTAATAGACTTGCTTTAGGTTCAGGTTTAGCTTTATTATTGTCATATGTCCTGACGTACAGTGAAAAGCTTTGTTTTCCTTGTTAAGCAATCGAATCAGCTAATCGGATTTCCCTCCACAGATGCTACCTGACCTACTAGGTACTTTCAGCAGTTTGTTCTTTGCTCAAAATGTAACATCTGCAGTCTTTTCTGTCTCAAAAATTCTTCATACCAATTCAAAAATACAATGCTTTGAGGCAGTCAACGATTGTGAAAGGTGTAATATTAATCATTACTCCTGTGTCTCAACTAAATGCCCGTTCTTTCACTGATATCCTATGATGGATTTGTCATTTGAGGAGACATCAGACCAATTTGATTTCATCCTCGTGTCCATGCATCTTGTGTATAGAGGTCACTGGATAACCACTAGGCATGGGCTGTCACCTTTGCATCCCGAATTACTGGAGTCTGTTATTGCTCTGAATGCTCAGCAAAGATCAAGTCTTTCCTGTGCATCACAGTTACCCACTGAGCCGCTGCGGGGAAGGGGTTGCACACATGTCTTTGCACGGCCTAGTTGTGCACCGTTTCACAGGATATCTGAATAAGTGATACATCCTCATGAAACCAGGTAGTGCATGCGATGTGATCCTCAGTGGTTCCACTTCCTGCAGAGGCCACTGTAATATGTTTACTCGATGTCAGTCAATGCAGCAGAGTCTACCTGGAAAGGAAATCATTTCAAAATGATTATTTGTATGTTTTGAAAATCAAAGCAAAGCTAAGTTGATGTGAAGAACATGGTGACATATCCATGGCTTATAGATGCACAGATGGCGATTTGGGATTACATTTACGGGGTACTGTCACAGCACAGATGATAAATTGTCAAATTCTGTCACAGAGCTGTTTCCGAGAGGAGGTTTTCACGCTCTTCTTTGGCTCCACTAAACAGCCAGTAGAAAACAAAACAAAAAATACTGCAGTGCTAGGCTCTTTATTCTGTTAATAACTCATTTGCTTACAGTGAACTCTCCAACTAATTCAGCATGTGAGGGGCTTACATTGACAGTCAATTGATAAATGTTCTACTGGTGTGTGACTGAACCATACAAAACAAAATTGTCTCCCAGTCACTCCGAGGTGTCTGTCTCCAACTCAGGGTGTAATTGAGTGTTACTAATGGCCTCCACAAGCCTGACCCAGGAAGGGGAAAGGTTTAAACATGTCAGCAAATGCTTCCACTTCTAATTATTGCCCAGTAACAACTTGCCGACTAAGTTTTGCTTTAGTTATTGTAAATGTTAACCTTAACTCAACTGCAACACATTGACTTAAAGAGATGATACCTTGAATTCTCTCTTGACGAAATTGTGGTGCATTATCTACGCTAATATTTCAATGCTGCATCAGCATTGCTGCATCAGAAGTGCAATATATTAAACAAGATCGTATGGACAACATAGATTTCACAGCATTATCACAACATTATTTATTTCATACAGATGCTATACTGTGAATTCTACATTACATTGATTAGTGCAATGTAAACACTTAATTGTTCGGAGGCCATGAAAGTTGTCATTAAGTGTAAGTATTCCTTTTCTTTTAAGTCACGTATTTAGCTTTTTCTTTCTGTTACTCAATAAGTTCAATGATGTAAAGGCATACTGTGTGACATTAAATTTTAAGCACAAATTTGCTTTAATCACGTACAGGTTTGTAGGTTAATTGGCTTCGGTAAAATTGTAAATTGTCCCTATTGTGTGTAGGATAGTGTTAGTATGCGGGAATTACTGGTTGGCACGGACCAGGTGGGCCGAAGGGCCTGTTTCCACGCTGTATCTCTAAACTAAACTGAAACAAAACAAGTTCAGTGTTGCTATATGTATTTATTCAGTGTATTTCTTCCTTTTGGGCAAACTCTGATCACTAATTAATGAGAGGATGGAAGGGGGTTTCAATTGATTACACTAGTCACCAGCAAAATGATGAAAGGTGTTGTCAATAGTTCTATCAAATGGCACATATGCATAATCTGCTCACTGAGGCTCAGTTTTGATTACACCAGGGCCACTCAGTTAGAGAATCCATTGCAGCTTTGGTTAAAGGATACTTGCGGATTACACAGAGAATGGTGGGTGCCTGGAATGTGCTGCTGGTGATGGTGGTAGAGGCAGATGGATTTTAAAAGACTTTTACATAGGCACTTGGATATGCAAGAAAATGAGACGTGGATTACATGCAGGCAGAGGAAATTAGTTTAACTTGGCGTCATGTCCTGCATGGACATTGTGGGCTGAAGGGCCTGTTCCCTATTGATCCAGACTTGGAACAAATAAATGACTTCCAGTAGCAAAGCCAGATGCCAAACTATTCCAGGAAAAAGCCCAGCGAATCTTCATTGCATCTTGCTTTGACAACTATATCTTTATTTTAGCAAGGAAACCAAAATTATTGTAGGTTCAGTCTCACCCTATATAATTGCAGTGTGAGATCTATTCCTGTGCTCAACTCTTCTTGTGGTAAGGGACAACATTTGATCATTTGCCATCCTTGTTACCTTCTGCACCTACTTGTTAGTTTTCAGTGACTGGAGTCTCAGGTTCCTTTGAACATCATTTTTTCCTAATCTGTCCTGATTAAAAAAAAAAGAAGCTCTGTTTTGCTGGTTTAAGCACTGAAGTAAATGACTTCACATTTTTTCTCATTACATTTTATTTCAAAGAACTGAATTCCAGGAGCAGGAGGTCAGATGGCAATCCATTCCTGGAATTAGCCCAGTAAAGCTTCATTGCATTTCCCTGTTGCAAGTATACGCTTTTTATTTAACAAGGAGACTACTTCAGATACAGTCTCACCCTGTAGGTAGCCAATTAACCTACAAATCTGTACCTCTTTGGAGTGTGGGAGGAAACCGGAGCACCCGGAGAAAATCCACACAGTCACAGGGAGAAAGTACAAACTCCGTATAGTAGTCAGGATCCATCCCAGGTCTCTGGCGCCTTAAGGCAGCAACTCTACCGCTGTGCCATTGTGCCGGTTGTTGCATCAATTTAATATGAACTACAACCCTCCATGGATTGTCACCTTGTCGTGGTGGAGAAGCTTGTGTGATCCTGAGATCCTGAGAGCGATGCAGTCTGGAGCTATGCTCCTAGTAGGGCCACCCATGGTGGTAAGGTTGAGGGTGAGGACTCTGACAAAGAGCAATCCAACCAAGACCTCAATGGTGGAACAGGTGGAGGACGATGGCAGACCTAAGCGGAGCGTCACAACGGCTGGGAAGGCAGATGAAGGCTGCTGCGGAAAAGGGTCTCCGGTCATCTTGGACTCCATGCCTCTGGATCCTGACCCAGATCTGTCAAGGACCGTGTGGTGGCTGTCTGTGCACCAGTCTCCCACGTTAAACAAAGTCACGCAGTGGCATCCTCCAACCCTGGAGACACCCATGGTCATCCATGATCGAAGGGGGCCTAAGAAGAAGCCAACCCTTTTGTGGAATAGGATGAAATGTTGATTTAGTTGTTGATTTAGTTGATTGCACATTTGGGGATCAGTTTCCTTCTTTCTGGGTCTCTTGTTCACACTTTGTTGGTGTTTTCCTTCCTCTGTACTGCAAGTGATTTTAGAAATAAAGCTAAGTTACACAAAAATGCTGGAGAAACTCAGCGGGTGCAGCAGCATCTATGGAGCGAAGGAAATAGGCAACGTTTTGGGCCGAAACCCTTTTTTGGACCTTTATTAGAAATAAAGCATCTTTGCCACTGGCCTGGATGAAGTTTTCTGAATGACACAAATTAGTTCCTGCTGGTCTCAGGGTCCTCGACATGATAATGGGAAAGTACTCCTGAGAGTATAAAATTATAACCAAGATTAAAATAAGGCAGCAACTAATAAAAAGAATAGTGAAATCTCTTTCTCTGGGTACGATCCATGTCACGAGATTAATTCAAAATAATCCGATATTTTTTGCTAATTATTATTATTAACAACAACAATCTACATTCATATGCTTTAACAATAGCAACTTTCATCTGTACAGTGCCTTTACCTTTCCAGAGTGTTGCACAGATCTTTGCAAGAGCATCTACAAAACAGAGCTGGTGCCTTTTCACTTCAGGAGATAGGAAGAATGTGGCCAAAATCAGGGTCAACGAGGACATTTTTCAGGTAAATCTATGAGATTCACAAGAATGATCCCAGGAATGAGTAGGTTAACCTATGATGAGCGTTTGTCGGCACTGGGCCTGTACTCACTGGAGTTTAGAAGAATGAGGGGGGACCTCATTGAAACATACAGAATAGTGAAAGGCTTGGATAGAGTGGATGTGGAGAGGATGTTTCCATAAGTGGCAGAGTCTAGAACTAGAGGTCATAGCCTCAGAATTAAAAGACGTTATTTTAGGAAGGAGATGAGGAGAAGTCACTTTAGTCAGAGGGTGGTGAATCTCTGGATTTTTTTACTATAGAAGACCTTGGAGGCCAAGTCAGTGGATATTTTGAAGGCAGAGATAGATAGATTCTTGATTAGTACAGGTGTCAGTGGTTACAAGGAGAAGGCAGGTGAATGGGTTTAGGAGGGAGAGATAGATGAGCCATGATTGAATGGTGGAGTAGATGATGGGCCTAATGGCCTAGTTCTACTCCTATCCCTTATGACCTTATGAGATGGAAGGTGCAAAGGTTTATGGAGGGAAATATCAGTGCTTAGGACCTTGTCAGCTGAGAGCACTCTAGTCAGTGGTGAGGCAACTAAAATCAAGCATGATCAATGGGCCAGGGTTCGAGTAGTGCAGAGGTTGCAGGTTTGATGTGCAAACAAGTATGAAAACAAAAATGAGAAGGCATTGCTTAACTTGGACCAGTGTCAGTCGGCAAACACGGGGATGATGGGTAAAGGAATTTGACACACATGAGGAGACAGGTTCCGATGACCATGATTTTGTGATGAGTAGAACAGTGGAGGCTGAAATGCAAAGTACTAGCTAAGAGAGTGAACAAAAAAAAGACATAGATGAGGCTTTCGGCAGCAGATGAGCTGGGGAACGGCAGAGTCAGTTACTGCCACTGATTTGGAAGCATTGTTACTAATAATTTATATATGAGACCCAAAACGTATCTTGGGGTTAATACATACAAACAGTCTGCTTCAACCTAATTCAATCCCCGTCACAGTAATCATTCCCATGTTCCTGGCCAAGATTCAAGATTCAAGAGAGTTTATTGTCATGTGTCCCTGATAGGACAATGACATTCTTGCTTTGCTTCAGCACATCAGAACATAGTAGGCATGACTACAGAACAGATCAGTGTGTCCATATACCATTATATAAATATATACACACATGAATATATGTGGAATTTAGAAACATAGAAACATAGAAAATAGGTGCAGGAGTAAGCCATTCGACCCTTCGAGCCAGCATCACCATTCAATATGATCATGGCTGATTATCAAAAATCAATACCCCGTTCCTGCTTACTCCCCATATCCCTTGATTCCATATGGACCAGAAATTTGGGAATGGGTTCTGTGGCAGGGACTGAATGAGTGGAATTCTGATAGTCAGTTAAAGGAAATGCCTTCACTTCCAGTACTGACAAGGAGAATGATAATTTCAAGGCAGTACATTTCTTGAGACTGGTGATGGTTAGGTGTGACAGGATAGCTTCATTATTCATATTTTTTAATGAATTCAAAGGAGATCCAAGGAGAGATAGCTGAATGGATAGAAAATTGGCTTGATGGAAGGAAGCAGAGGGTAATGGTGGAAGGTTGCTTCTTGGACCGGAGGCCTCTGACTAATGGTGTGCATCAGGGTTCGGTGCAGGGCCCGTTACTGTTTGTCATCTATATCAATGATTTGGATGAGAATGTACATGGCAAGATAAACAAGTTTGCAGATAATACAAAAGTGGGTGGTATTGCAGATAGTGAAGATGGATGTCAACAATTGCAGCAGGATCTTGATTGCTTGGCCAGGTGGGCTGAGGAATGGTTGAAGGAATTTAATATAGATAAATATGAGGTGTTGCATTTTGTAAAGTCTACCATGGGCAGGACCTTCACCTACACAATGAAAGTCAAAGTCAATTTTATTCGTCACATGCACCCGAAGGTGCAGTGAAATGAATTTGCCAGCAGCGATACACTTAAAAAGAACACACAATACACAATAAGATTTAACACAAACATCCACTTCACTGTGGTGGAAGGCAATAAAGTTCAGCCAGTCCTCCTCCTTTGTTCACCTGTGAATGCTAGGACTCTGGGGAGTGTTGTAGAGCAGAAGGATCGAGGAGTGCAGGTACATAGTTCCTTGAAGGTTGCATCACAGATAGATAGGGTGGTCAAAAAGGATTTGGCCCATTGGCCATCATCAGTCAGAGTATTGGGTATAGAGGTTTAGAGGTCATGTTGCAGTTATATAAGACATTGGTGAGGCCATGTTTAGAATATTGTGTTCAGTTCTGGGCACCATGTTATAGGAAAGACGTTGTCAAGCTTTAAAGTGCCGGAAGTGGCGGCGCTGTCGAACAGCAGCGGCTCGCCTGCAGTCCGTCTGTTTTTACTTTTTTTGTTGTTTTCTTTTGTCCTGTTTTAGTTAAATTTTAGATTATTGGGTTGTGTATGTGTGGGGTGGGGGGGTGAAACATGATTTTTGTCTCTTCCTTCGTGGGAGTGCGACTTTTTCTTGTCGTATCCCCCTTCTCTGCCTCCGTCTGCGCCGAGGCCTAATGGCGGAGCTGCCGGCCTCCAACTCCAACTGCGACCGACCGACCGACCTCGAGGCTCCGGAGGCAGTGCCAGGACTTACCAGCGCGGGGCTGGCCAACTTCGGGGCTGCGGTGGCGTTCCGGCGGTGGCGACCAAAGACACTGGTGGCGACCTGAGTCCGAAGGCTCGGCCGCGGGCCCGGTGGACGACATCGTCGGGAGCTTGCAGGTCACAGGTTGGTGACCAGTTTTTCTGGGGCTACCGCATCTACAGCTGCGTCCGCTGGACTGGAGGGCGGCAGCTTCGGCAGCTTCGGCCACCCCGGGCCGCGGAGTTTGAACCGGCCCGTCGCGGACGGAGCACGGATTCAGCCGCGGGATTGACTTACCATCACCCGGCGGGGTCACAGCGTCAGAAGCCTGGATCGCCTCAGCGCAGAGGGAGAACAAAGCGGGAAGAGACAGAGACTTTAAGACTTTTGCCTCCATCACAGTGAGGAGGTGCCTGGTGAATTCACTGTGGTGGATGTTAATTTGTGTTTATTGTGTGTTTTGTTATTTATTATTATATGTATGACTGCAGGCAACGAAATTTTGTTCAGACCGAAAGGTCTGAATGACAAATAAAGGAATCTCTAATCTCTAATCTCTAAAGGGTACAGAAAAGATTTACGAGAATGTTGCCGGGCCTCAAGGGTCTAAGCTATAGGGAGATGTTGATCAGGCTGGGACTCTATTCCGTACAGCGCAGGAGGTTGAGAGGTGATACCGAGATACTTTAACAATTTGTTTACGTGCTATTTAATCAAATCAGATAATACCACATACGGATACAATGAAGCTAAACACAAGTACAACAGATGGAGCAAAGAGAAGAGAAGAGCAAAGAGAAGGCTCTGTCTCACGGTGTTGCGGTCATTGGCGGTGAAGCGCGGCGTCGCCGGAAGAGGGGACCGCATGCAACCGCGAGAGCGCCACACGGATGCTGCGCGGGGGCCGAGTGATCTCCGTACGGCCGGTTCCACGAGCTTGCGGCGTCAGGTGATAACGACATCGCGCAACGCGATTACGTCATTTCGGATCGCGGGGCTGTGGCGGCGGTAGTGCTGATCGCGGCACTGTGGCGGCGGCTGTGGCGGTGCCCGTGCCGCACACGTGCCTCACTGGCGGCGGTTGTGGCGGCGAAAGTTGCCGTGACGGCGCTCGTACCGCACTGGCGGCGGCTGTGGCGGTGCCCGTGCCGCACTCGTGCCTCACTGGCGGCGGCTGTGCAGTAGGAACAGATTTTTAGACATTGTTGTTTTTTTGTGAGCACCGTGCGGACCAACACCGCACGGCCCCGGCGGTGTGCGTTGGACCGAACCCGCGGTCTCTGGCAGTCCACGAGCAGTAGAAACTTCCTGTTTCACCGCCAATGACCGCAAATCCGTGAGGCAGGCCTTTACTGGAGTGCATGATACCATTCTCAGCATTCTGCCATACTGTTGCCAGGGGTGTCAGGGGTTATGGGGAGAAGGCAGGAAAATGGGACTCGGGGGGAGAGATAGATCAGCCATGATTGAATGGTGGAGTAGGCCTGATGGGCCAAATGGCCCAATTCTTCTCCTAGAACTTATGACCTTACAACCTTATAACAGTTCCAGAGAAAAAGTAAAATGTTTGCAATGAGGTAATTGGAAGTTGGAACTGTACCCTAGCTATACATTATGCAGTCAGAATCCAGCTTGAGAAAACACACAATAACTCAACAGCTTTACTTGAGGTGTAACAGTCTAAATGTTGTCTCCTTTCAAATTTCAGCTGCAGTCAGTCCTGCCAATGTTGCTTTGCACCACCAATGACATCAGCTACAGATGTGGAGCAGGGAGGTCTTCAACACTGTTTCATTATTTTCATGCAACAACACGTTTGGTTCAACATTCGCGATTAATTGGCTAGGACTTTATTCCTTGGAGCGCAGGAGGTTACGGGGTGTATAAAATCATGAGGGGAATAAATAGGGTGAATGCACAATCTTTTACCAAGGGTAGGAGAATCAAAAAACCAGTGGACATAGGTTTAATGTTAGAAGAACAAGATTTAAAAGGAACCTGAGGGGCAACATTTTCAGAGGATGGTGCACATATGGAACGAGCTGCCAGGGGAGATAGTTGAGGCAGATATTATGACAGCATTTAAAAGAGACTTGGACAGGTAGATAGATAGGAAATGTTTAGAGGGATATAGGCCAAATGCAGGCAAATAGGACTAGATTAGATGGGGGCAAATTTGTCAGTAGAGGCGAGATGGGCCGATAGACCTGTTTCCATGTTGTATTACTCCGTGACTCTACTTATGATTCTGAACAGAGCTGTTCATTTAACTAGGAGTCTTCCAATCTGCTTGTGTCATGACGATCTTATTCACTGTTGATCAACCTCAGTTATGTACTGCAGCCAGTCAAACTACTGTGTAATGTTATCCAGCTCTTGGGCATTGGCTTATGAACTCCTTTTAATTGCTGGTTTGATTTAACTGATGAAGGATGTTTAGAAGACACTGTTAGCTTCAGTTACTCTATTCCCTTTTAACACAGACTTCATCTGCATTCATTAAATGAAATTAAATCTGTCTCCTTCTAAGGGCTTCATAGACACAACACAGTGTTGAGTTATTATTATCAGTAAAAAATAATGCTTCCACACATGGGTGGAAATTAAAATAATCCCACCTGGACTCAGATGATAAAAATAACCTCAAATTTCTGTCTTAAATATTTTCATATTTCCTTTACACCCAGAAAGAGACTGTGTACCCCAGTCTGCCCATGCTGACCTATGGAGCAATCCCATTCCCTTTAAATTTCCCTTCAACCAATTATTTCTATGCTCTCATTAATTCTAACCCATCTGCATATTGGGGCAATTTTACAATGTGGGAGGAAACAAGACTACCCAGAAATTTAAAGTGAGAGGGGAAAGATTTAATAGGAACCTGAGGGGCTACTTTTTCACACAGAGGTATATGGAATGAGCTGCCAGAGGAGGTAGTTGAGGCAGGTACAAGAACATCATTTTGAAGATACTAGGACAGGTACATGGGTAGGAAAGGTTTAAAGGGGTTGGAGCCAATTTTTCATGCTATATGACTCTATGACGTAAAACGCAAGCAGTTACAGGGAGAATTTACAAAGATAATGGCAGAATTCAACCAGGATCACCGCAGCTCTGAGATGGCAGAAGTACTCATGATATCCTTTCACTGAGCATGCTCCCTTCCTCCAGCTTCCCTACCCCTCTTGTCCGTTTCTGCCCAAATGTATTTTGAAAGTCGTAATTGTATCCAGTTCTATAGCATACTCTGGTAGCTTATTCCAGATGGGGACCAGGCTCCCAGTGAAAAGGTTCCTTTGAGGACACTTTTTCATCTCTCCTGACTCGCCTTAAATCTATGCCCTCTTGTTTTTAAATCCTCTACCCTGGAAAAAAGACTGTGCTTGCCTTACCCGTATCAGATGTATTTAGAGGGATATAGGCCAAATGCAAGCCTATATCTGAAGAAGGGTTTCGGCCCGAAACGTTGCCTATCTCCTTCGCTCCATAGATGCTGCTGCACCCGCTGAGTTTCTCCAGCATTTTTGTGTACCTCAGATGTATTGACAACAGAACAATGAAATTCTTCTTAGCAGCAGTTTAACAGGCTTATAGGTGCAATACATGGAGACAAATTATTATAGATATATATTATTTTTAATCAATAAATAATATTTTTGTACTGCTCAATAAGGTCACCCTTCAGCCTCCTACGGTACAAAGTAAAAAGTCGCTGCCTATCCAACTATTTCCAATATCTCAAGCCCACAAGTCCAGATAACATCCTGGTGAGTCTCTTTTGAGCCATTTGAGACTTAATAACTTCCTTCCTGTAGATGATGGCCAGAAATACCCTCCCTGTATGGCTTCACCAATGACCTGTGCAGCTGCATCACGATGTCCTGATTTTTCTACTCAATACTCTTCCCAATGAAAGCAATCATGCCAAATGCCTCTTCCCCACACTGTCCACCTGATTCACCACTTTTAAGGAACTATGCACCTGTACATCCAGATCTCTATTCTGCAACACGTTCTGGGGCTCTACCATTTAAAGTGTAAGCGTAAAGTCTTTGTTTGACATTCTAAAGTGCAACACCTCACACTTGTCAGCGTTAAATTCCATATGCCATTCCTTGGCCTACCTTAGAACTGATCTAGATTTTGTAGACCTTCCTCACTGTCTACCGTAACACCTATTGTGGCGTCCTCAGCAAATTTACTTTCAACATTAACTACATTGTTATCCAAATCATGAATATAGACAACAAACAACAGCGGACCCAGCACTGACCCCTGCAGCACTCCAGGCCTCCAATCATAAAAACAGCCCTCTAATACCCTCTTCTACAACTACACTTTGACTCCTTCTTCACAGCCTATGCTGAACCAAATGGTGAGTTCACCTTGGATTCCATACAATCTAACTTTCTAGACTAGCCTACATGCAGGACTTAGACAAAGACCTTGCCGAAATCCATGTCGACAAAATCCACTGCCCTGCTCCCATAAGTCCTCTTGGTGATCTTTCTAAAAGCACCATCAGATTTATGAGATCTTATTTCCCAGGCAAAAACCCTTGCTGACTATCTCTAATCAGTCTGTGCCTATTCAAATGCTGATGGACCCTGACTCAAAGAATCCTCTCCAACAACTTTACCACCACTGATATCAGGTTCACCAGCCTGTAGCTCCCTGACCTATCCTTGCTGCCCTTCTTAAATAATTGTACATCATTAATCATTTTCCAGTCTTCCGGAACTTTACCTAAAGGGCCTGTCCCACTGTACGAGGTAATTCAAGAGTTCTCCCGAGTTTCCCCTGATTCAAACTTGGAGAATTACGGTAATAGCCACTCATAGGTACTCGGGGCTCTCGTGGACATGTTTCAACATGTTGAAAAATCTTCACGAGTCTTCATGAGCTTACCGCGTTTCCCGAGTACCTGCCGTTAGAGTTACGAGCCGCTAAGAGACGTCCCGAGCTCCGACGTACCCGCTACGTACATTCTACGTGCTTACCATGAGTTTGATTTTTTTTTTTACTTGGGAGAGCTCTTGAATTACCTCGTACAGTGGGACAGGCCCTTAACTTTACCTTAAGATGATATGAATATTTCAGCAAGGGCCACTGTAATTTCCTCCATAGCTCTATAGCTTCCCACAAGCACCGAGGATGTACTTGGTTACACCCTGAGTATTTGTCCATCTTAATGCACGTTAAAACTGCCAATATGTTGGTTATTCTTTGGTAATTCGTATCTGATCTAAGACATCATAACTCCTATGCCTCTATTCCTTAGCTTTCACGATCTTCTCTGTAAAAACAAATGATAAGTATCCATTTAATATCTCCCCCATCTCTTGTGGTTCTAAACAAAGATGGCCACACTGATCTTCAAGAGAACCTATTCTTGCGATTTTCCTTTATCTTGACTGCAGGTCCATTTCATGTCCTCTTTTTGTCTTCCTGCTTGCCTTCTTAAGTGTCGTTCTATACTGAAGGAGATATCCTCTAGATCCTGACTGCCTTAATTGGCTGCATGTTTCCCTATTCATCCTGCCGAGTCTCAATATTTGTCAACCAGGATTCCCTAAACATGCTGGCCTTGCCCTTCACTCCAACAGGAACTTGCTGCTCCTGTACTCTTACGATCTCACTTTTGAAAGCCTCTCATTTGCCAGCAAACTCCCTTTACCTGCAAACTCACAATTGATCTCTGCTTGTGCCAGCCTGATATCTCCAAAATCATCTCTCCCTAATTTAGGACCTCAACGTGGGCTATTCCAATAATTCTTCAGAGAGTCATAGAATGATACAATGTGGAAACAGGCCTTTCGTCCCAACTTGCTCACACCAGCCAACATGTCCCTGCTACACTAGTCCCACCTGCCAGCACTTGGTCCATATCCCTCCAAACCTGTCCTATACATGAACCTGTCTAACTGCTTCTTAAATGTTGGGATAGTCCCTGCCTCAACTACTTCCTCTGGCAGCTTGTTCCATCCATCCACCACCCTTTGTGTGAAAAGGTTACCCCTCAGATTCCTATTAAATCTTTTCCCCTTCACCTTAAACCTATGTCCTCTGGTCCGCGATTCACCTACTCTGGGCAAGAGACTCTGTGCATCCACCTAATCTATTCCTCTCATGATCTTATACACCTCTATAAGATCACCCCTCGTCCTCCTGCAACCCAAAGAATAGGGACACAGCCTACTCAACCTCTGCCTATAGCTCAGACCCTCTAGTCCTGGTAACATCCTCGTTAAAAAATCATAATTGCTTTAAAACTAATAGATAGACATCGTATAGAAACAAGGAACTGCAGGTGCAGGTTTGTCAAGGAAAAACAAATTGTTGGAGTAAAACTCAGCGGGTCAGGCAGCATCCATGGAGAACATGGATAAGTGACATTTTGGATCTGAAGCCTGAGTCTGAAAAAGGGCCCCTACCCGAAACATCACCTATCCACATTCTCCAAGGATTCTGCCTGACCCGCTGAGTATCTCCAGCAATTTATGTCTTTGCTAGGTAGACATCTTAACTGGGAAGGATAAGTTGCGCGGTAGTGCTTGTTTCTATGCCGTTTCCATTACTCTGTGACCCTCACTCCCTTCCTGGAGAGTCTAGCTGCGGTTGGGATCTCATTCCATATACCTTGCTGATGTGGTTTAGAGTTTAGTGATACAGCAGGGAAACAGGCCCTTTGGCCCACTGAGTCCGTGCTGACCAGCGATCCCTGCACACTATCACTATCCTACACACACACGCACACACTAGGGACAACTCACAATTTTCCCGAAGCTAATTAGCCTACAAACCTGTATATCTTTGGAGTATGGGAGGAAACCGGAGCACCCGGAGAAAACCCATGCAGGTCACGTGGAGAACGTACAAACTCCGTACAGATCGCACCCATAGTCAGGGTGAAACCCATGTATCTGGCGCTGTAAGGCAGCAATTCTACCCCAGCGCCACCATTGTTGTTCTTCATGTGGCAAAAGGGTCCACAAAAGGCAATAATGTTTCATCTTGCCTTGTGCTGGCATTTACTCTGGCATTTTTCAAATCAGGATACGGTGTTACTTTCCTTCTCCTTTAACTGGAGGTTCTGGGAATGGCTCTACTGCTGCTAACGTCACTCCAGTTTATGCCAATTCACTTGATGCAGAGCGGGGATAAAATCCTGAGACCAACCTAATCTGTTTAACTTGGTTTTGCACAAGATCTGCATTTAATGCCTGAGACGTTCAGAGATGTAGCGACTGATCCACCCTGTTTAATTGGACTGTTCTGAAAATACAGTTTAACATTCAGAAGGATTTTACTCATGGGATCTGAGAGAGATATGATACAAACAGAATTTTTTAATTTTGCCAAAAAGACATAACCCTGCTTCCTGAACCTGTCCGTGCCTCCCGCCTCATCCCATCCCTCACGCCGTTACATGGTTTTCTCTCCTATTGAGCCCTCACCGAATGACAGTGCCAGTTAAATGCCAGACTGTGCCAAATTTGAGGCACTCCGGTGTTATACAAAGGGCATTCATTTTGCTTTGTCCCTTGACAATCATCAGAAAGCCATCTGTCTGGCCCTGGTCCAAAACTTATTTCCTGGAAGGAAAAGGCAGTGTGACAGGATGCAGTTCTACTAGTCCCTAGCGTAATCAATGCTGAAAAGTATGAGTCAATTAAGTGTGCTCACTTTTGACATAGTTTAACGCTTGAGAATAGTCAAAGGATTAGAACAAATATACCTCATTTCTGTGGAAAGAAAACATTGTTTTATCAGAGTCATCAGTGAGCTTTCTTCATTGTGCTCCTGGATTGTAAAGAAAGGTTTTTAATATTTCCAAAGAAATTGGGTTTCTTTTTCTTTCCTTCGCATATTTTTCAATACTCGACTCGTGAAATCATTGAGTTATGTTGGACTATAGTCCAGAGGCACTCGGACGAAGTCCAAGTGGCTTTTAGTCATGTGTGAGCCTGGAAAATGAACACGGGCGAGCAGTACAGATGTCGGATCCCCTCACAACTGACCTTCAGGCTCATGTGCCACAATAATATGAATTCATCTGGAATGACTGAGTATAAATCAGACATGGGAAGCAGCAGTAGATGTCCCTGCGATCTGTTAATGTCACAAAGAACAAAAACTAGATCATTAAGGGTGGCCACGGTGGGGCAGCTGCAGAGTTGCTGCCTTACAGTGTTCGCAGCGCTGGAGACCCGGGTTCGACCCCGACTACAGTTGCTGTCTGTATGGAGTTTGTACCTTCTCCCCGTGACCTGCGTGGGTTTTCTCCGAGATCTTCGGTTTCCTCCCACACTCCAAAGACATACAGGTTTGTAGGCTAATTGGCTTGGTGTATGTGTAAATTGTCCCTTGTGTGTGTAGGATGGTGTTAATGTGCGGAGATCGCTGGTCTGTGCAGACTCGGTGGGCTGAAGGGCCTGTTTCCGTGCTGTATCTCTAAACTAAACTAAAATAAAATGAACACATAATGCTGGTTTGTACTTAAGCCATAATTCTGGAAGTATTGGTAGTGTATGGTGCAATTCACACAGAAAATATTAACAATATGCCACCGAATCCGCACTGACCAGCGATCCCCGCACATTAACACTATCCTACACACACTAGGGACAATTTTCACATATACCAAGCCAATTAACCTACATACCTGTGCGTCTTTGGACTGTGGGAGGAAACCGAAGATCTCGGAGAAAACCCACGTGGTCACGGGGAGAACGTACAAACTCCATACAGACACCACCCGTAGTCGGGATTGAACCCTGGTCTCTGGCGCTGCAAGCGCTGTAATGGGCCTGTCCCACTTAGGCGACTTTTTAGGCAACTGCAGGAGACTATGCAGACGCCACATGGTCGCCACATGCTGCCGGGGAGTCACCTTCATAGTCGTGAGGAGTTCCCGCATACTGGGAATTAGTCGCGGCCTCATTATGGTTGCCGCATGTTGAAAAATTAGCGGCGACTAGAATGAAGCCGCCATGGAGAGTAGCGAGAATTCCCGTGCCATAGGTGGGTCGCCAGGAGATCCTAGTGGGTTGGCAGGAGGTCGAAGGTTCTCGTAGATTGTAGCCGGTGCTGACCGGTGAATTTCATTGGCTCATTGGAAAAAACCCCGTAAGCAGTAGTTTTCAGGACGAAGGATATCCGACCGGTAATGTTAAATGTCCGCCGAGCTTCACAGTCGTGTATCTCTGGGTTCTTAAAAGTTGGCTCCACTCCTTCTCCCCCTTCTCCCCCCTCCCCCCTCTTTTAAAGGACTTACCGTACACTGTGCTTTAGCCATCATAATTACAGCGCCAATCTTCCTGTTCATATTTATCACATTGTGTCTATATCACATTGGCTTTGCACCGTGTGAATTTCGCTCAGACAGCGCCCCCCCTGCTTGCCCTGTCCCCCACCTGCATAACGGGCTGGTGAAGGAAGTGATGTGTGTGTGTGTTCGACTCTGACAGTCGCCATTCCCGTTGCCTGTTTTTCAGGCCCATAAAGGGCCTGTCCCACTTGGCTGTCATTCGCGCGCCATTTATGAGACCTGCTAGCGTGTGGGTAGCGTGTGGGTACGGGTGCATGGAGTGGTGTGGAGGAGTGTGGACTTCGTCCTGAACTAAATCTTCGCGCGCCACCGGCCTGTCGCGTAACTGACGGCCAAAGTGGGACAGGCCCAAGACCCTGGCGCGGCGCAACGTCTCACCTCCAACAGCAGCAGAAGCAGGCAAACGATCGCCGAGCTCGGCCTGGGGCTCACGGCCGTTGCGGTCCGGATCCGCCCCCACTCCTACTCCCAGAGCGGGGCCAGGTGAGGAGCTGTTCTGCTGGCGGGGAGGATTTGATGAACTTTTCAGAAGGTTTTGTTTGGCGGGGAGAAACAAAAGCAGTCAGACTTTGCAGTTCAGAGCTTTGTCGATCTGCAGAGACTTTCTTTGTTCAAGGATTCCTCTAATTAGGGAGGATTTGTCCGTGTATCTGTAAAGTCGTAGGAGCGGCAGTGGCTGGCGGAAGGCCAAGTTACACTTGAACGAGTGGGAGCTGAGTCTAGAGTGGTGTTTGTGGTCAGTAACATCGGAAAGCTCCCTCCTACACCGACTTGCCCGGTCCAGGTGGGCTGGGGAAGAACGGCAACAGTGCCTTGGATTTCGTTGAAGCCGGGGAGGAGTCGGAGGCCTGAGGAAGAAGCATAAGGAAGCTCCATTTTTTTACGACGGGGAGGATTGGCACGGACATTTCCTATCTTATCAGGAGGAGACTGCTTCTGTTGCTTGCCAAGAAAGCCTTCACAGGACTATTTAACTGCTGCAAAAGAGTGGAGGTGCAGCAACAGCAGAAAGACTGTTTTGGATATAAACTACTGATACTTTGTGTGTTGTGCCACGCCCTAAAGATGGCGGCCCCTCAGAGTTATGCAGCTGTCGCGCGGTCGGCAGTCTCAGAGACTGAGGGCCATGAGTTGATGGGGCGCACATATGGTGTAAAAATGTACATGAAGAGCAACCTGCCCTTAAAGGCCTTTCTAGATGCGTTGGGTGAGACTGTTGGAAAGAAAGCCATAGTCTCGGGCGCGGTGGTCAGTGGGAAGGTTGTGGTTATACTAAAGACTGAACAGGCGGTGGCTCTGGCTCTGGAAAGGGGGGTAACAGCAGGGGGGATTTTCGCGGCGGTGGACCCATGGGGGGGTCCCGTTTTGCCGGTCATTCTGTCCAATGTTCCCACTTTTGTTCCAGATGCGCTCCTGCTCCCACATGTAAGGAAGCTGGGGGAGGTGCGGTCAGGGCTCACCAAACTGTTGTACAGGTTTGACGATCCTGAGATGCAGCATGTATATACGTTCAAGCGTCGCGTGTATATACAGTTGGCAAAGGGGATGGACACGGAGGGGAGTTTTGAGGTGGAGGTGGATGATTTCTCCTATCGCGTGTTCTGGAATGCGGGCCAAGTGCGTTGTCACGGTTGCAAACAGGTGGGGCATTTTCGCAAGAATTGTCCCAGGACCCGGGCTGCCAGTTCCACCACGATGGCACGGGAAAGCACTACTGGCCCATCTGGGGCTGCTGGTTTTACCACGGTGGCCCGTGAAGGCTTTACTCCCCTACCCCCAACCCCTATCCCCCCACCACCCCCATGTCCCGTATCTGTGGCGGTGGATGCCGGAGAAGTGCGTAGGGTGGATGGGAAGGTTTGGGAGCATCAGAAGGGGAGGAAAGTCAATAAAAAGAAGAAACATCTCCAGGCTGATCCCCTAGAAGATGATCACCTCCAAGCGGGACCCCAGGAAGCACATAATTTCATGCTCGCCTCTGAGATAGAAGGTAATGTGGAGGTAGAGGCTTCTGCAATGGAGCTCACCGTACCACCGTACGCCAGTGGTTCGAAGAGGAGGAGGCATGGGTCGTCCGATACAGAGAAGGGCCCTGAAGTTCAGGGGCAACCTGAAGGGGAGCCTTCCCCTCCTGTTGAGGTGGGGTACCCAGGGCAAGTTTCCTCTGAGGGGGAGGATGCCTCTGTAGGTCTGGGGCCACCTGAGAGTGGCGATATATTGCTCTTGGGGGCTGTTCCCCCAGAAAACATGTCTGCTAGCTTAGTGGATGACCAGGGGCAGCCTGAAGGGGGGGAATTGGGTGAGGGGGTGGGTCCCCAACATGAGCTCCCCGTTGAGGCTACAAGCCCAGTTGAGGGGTGTAATGCCCCACTGGTTGAGGGAGCAGGGGAGACTCCAGTAACATCGGCCCCTGAGGGACACAGTGGGGTGATTCACCTGGTGGTGGGGGACGGGGACTCTCTGGGTGACGGTGCAGGGGCGGATACCCTGGGTGCGGAGGAGGGCAAGATCGTTTTGGATCGTGTCCTTAGGTCGGACTCCAGACAGACCCGCTTACAGCAAGGCCCGGAGACTTGCTCTGAGTTCACTGTTCCCAATCTGGTTACAGAGGGCGATGGGAGCGTGCAGGAGACTGGCCAACTGTCAGAAAGCTTGCCGCGGTCAGAGGCACCGGTACCTGCCCCTGTCACTGATCCTGGGGGTGGGATGGTGACAGAGGAGGGACTGTGTGATGTGGCTGGAATGCCCACCTCACAGGGAGGGGTGAGCGAGGTGGCTGAGAGTAGTAACCATCTGGACTCGGGCTCGGACATTGAGTGTGAGGAGGAGGGGTACCCGGAGTCCATCGACAATGAGTTGACGGACTGCTCCACCCGCGGCCCCGTGTCTCAACTTGTCGAAGTCTGGGAACTTCGGAAGTTCTTAAAGGACACTAGAGGGAGTAGGAACAAGGTGGAGTTGGCTGTCGACCGCTGGTCGGACCTGATGGCGCCCATGCAGTCCATTCATGCCATCCTTCAGAAGAAGGGGAATGAGGCGGGGCTAGTAAGAAATGAGAGGCGCCAGTTCCAAGAGCTTTTTAAGGTCCTAAAGAGAGGGAAGAAGGGTAGGGGCGGCTCCAATCCATCACCGGGGACGGGTAAAAGATCAAGTGTACTTTCAAAATGAAGCTCACTATAGCCAGCCTTAATATCAATGGGGGCAGGGGGTCTCTCCGTAGGTTTCACCATCTCTCAGTGCTCAGAGACGGGAGATATGCGGTGAGCTTCCTGCAGGAAACACACACTGTGGCTAGTGATGAACCCACATGGCTCCTGGAGTGGGAAGGGGGGGTCTATATGAGTCATCTCAGCTCCAAATCGAGTGGAGTAGCCTTCCTGTTGGCCCCGTCTTTCCAGCCGGAGATCCTCAAAGTGCAGGAGGTTGTACCAGGCCGTTTGCTGTATCTGGCCGTGCGCTTGGATGGTGTGCCATTACACTTCGTTAATGTGTACGCCCCCAAGATCGGCGCAATGCAGACACGCTTAACAGGGGAAATGACCACGTTGTTGAATACTATCGACCGTGGGGAGTGTGTTTTCCTTGGGGGAGATTTTAATTGTGCCCTTGAGACAAGAGATCGCTCTGGCGTTCAGCGTGACCCGGGAGCAGTGAAGACTTTGAGGGAGATGGTGGACTCTTTTGAGCTGGTAGATGCTTGGAGGAATTTCCATCCTGACTCTAACGCCTTCTCGTACAGGTTTGAGGGTGGTGGGTCCCGTATTGATCATTTATACGTGTCCAAGGCCTATGTCTCTTGTGTTTCGGCAGCCTCCATGCAGCCGGCGCCATGCTCGGACCATTGCCTGGTGCGAGTGGACTTTATCCCAGCGCGCACACGGTCAGGGTCCGCGTACTGGCATTTAAATAGCCAGCTGTTGGAGGATTGCCGATTCCGGGATTCATTCAGGCAGTTCTGGGTGAGGTGGAGAGAGAGGCAGGGGCGTTTCCTTTCCCTAAGGCAGTGGTGGGACGTGGGGAAAGTCTACGTCCGTCAGTTTTGCCAGGACTATGCGAGGGGGTCGACCAAGGGGCGGGAATCCGAGATCGGACGGCTTGAGAGAGAGTTGCTCGACTCGGAGGCTCATCTGGATCAGACTGGTGGGGCTTCGTGTGAGTGGGAGGAATACCAGGAGAAGAAGGGAGCACTGAGGGACTTGCAGCTTAGGAGGTCCCGGGGTGCGTATGTGAGGTCGCGGGTCCAGATGTTGCACGACCTGGACCGCGCCTCCCCCTTTTTCTTTTCTCTGGAGAAGGGGCGAGGAGCCCGCAGGCAGCTTGTAGAGTTGCTTGCGGATGATGGCTCCTCTGTCACAGATCCAGAGAGCATTGGTGCCTCGGTTCGGTCTTTCTACAGGACTCTGTTCTCAGCTGGCACATCGAGTGGGGAGGCGCAAGAAGTCCTGTGGGAGGGCTTACCCGTAGTGTGCAATGATGTGGCTGAACACCTGGATGATCCCCTAACTCTGGAGGAGTTGACTGGTGCCCTGCACCAGCTTAGGAGGGGCAAGTCTCCAGGGCTGGATGGGCTGACTGTGGAGTACCTTAGAGCCTTCTGGGATGTCCTGGGGGGCGACTATATGAAGGTCCTGGGGGAGAGCCTGGCGACCGGGGAGATGCCTTTCTCTTGGCGCAGGGCAGTTGTTGTCCTGCTGCCCAAGAAGGGCGATCTTCGCCTTTTGAAGAACTGGCGCCCGGTCTCTCTCCTCAGCACGGACTATAAAGTCTTTGCAAGGGCATTGGCGAATCGCCTGGGTCCCGTGCTGTCCCAGGTGATCCACCCTGACCAGTCGTACACAGTCCCGGGCCGGTCCATCCAGGACAATATCCATCTGCTCCGGGACCTGATCCATCTGTCCCAGGGGGCTGGTCAGTCGGTCGCCTTTCTCTCCCTCGACCAGGAGAAGGCGTTTGACAGGGTGGAGCACGACTACCTTCTTGGGACTCTGCAGGCGTTCGGATTTGGACCGCATTTTGTGGCCTGGGTCCGACTGTTATATACTGCTGCAGAATGCCTTGTTAAGGTCAACGGCTCATTGTTGGCCCCCATTCCCTTTGGGAGGGGGGTTCGTCAGGGATGTCCCATGTCCGGCCAGCTGTATTCCATCTGTGTCGAGCCTTTCCTGTGCCTTCTCCGGAGGCGGTTGACAGGCCTGGCTTTACCGGGGCCGGGGATGGAGGTGGTTCTCTCGGCCTACGCCGATGATGTCCTTCTGATGTTCACCGACCCTGTTGACCTGCGGAGGATGCGTGAGTGCCAGCAGGTTTTCTCGGCTGCATCCTCCGCCAGGATCAACTGGGGGAAGTGTTCTGGTCTCTTGATGGGTGGGTGGCAGGTGGACTCCCTGCCGGAGGAGATGGCAGGTTTTGCGTGGAGTACCACGCACCTCCTTTATCTGGGGGTCTACCTGAGTCCCGCTGAGGAGGGGTGGCCGGCGAACTGGCAGGAGCTGGAGGCGAAAGTGGTCGCCCGGCTGGGACGTTGGTCAGGCCTACTTGGTGTGCTCTCTTACCGGGGCAGGGCTATAGTTATAAACCAGCTGGTGGCCTCTCTACTGTGGTACCGGATGGCCACTATGGTCCCATCCTCTTATTTTATAACCATGTTACAGAGGAGATTGGTCAACTTCTTCTGGGGGGAGAGGAACCACTGGGTCTCTGCTGGGGTTCTGAGTCTCCCGTTGGAGGAGGGTGGTCAGGCGCTGGTCTGTATTCGTACCCAGGTGGCGGCTCTCCGACTCAGGACCCTGCGGAGGTACGTCTACTCGGACTACCCTCCTAAATGGCACGTGCTGGCGACGTACTTTTTCCGTCAGGGGCGGTGCCTTCAGGAGGGCTCCCGGCTCCCGGTAGCGGGCATGAGTCGACGCGCTAGGCGGGAGTTGCCTGGCTTTTACCGTGAAGTCCTGAAGGCCAGGAATTTGGTCACCTTCAGCCAGGGCCCTGCTCCTCAGGGGGAGGGGGGTGTCGTGGCTGTGACGGTGGGTATCGAGGAGAGGCGTGTGCATGGAGCGATTCCGGACGAGCTTACCCCCGCTCAGTCGGAATTGTTCATAGGGCCCATGGCCCGGGACCCTCCCCGAGAGCCGGCCCCATGCAACATGAGCCGCCTTTCTGAGATGCCCAGTGTGCCATTCCGTGGCGCGGAGAGGCGAGTACTGTACAGGCTGCTCTTGCACACTCTCCACTTCCTCGCCCTCGTCTTCCGTCCAGACACACCCTGGCGGTCCGTGTTACCACCTGACGAGGGGAGCGGTCCCCAGTGGAGGTCTCTCTACAAGGGAGTCCTCCCCCTTTACATCGGGGACCTGGGGTGGAGAGTTTTGCACAAAGCCGTGGCCTGTAATAGGTACTTGAGCCGGTTCACGGACTCTTCCCCTGCTTGTCATTTCTGCGGTGAGGAAGAGACCGTGTTCCACGTGTATATAGAGTGCGAGAGGTTGCAGCCCCTGTTCGAGTATTTGAAAGGGCTGCTCCTCAAGTTTTGGCTACATTTTAGTCCAACGCTATTAATTTATGGGAACCCGGTAAAGAGGGGGGAGGGTCGGGAGGGAGGAGGGGGTCTCCCTGTCGGTCTGCTCCTGGGCCTGGCCAAGATGGCCATTCGCGGGTCCAGGCAGCGGGCAGTCGACGGCCGCACAGCGGTCGGCTGCCTGCCCCTTTTCCGGGGTTACGTCCGTGCCCGCGTGTCCCTAGAGAGGGAACACGCGGTGTCCACGGGGACTGTGGAGGCCTTCTGTGAACGCTGGTCACCGCAGGAGGTTGAATATATTATAGATAAAAATGTTAATATTTTAATTTGATAATTATGTGTAAATGGTTTTTAAAATTGTGTGAGCTTTCTACCCTTCCTTGTAAATTGTACATTTGTTTAAAAATCTAATAAAAAAACATTTACGGAAAAAAAAAAAAAAAAAAAAAAAAAAAAGAGCGGGGCCAGGTGAGGAGCTGTTCTGCTGGCGGGGAGGATTGGATGAACTTTTCGGAAGGTTTTGTTTGGCGGGGAGAAACAAAAGCAGTCAGACTTTGCAGTTCAGAGCTTTGTCGATCTGCAGAGACTTTCTTTGTTCAAAGATTCCTCTAATTAGGGAGGATTTGTCCGTGTATCTGCAAAGTCGTAGGAGCGGCAGTGGCTGGCGGAAGGCCAAGTTACACTTGAACGAGTGGGAGCTGAGTCTAGAGTGGTGTTTGTGGTCAGTAACATCGGAAAGCTCCCTCCTACACCGACTTGCCCGGTCCAGGTGGGCTGGGTAAGAACGGCAACAGTGCCTTGGATTTCGTTGAAGCCGGGGAAGAAGCATAAGGAAGCTCCATTTTTGACGACGGGGAGGATTGGCAAGGACATTCCTATCTTATCAGGAGGAGACTGCTTCTGTTGCTTACCAAGAAAGCCTTCACAAGACTATTTAACTGCTGGAAAAGAGTGGAGGTGCAGCAACAGCAGAAAGACTGCTTTGGATATAAACTACTGATACTTTGTGTGTTGTGCCACGCCCTAAAGATGGCGGCCACTCAGAGTTATGCAGCTGCTGCACGGTTGGCAGTCTCCGAGACTGAGGGCCACGAGTTGATGGGGCGCACATATGGTGTAAAAATGTACATGAAGAGCAACCTGCCCTTAAAGGCCTTTCTAGATGCGTTGGGTGAGACTGTTGGCAAGAAAGCCATCGTCTCGGGCACGGTGGTCAGTGGGAAGGTTGTGGTTATACTAAAGACTGAACAGGCGGTGGCTCTGGCTCTGGAAAGGGGGGTAACAGCAGGGGGGATTTTTGCGGCGGTGGACCCATGGGGGGGTCCCGTTTTGCCGGTCATTATGTCCAACGTTCACACTTTTGTTACGGATGCGCTCCTGCTCCCACATGTAAGGAAGCTGGGGGAGGTGCGGTCAGGGCTCACCAAACTGTTGTACAGGTTTGACGATCCTGAGATGCAGCATATATATACGTTCAAGCGTCGCGTGTATATACAGTTGGCACAGGGGTCGGACACGGAGGGGAGTTTTGAGGTGGAGGTGGATGATTTCTCCTATCGCGTGTTCTGGAATGCGGGCCAAGTGCGTTGTCACACTTGCAAAAAGGTGGGGCATTTTCGCAAGAATTGTCCCAGGACCCGGGCTGCCAGTTCAACCACGATGGCACGGGAAAGCACTACAGGCCCATCTGGGGCTGCTGGTTT
The DNA here is from genome assembly GCA_038087875.1 of Malacoraja senta. Lineage (NCBI taxonomy): Eukaryota > Metazoa > Chordata > Chondrichthyes > Rajiformes > Rajidae > Malacoraja > Malacoraja senta. The sequence goes on from CM075977.1 coordinate 373,005,817, forward strand.
TATCACGGTGGCCTGTGAAGGCTTTACTCCCCTACCCCCAACCCCTATCCCCCCACCACCCCCATGTCCCGTACCTGTGGCGGTGGATGCCGGAGAAGTGCGTAGGGTGGCTGGGAAGATTTGGGAGCATCAGCAGGGGAGGAAAGTCAAGAAAAAGAAGAAACATCTCCAGGCGGGTCCCCTAGAAGATGATCACCTCCAAGCGGGACCCCAGGCAGCAGATAATTTCATGCTCGCCTCTGAGATAGACGGTAGTGTGGAGGTAGAGGCTTCTGCAATGGAGCTCACCGTACCACCGTACGCCAGTGGTTCGAAGAGGAGGAGGCATGGGTCCTCCGATACAGAGAAGGGCCCTGAAGTTCAGGGGCAACCTGAAGGGGAGCCTTCCCCTCGTGTTGAGGTGGGGTACCCAGGGCACGTTTCCTCTGAGGGGGGGGATGCTTCTGTAGGTCTGGGACCACCTGAGAGTGGAGATATATTGCTCTTGGGGGCTGTTCCCCCAGAAAACACGTCTGCTAGCTTAGTGGGTGACCAGGGGCAGCCTGAAGGGGGGGACTTGGGTGAGGGGGTGGGTCCCCAGCATGAGCTCCCCGTTGAGGCTACAAGCCCCAGTTGAGGGGTGTGATGCCCCACTGGTTGAGGGAGCAGGGGATACTCCAGAACATCGGCCCCTGAGGGCCACAGTGGGGGGATTCACCTGGTGGTGGGGGACGGGGACTCTCTGGGTGACGGTGCAGGGCGGATACCCTGGGTGCGGAGGAGGGCAAGATCGTTTTGGATCGTGTCCTTAGGTCGGACTCCAGACAGACCCGCTTACAGCAAGGCCCGGAGACTTGCTCTGACTTCACTGTTCCCAATCCGGTTAAAGAGGGCGATGGGAGCGTGCAGGAGACTGGCAAATTGACAGATAGCTTGCCGCGGTCAGAGGCACTGGTACCTGCCCCTGTCACTGATCCTGGGGGTGGGATGGTGACAGAGGAGGGACTGTGTGATGTGGCTGGAATGCCCACCTCACAGGGAGGGGTGAGCGAGGCGGATGAGAGTAGTAACCTTCTGGACTCGGGCTCGGACATTGAGTGCGAGGAGGAAGGGTACGCGGAGTACGTTGACAGTGAGTTGACGGACTGCTCCACCCGTGGCCCCGTGTCTCGACTTGTCGAAGTCTGGGAACTTCGGAAGTTCTTAAAGGAAACTAGAGGGAGTAGGAATAAGGTGGATTTGGCTGTTGACCGCTGGTCGGACCTGATGGCGCCCATGCAGTCTATTCATGCCATCCTTCAGAAGAAGGGGAATGAGGCGGGGCTAGTAAGAAATGAGAGGCGCCAGTTCCAAGAGCTTTTTAAGATCCTAAAGAGAGGGAAGAAGGGTAGGGGCAGCTCCAACCCATCACCGGGGAGGGGTAAAAGATCTAGTGTACTTTCAAAATGAAGCTCACTATAGCCAGCCTGAATATCAATGGGGGCAGGGGGTCTCTCCGTAGGTTTCACCATCTCTCAGTGCTCAGGGACGGGAGGTATGCGGTGAGCTTCCTGCAGGAAACACACACTGTGGCTAGTGATGAACCCACATGGCTCCTGGAGTGGGAAGGGGGGGTCTACATGAGTCATCTCAGCTCCAAATCGAGTGGAGTAGCCTTCCTGTTGGCCCCGTCTTTCCAGCCAGAGATCCTCAAAGTGCAGGAGGTTGTACCTGGCCGTTTGCTGTATCTGGCCGTGCGCTTGGATGGCGTGCCATTACACTTCGTTAATGTGTACGCCCCCAAGATCGGCGCAATGCAGACGCGCTTAACAAGGGAAGTGACCACGTTGTTGAATACTATCGACCGTGGGGAGTGTGTTTTCCTTGGGGGAGATTTTAATTGTGCCCTCGAGACAAGAAATCGCTCTGGCGTTCAGCGTGACCCGGGAGCAGTGAAGACTTTGAGGGAGATGGTGGACTCTTTTGAGCTGGTAGATGCTTGGCGGAATTTCCATCCCGACTCTAACGCCTTCTCGTACAGGTTTGAGGGTGGTGGTTCCCGTATTGATCATTTATACGTGTCCAAGGCCTATGTCTCCTGTGTTTCGGCGGCCTCCATGCAGCCGGCGCCATGCTCGGACCATGGCTTGGTGCGAGTGGACTTTATCCCAGCGCGCACACGGGCAGGGTCCGCGTACTGGCATTTTAATAGCCAGCTGTTGGAGGATTGCCGATTCCGGGATTCATTCAGGCAGTTCTGGGCGAGGTGGAGAGAGAGGCAGGGGCGTTTCCTTTCCCTAAGGCAGTGGTGGGACGTGGGGAAGGTCTACGTCCGTCAGTTTTGCCAGGACTATGCTAGGGGGTCGACCAAGGGGCGGGAATCCGAGATCGGACGGCTTGAGAGAGAGTTGCTCGACTCGGAGGCTCGTCTGGATCAGACTGGTGGGGCTTCGTGTGAGTGGGAGGGATACCAGGAGAAGAAGGGAGCACTGAGGGACTTGCAGCTTAGGAGGTCCCGGGGTGCGTATGTGAGGTCGCGGGTCCAGATGTTGCACGACCTGGACCGCGCCTCCCCCTTTTTCTTTTCTCTGGAGAAGGGGCGAGGAGCCCGCAGGCAGCTTGTAGAGTTGCTTGCGGATGATGGCTCCTCTGTCACAGATCCAGAGAGCATTGGTGCCTCAGTTCGGTCGTTCTACAGGACTCTGTTCTCGGCTGGCACATCGAGTGGGGAGGCGAAAGAAGTCCTGTGGGAGGGCTTACCCGCTGTGTGCAATGATGTGGCTGAACACCTGGATGATCCCCTAACTCTGGAGGAGTTGACTGTTGCCCTGCACCAGCTCAGGAGGGGCAAGTCTCCAGGGCTGGATGGGCTGACTGTGGAGTACCTTAGAGCCTTCTGGGATGTCCTGGGGGGCGACTATATGAAGGTCCTGGGGGAGAGCCTGGCGACCGGGGAGATGCCTTTCTCTTGGCGCAGGGTAGTTGTTGTCCTGCTGCCCAAGAAGGGTGATCTTCGCCTTTTGAAGAACTGGCGCCCGGTCTCTCTCCTCAGCACGGACTATAAAGTCTTTGCACGGGCATTGGCGAATCGCCTGGGTCCCGTGCTGTCCCAGGTGATCCACCCTGACCAGTCGTACACAGTCCCCGGCCGGTCCATCCAGGACAATATCCATCTGCTCCGGGACCTGATCCATCTGTCCCAGGGGGCTGGTCAGTCGGTCGCCTTTCTATCCCTCGACCAGGAGAAGGCGTTTGACAGGGTGGAGCACGACTACCTTCTTGGGACTCTGCAGGTGTTCGGATTTGGACCGCATTTTGTGGCCTGGGTCCGACTGTTATATACTGCTGCAGAATGCCTTGTTAAGGTCAACGGCTCTTTGTTGGCCCCCATTCCCTTTGGGAGGGGGGTTCGTCAGGGATGTCCCATGTCCGGCCAGCTGTATTCCATCTGTGTCGAGCCTTTCCTGTGCCTTCTCCGGAGGAGGTTGACAGGCTTGGCTTTACCGGGGCCGGGGATGGAGGTGGTTCTCTCGGCCTACGCCGATGATGTCCTTCTGATGTTCACCGACCCTGTTGACCTGCGGAGGATGCGTGAGTGCCAGCAGGTTTTCTCGGCTGCATCTTCCGCCAGGATCAACTGGGGGAAGTGTTCTGGTCTCTTGGTGGGTGGGTGGCAGGTGGGCTCCCTGCCGGAGGAGATGGCAGGTTTTGCGTGGAGTACCACGCACCTCCTCTATCTGGGGGTCTACCTGAGTCCCGCTGAGGAGGGGTGGCCGGCGAACTGGCAGGAGCTGGAGGCGAAAGTGGTCGCCCGGCTGGGACGTTGGTCAGGCCTACTTGGTGTGCTCTCTTACCGGGGAAGGGCTGTAGTTATAAACCAGCTGGTGGCCTCTCTGCTGTGGTACCGGATGGCCACTATGGTCCCATCCTCTTATTTTATAACCATGTTACAGAGGAGATTGGTCAACTTCTTCTGGGGGGAGAGGAACCACTGGGTCTCTGCTGGGGTTCTGAGTCTCCCGTTGGAGGAGGGTGGTCAGGCGCTGGTCTGTATTCGTACCAAGGTGGCGGCTCTCCGACTCAGGACCCTGCGGAGGTACGTCTACTCGGACTACCCTCCTAAATGGCACGTGCTGGCGACGTACTATTTCCGTCAGGGGCGGTGCCTTCAGGAGGGCTCCCGGCTCCCGGTAGCGGGCATGAGTCGACGCGCTAGGCGGGAGTTGCCTGGCTTTTACCGTGAACTCCTGAAGGCCAGGAATTTGGTCAACTTCAGCCAGGGCCCTGCTCCTCAGGGGGAGGGGGGTGTCGTGGCTGTGACGGTGGGTGTCGAGGAGAGGCGTGTGCATGGAGCGATTCCGGACGAGCTTACCCCCGCTCAGTCGGAATTGTTCATAGGGCCCATGGCCCGGGACCCTCCCCGAGAGCCGGCCCCATGCAACATGAGCCGTCTTTCTGAGATGCCCAGTGTGCCATTCCGTGGCGCGGAGAGGCGTGTACTGTACAGGCTGCTCTTGCACACTCTCCACTTCCTCGCCCTCGTCTTCCGTCCAGACACACCCTGGCGGTCCGTGTTACCACCTGACGAGGGGAGCGGTCCCCAGTGGAGGTCTCTCTACAAGGGAGTCCTCCCCCTTTACATCGGGGACCTGGGGTGGAGAGTTTTGCACAAAGCCGTGGCCTGTAATAGGTACTTGAGCCGGTTCACGGACTCTTCCCCTGCGTGTCATTTCTGCGGTGAGGAAGAGACCATGTTCCACGTGTATATAGAGTGCGAGAGGTTGCAGCCCCTGTTCGAGTATCTGAAAGGGCTGCTCCTCAAGTTTTGGCTACATTTTAGTCCAACGCTATTAATCTATGGGCACCTGGTACAGAGGGGGGAGGGTCGGGAGGGAGGAGGGGGTCTCCCTGTCGGACTGCTCCTGGGCCTGGCCAAGATGGCCATTCGCGGGTCCAGGCAGTGGGCGGTCGATGGCCACACAGCGGTCGGCTGCCTGCCCCTTTTCCGGGGTTACGTCCGTGCCCGCGTGTCCCTAGAGAGGGAACACGCGGTGTCCACGGGGACTGTGGAGGCCTTCTGTGAACGCTGGTCACCGCAGGAGGTTGAATATATTATAGATAAAAATGTTAATATTTTAATTTGATAGTTTAGTGTAAATGTTTTTTAAATTGTGTGAGCTTTCTACCCTTCCTTGTAAATTGTACATTTGTTTAAAAATCTAATAAAAAAAACATTTACGGAAAAAAAAAAAAAAAAAAAAAAGAGCGGGGCCAAGACGATTGGAGATAGACACAAAATGCTGGAGTAACTCAGCGGGACCGGCAGCATCTGTGGAGAGAAGCAATGTGTGACGTTTCGGGTCGAGACCCTTCTTCAGACTGAAGAAGAGTCTCGACCTGAAACGTCACCCATTGCTTCTCTCCAGAGATGCTGCCGGTCCCGCTGAGTTACTCCAGCATTTTATGTCTATCTTCAAATGACGTCATGCGCTCCAGACGGCTGTGTGGACGCATGATGATGCGCGCGACCGTCGCGTGTCAGTCACTACCGGCCTGTCGCGTAAATGACGGCCAAGTGGGACAGACCCTTCAGACAGCAACTCTACCGCTGCGTCACCATGCTGCCCTTGTACAGCACAGAAATAGACCTTTTGGCCCTTCGGCCCATTGTAACCATGCCAACCTTTTTGCCCATCTACAGTAATCCCATTTAACATAGAACATAGAACCTAAAGCAAAGGAACACGCCCATCGGCCCACCATGTCTGTGTTGAATATGATGACAAATGCACTAATCCTTCCACCCAAATATGATCCATATTCCTTAGACCCCACTAACCTATCTAGTTCTGCCGCAACCCTTGGCAGTGTTTTTCAGGCACCTATCACTCTCTGTGTAAAAAGAAACTTGCGCTGCACATCTCTTTTAAACTGGTGTGGCGGCGGGGGAGCATTGTGGGGGGGGGGGCAGTGTGCGGGCGGGGGGAGTGGTGTGTGGGCAGGGGGGAGAGAACTCGGAGAAAAGACGGGGAAAAGCCATGGGGGAGAGTGCGGTATCATGGGGAGGGGGGCAGGAGCCAGCGAGGGGGACCAGAGGGGAAGGGGACTCACAGCGGGCGCAGGTCGCTGGCCGCTGGCCGCTTGGCTGGTCACTGGTCGCTAGTTGCTGGCCGCTGGTCGCACTCCTCCGCCGGGATCAGAATCTCTGCTTTCCATCTCCGAGTCCGCGTCGGGCTGCGTCCGGTCCCTCCCTCCGAAAATTGTGTCCGGTTGGAGACCTGCGCCGACCATCCAGAGCTTCCCACAGCTGCAGTAAAGACGCGATGGCGCAGGAAGGGGCGGACCGTCCCGTGGAGTGACAGTTGAATGGACCAATCCGCGCAGCGCTGAATGGCAGGAGAGGCAATCAATCTGCGCACGCGCGGTTTTAAAGATTTTAAAACCTCGATAACTCTTACCAGCTTCTACCGATCGGAACGAAACTTGGTGCAATTGCAGCACAGGAGAACAGTGAGTAGGCTGGCAAAAAATGGTAGCGCTATCGCATACCGTTTTTGCACAAATAGAATGACCGCCAAACCGGAAGATAACAAGATCAGAGTTTTAGAGATAGATAGATAGATAGATAGATAGATAGATAGATAGATAGATAGATAGATAGATAGATAGATAGATAGATAGATAGATAGATAGATAGATAGATAGATAGATAGATAGAGAGAGAGAGATAGATAGATAGATAGATAGATAGATAGATAGATAGATAGATAGATAGATAGATAGATAGATAGATAGATAGATAGATAGATAGATAGATAGATAGATAGATAGATAGATAGATAGATAGATAGATAGATAGATAGATAGATAGATAGATAGATAGATAGATAGATAGATAGATAGATAGATAGATAGATAGATAGATAGATAGATAGATAGATAGATAGATAGACAAGTTGAGTTGAAAGGCCTGTTTCTGTGCTGTATGATTCTGTGCCAATACATGAGTCGAGCAAAAAACTAACTGCTGGAGATCAGGCAGTATCTGCAGAAGGAAACAGAATATAAACAGAAAAAGCTGGAGTTGAAACCCTTCTTCAAGACCATTTCCCTCTAATTGTTTGTCCTTTTTGCTTTAGACCCAATTAACCAGCTTGTCTTGCACCCCATGTGCCTTAACCTTCTGGACCAGCCTACTGTGTGGGACATCTTTTCCTCCTACTCTATATTCATCATTCTGAATGTACAGCTTCCTTCCCAAATACCCTGTCCAATCTTTAGTTTAGTTAACACCAAGCCAATTAACCTACCTACCTGTACTTCTTTGGAGTGTGGCAGGAAACCGAAGATTTTGGAGAAAACCCACGCGATCACAGGGAAAATGTACAAACTCCGTACAGACAGCACCCATAGTCAGGATCGAACCCGGGTCTCGGGTGCTGCAAGCGCTGTAAGGCAGCAACTCTACCGCTGCGCCACCGTACCACCCATCTATCTCCATCAATTACTCCCCTTCTCAAGGAACTCTCCCAAGCAACTGCAGGAGATCGAACACCTCTTTTACCTCTTCCTCCAGGAATCCAAATGGTCCTTCCAGGAGAATCAGCAATTTACTGGCACTTCTTCCTATTTGGTCTCTTGCATTTGGTGCTCATGATGTTCTCTCTTCTGCACTGGCGAAACGGACTTATTTGCCTCCATCAAGTCTCCAGTGTTGATCCTGAGCTTCCAGTTGCCTCCCATTTGACCTTTGGCCTGTACTAATCCAACAAAGCCTAACATAAGCTCGAGGAACAGTAAGGTTAAGTCAAAACTGACCAGTTTGACATAAACTCATCCACCTGTAACATTAACTTAAGTTTTCTCTATCCAAGAGATGACCTGATCTGCTGAGTATTTCTGGCATTCTCCTTCATTTCAGATGTCTAGTAACTACGTTCTGTATTTTATAGTTCCAACAGATTTTTTTTCCACTTCCCTCAAGACACATTTCCACCGACAGATTAGCTCCCTCTCTTAGAAACCATTGAAAGCAATTGAATCGTTTGGGCTGCTTTGATCTGCAAGTTATTACAGACATTCCATATGTTTGCTTCAACTCTCCCGTTCTCTCAAACTTAAAACACATTTATTTTGTCACATTTCCGCTATTGGTATTGGTTTATTATTGTTACAATTATTAAGATGCAGTGAAAAATCTTATTTTTGTGTTTCATCCAGGCTATTAACTATTTCTTCCTGCACCTATGCTGCCTGAGCTGATGCGTATACTTTTGTTTTGATTTCAGATTTTTAATTGTATTTGTGTCAAAACCCCTCATCATCATTACCCTGCTGCTGAGATCTCAATTTGGGCAACTTTTGAGGGGCGGCATGGTGGCGCAGTTGCTGCCTTAGAACGCTTGTAGCGCCTGAGACACGGGTTCGATCCCAACAACGGGTGCTGTCTGTCTGGAGTTTGTACGTTCTCCCCGTGACAGCATGGGTTTTCTCTGAGATTTTCAGTTTCCTCCCACACTCCAAAGACGTACAGGTTTGTAGGTTAATGGCATGGTATCCCTATTGTGTGTAGGGTAGTGTTAATGTGCAGGGATCGCTGGATGGCGTGGATTCGGTGGGCTAAAGGGCCTGATTCCACGCTGTATCTCTAAACTAAGCTGAACTAAACATCAACTCAATTTTATTTTAGCTGTTTTCAGGCAACTGAACCATCTTACCAGAGAGCAGTCCTGAACTACCATCTACCTCATCGGGGACCCTCAGACCATCTTTGATCGGACTTTACTGCCTTTGCCTTGCACTAAACGTTATACCCTTATCACGTATCTGTACACTCTGAATGGCTCAATTGTAATCATGTATTGTCTTTCCACTGAATTTAGAATATTGTGTTCAGTTCTGGGCACCATGTTATAGGAAAGATGTTGTCAAGCTTTAAAGGGTACAGAGAAGCTTTATGAGGATGTTGCCGGACTTGAGGGTCTAAGCTATAGTGAGATGTTGATCAGGCTGGGACTCTATTCCGTAGAGTGCAGGAGGTTGAGGGGTGATACCGAGATACTTTGACATTTTTTTGTTTGCGTGCTATCTAATCAAATCAGATAATACTACGTATGGATACAATGAAGCTAAACACAAGTAAACAGGTGGAGCAAAGAGAAGAGTACTAGAGTGCATGATACCGTTTTTCAGCATTCTGCCATACTGTTGCCAGGGGTGTCAGGGGTTATAGGGAGAGGGCAGGAAAATGGGACTCGGGGGGAGATATACATCAGCCATAATTGAATGGTGGAGTAGGCTTGATGGGCCAAATGGCCCAATTCTTCTCCTATCACTTATGACCTTATGACCTTATAACAGTTCCAGAGAAAAAGTCAAATGTTCGCAATGAGGTAATTAGAAATTGGAACTGTACCCTGGCTGTACATTATGCAGTCAAAATCCAGCTTGAGAAAATACACAATAATTCATCAGTTATTCCATGGTGCGCAGGAGGATGAGGGGTGATGTTATAGAGGTGTACAAAATCATGAGAGGAATAGATCGGGTAGATGCACGGAGTCTCTTGCCCAGAGTAGGGGAATCGAGGACCAGAGGACATAGGTTCAAGGTGAAGGGTAAAAGATTTAATATGAATCCAAGGGGTAACTTTATCACACAAAGGGTGGTGGGTGTATGGAACAAGCTGCCAGAGAAGGTAGTTGAGGCTGGGACTATCCCATCATTTAAGAAACAGTTAGACAAGTACATGGATAGGACAGGTTTGGAGGGATATGGACCAAGCGCAGGCAAGTGGACTTGGGTAGCTGGGACACTGTTGGCCGGTGTGGGCAAGTTGGGCCGAAGGGCCTGTTTCCACACTGTATCACTCTATGACTCTATGACACTGGCTGGTTAGCACGCAATGAAAGCTTTTCCCTGTACCTCGGTACACGTGACAATAAACAAAACTGATTTTGAATTACTGTTCCCTCGCATACTGAAGGAAGCTCTGGATAGTTTCCTTCAGAGGTCTCTCTAGCACTCTGTCCTGCACCTGGAGCAGACTAACATTCATTAAAAGCTCTGCACCATGTTCATCCAGTGCCTCCTCACTACAGAATGTGGCCTCATGCTTTTGTGGCAGCAATCCAGGTTCTTCCGGTTAGCAAATGTTCCACATTATGGATTGGGAGGGTGCTATGGTTGCAATGAATGGTCATTGACTTGAAATATTTACTTTCTTTAATTGATGCTGGCCGACTGAGTATTTCCAGCATTTTCCGCTCTTATTGCAGTGGCATAAACTTTCCATGATGTGTTTCCTTCCGACATCTTGCATTCCTTTTCCAGATGTTGCCTTCTGGGATTATCCTGTGGTTATTGTCAAAGCTCTGTGGGGACTGTTCCTGTGAAGTAGAGGCAGCCACTGCAGAACTCCACTGACAGTACTGAGTAGGACTTTCACAGTGAGCCCCACATGAGTGAGGAGTGCAACCCAAATCTCAGGAGGGTGATTGGGAATCCAATTGTGGATTGGGAGGGTGCTATGGTTGCAATGAATGCTCATAGACATGTTTACTTTCTTTATTTGATGCTGCCCGACTGAGTGAGGAGTGCAACCCAATGTCTCAGGAGTGCTGGTACCTGTGTTTGATTGTTTAATGTGTCTTACTTATTGAAGTCTACATCATGGAGAGAGATTTGTTCACTTCAGATAAGTAGCATAATGGTACTGTGCCGGAACAGTCCCTTCAGCCTACAATGTCTGTGTCGACCATGATGCCATGACTAGTATCAAGATTCCCCTCAACCTCTGGCTTTCCAGGGAAAAATAACCGTCTGCCCAACCTCTCCCTGCAGCTAATACCCCCCAATCCAGGAATCCTTCTAGTGATCTGATGAAGGGTCCCAACCCGAAACGTCAGTCTGAAGGGTCTTGACCCGAAATGTCACAAATTCCTTTTATCCAGAGATGCTGACTGACCCGCTGAGTTACACCAGCATTTTGTGTCTATCATTCTGGTAAACCTTTATCTGCACCCTCTCCACAGTCCTCCACGTCCTTCCAGTAATGGGGTGACCAGAACCATATACAATACTCAAAGTCAGGCCTAACTAAAGTCCAATAAAGCTGCACCATGCCTTCCTGACTCATTCTCAATGCCCCACCCAATGAAGGCAAATATACTACATGCCTTCTGTTCTACCTTTGTTGCCACTTTTAAGGAGTTACTAGACCAAGTGGGACCCGTTGGGCCCCGTTCCCACAACGCAATATTCCACCACTCACCTATAGCCCCCAACTGCGCAGGCGCAGCAGACGTTTTTAAAGTTTAAAATGGCAATAACTTGTAAAATCAATGTGAATGCATCTCACACTCCCTCTTCAGTCCCCTATTCCCCTCCTCCATTATCCTCCCTCTCCCCACCCTCCACCAACCCTCCTCCGCTTCCTCCCCTCACCCCCTCCCTCTGCTCCTCTCTCTTCCCCCTCCCCTCCTCCATTGCCTTGCCATCCCACTTCCTACCCCTATCCTCATCCATTCCCCTACATACCCCAGCAATCCCACCCCCTCCTCTTCACCATCCCTCTACTTTCCCCTCTCCCCCTCCTCTCCCCCATTCCCTTCCTCACCTCTCCCTCCCTCTCCTTTCCCTTACCCTCAGTCACTCCCTCCCTCCATAACCCCTCTCCCTTCCCTACCCCACTAACCCCCTCCACTCCCTCTATCCCCCTCCTCCCCCACTCCACATTCCCCCCCTATCCCACCCCCACTCTCCCTCCTCACCTCCCCAGGATCTCGATGTAAACTACCGCCGGCCCCGTTTTCTTCACCACATCGGCGATGAAGTTGTACTTGAGGCGGGGGCTGTGGTGGGAAAGGACCTAGTGGCCTGGAACTGGGGGAGGGGAAGGGAGTGGCTGAGGCGGTTGGGGCCAATCCATTGACCCCACGTGGGGAGGGGGGCGGCATCGGTGCACCCCCCACTTGGGACCCGGACCAATCGGGCATCGATCGGTAGGTTGGAGCCAATCAAGCGACCCCCACGTGCAGGGGGGCGGTGTCGGCGCTCCCCCATGTGGGACACGGACCAAATGGGTGTCGAGCGGGAGGTCACTTTCCCCCTCTCCCCTCCCTACCCTGCTCCTCTCCCTCTATCCCCCACTCCCTACCTCCCCCACTCACCCACTTCCCCCCACCTCTCCCTCTATACCCCCTCCCCCACTCCCCCTCCTTGCCTTCCCCTCCCTGACCCCTCCCTACCCGGCTCTTCTCCCTCTATCCCCCACTCCTCACCACCCCCCTATCCCAACCCCCATAATGAAAATCATGATGTTTTTTTCTAAATGAAATTCTCAATAAAAATTATGTTTTTTCTTTATAATAACCTAGCTGTTAATGAAAACGGAAGAAATTGATTAAAACATATTTTTTTTTAGAATAAATCAATGTCAATGAAAATCGCAATTATTTATGTAAATGAAATTCGGGATCCCATTTTGACGTCGAAGGCGGCTGACGGGCAGGGCAAGTGGAAAAGTGGTTTGAATAAGTGTTTTTTGTAAAGTTTAAAATGTCAATAACTTGTAAAATATAACATTACTCTGAACGAAACTTGGTACTGCATATCACAGGACAATGGTGAGTAAGGTGGGCCAAAGATTGTAGCGCTATCATGTACCGTTTTGGCAGAGTTTCGGGAACTCACGCACACACACTTAGGCATACAAACAAACAAGATGAGATTGTTAGTAATATATATATAGATAGATAGACTTGGTCTCAAAGATACCTCTATACATCAATACTGTTAAGAGTCTTGCCATTATTATATTTTTCCCATTACATTTGACCCCCCCAAAGTACAACACCACACACTTGCTCAGATTAAACACAATTTGTCATTTCACCATCCATTTCTTTAGCTGATCTATATCCCACTGTATTCTTTGACCCACCTTTTCACTGTACCCAAAGGTTTCCACTCCTTTGGCCATAGATCTCCAGTCTGAATATTATTCTTCCATCAGAACCCTTTGTCTTTCCATCCATCGGCCCATTCTGAATCCATATGACCAAGTCACTGTTGATCCTGTGCATCTTAATCATCTGCATCAGCCAACCATGGGAGACTTTATCAAATGCCCTTACTACATCCATGTAGACCTACCCTCATCAATTACCTTGGTCACCTCCTCGAAAAACTCAATCAAGTTAGTAGGGCACGACCTGCCAAGCATAAAACCCTAATTAATCCATTCACTTCCAAATCCTATTCCAAAGAATCCTCTCCAATAGCTTCCCTACCACTGATGTGGGGCTCACTGTCCTATAATTCCCCGTATTCTCTCCACTTCCATTCTTAAACAGAGGAACAATATTAGCCATTCTCCAGTCTTCCGGGACCTTGGCTGTGGCTAGAGAAAATGCAAAGATCTTGTCCTTTCTTGCTTCTCTCAATAACTTGGAATAGATTCTATCAGGCCCTGGGTATTAAGCCACCTTAATGCTCATCAAGGGCCCTAATGCCTCCACCTTCTTAATCTCAAACTGTACATTAGTATTCATCACACTGATCTCTGGTGGCCGATTAGGAAAAGGGGAGATGCAACGTGACCTGGGTGTCATGGTACACCAGTCATTGGAAGTAGGCATGCAGGTGCAGCAGGCAGTGAAGAAAGCGAATGGTATGTTAGCATTCATAGCAAAAGGATTTGAGTATAGGAACAGGGAGGTTCTACTGCTGTTGTACAGGGTCTTGGTGAGACAACACCTGGAGTATTGCGTACAGTTTTGGTCTCCAAATCTGAGGAAAGACATTCTTGCCATAGAGGGAGTACAGAGAAGGTTCACCAGACTGATTCCTGGGATGTCAGGACTTTCATACGAAGAAAGACTGGATAGACTCGGCTTGTACTCGCTAGAATTTAGAAGATTGAGGGGGGATCTTATAGAAACTTACAAAATTCTTAAGGGGTTGGACAGGCTAGATGCAGGAAGATTGTTCCCGATGTTGGGGAAGTCCAGAACAAGGGGTCACAGTTTAAGGATAAGGGGGAAATCGTTTAGGACCGAGATGAGAAAAACATTTTTCACACAGAGAGTGGTGAATCCCTGGAATTCTCTGCCACAGAAGGTAGTTGAGGCCAGTTCATTGGCTATATTTAAGAGGGAGTTAGATGTGGCCCTTGTGGCTAAAGGGATCAGGGGGTATGGAGATAAGGCAGGTACAGGATACTGAGTTGGATGATCAGCCATGGTCATATTGAATGGCGGTGCAGGCTCGAAGGGCCGAATGGCCTACTCCTGCACCTATTTTCTATGTTTCTATGCCTCTATCTCACTATCCATGTCCTTCTCCTTTGTGAAAACAGGTTCAAATTATTTGTCTAGTACCTCACCTACAACCCCTGATTCCAAGTACAAAGTGATCCTTGAGTGGTTCTACCTTCTCTCTGGTTACCCTCTTGTTTTAAATGTAGATATAAACAGCCTTAGGATTTTCGATAATCCGACTCTCTAAAACTATATTGTAGCCCCTTTTGGCCCTTCTAATCACCCGCTTAAATTATTTACTCCTTACTTTATATTCTTCAAAGGCCCTGTCCAATTATAATTCTTAAACCTTGCACATGCTTCCTTTTCATTTTGACTTAATTTAGAGTCTCTTTGGTCATTCATGGTCCTCTTTGCCATCCTTATCCCTCCTCCTTACTAGAACATGTCAGTCCTGACATTGATGAACTGGCCTTTAAACACCTCCTACATGACAGGTGTGGGCTTAGTCAATAAATGTAAGCATGCAGGTACAGCATGCAGTGAAGAAAGCAAATGGCATGTTGGCCTTCATAACAAGAGGAGTTGAGTATAGGTCCTACTGCAGTTGTAAAGGGCCCTGGTGAAACCACACCTGGAGTATTGTGTGCAATTTTGGTCTCCTAATTTGAGGAAGGACATTCTTGCTATTAAGGGAGTGCAGCGTAGGTTCATCAGGTTAATTCCCATGATGGCGGGACTAACATATGATGAGAGAATGGATTGACTGGGCTTATATTCACTGGAATTTAGAAGGATGTGAGGGGATCTTATACAAACATATAAAATACTTAAGGGATTGCACAGGCTGGATGCAGGAAAAATGTTCCCGATTTTGGGGGAAAATCATTTTCACCCAGAGAGTTGTGAATCTGTGGAATGCTCTGCCACAGAGGCAGTGGAGGCCAATTCACTGGATGTATTCAAGAGAGAGTTAGATCTAGCTCTTAGGGCGAATGGAATCAAGGGATACGGGGAGAAAGCAGGTTTTGTACTGACTTTGGATGATCAGCCATGATCATATTGAATGACGGTGCTGACTCGAAGGGCCGAATGGCCTACTCCTGCACCTGTTTTCTATGTTTCTTCTTTTTTTTTTTAATGTTTATTTTATTAGAAGCAATTGTACAAGGAGAAAGTAATCGACATAACAATTATACAATTTCCGTACAGCTTCAGTTTTAACAATTTATAAACTGATAAGTGAATCGGAAAAAAGTAAAAAGGAAAGAATGAAAAGGAAGAAAGATACAAAAAAGAAAGAAGAAAAAACCCTGAACTAACAAAGAAGTTAAAAAAACAAAAAAACAGCGGAGATATGTCCCACTATCCTTCCCTACGCCCGCTCACCCGACCCTAGCGTCGGTTTTGAAACCATTCTGTTGTTGAAGAAATTCAATGAAAGGAGACCATATTTTGGAAAATTGGTCTGATTTGTCAGCCAAAACAAGCCTTATTTTTTCTAAATGTTGTGTCTCGGTCATTTCTGTGATCCACATCTACACTGTGGGAACTGTTATCTTTTTCCAGAATTTAAGTATAAGTTTTTTCGCTGTTATTAAACCGTAGTCAAGGAAACGTCTTTGGAATATCGTTAAATTAGGGAAGCCCTCTGACATTCCTAATATTATTCATTTTGAAACTGACTCCAATTGAATTTTGAGTATTTTAGAAATGGTATTGTATTGTATAGTATTGTATAGTATTTTAATATATTTGAATATTTCCATCCAGAAATTTTGTATTTTTATACAGGATTCAAAAGAATGGGTTAGGGTAGCTTCTTGGAGGTGACATTCATCACAGAGAGGGGAGACGGTTGGGAAAATCTTATTCAATTTGGTCTTTGAGTAGTATAACCTATGCAATACTTTGCAGACTGGTGTTCCAGTGGAAGAGCATTTTGGAGATAGTGATCACAACTCCATATGTTTTATGATTGGTTTGAATAGGGATTGGTCGGAACCTTGTGGGATGGTACTAAATTACAGTACGGTAAATTCCAATGTTATTAGGCAGGAGCTTAGGAGTATATATAGGGAGCAGGCATTATTAGAAACATAGAAGGACTTCCAGTGGCGCTATGGTGGCTTAGGGAGCACGCCATTTAGCTCCGCACTGCTAAAACGCCGAAAAACCATTGAAAATCAAAACCGGACAGATTTAAAATTACTCACCGGCAGACGTTCAGTAGCCGCGTAAGTGACGTCATCAGACCGCAACTCTGGTACTTTTAAAATGACCGGTAGACGCTTGCCAAAACAACCACGGAGGAAACGACAACCAGAAATTATTGAAGGCCCCGAAGAAGCCTCGACCTTGATTATGGAGCACCCCCGAGAGGAAGCAGCAAGGCAACTTCCGGGTTTGGAGGACATCCGTTCACTACTGGGTGAACAACTTTTGGCTGTGAAGGTGGAAATTTCAGCTGTGAAGGTAGAAATCTGTGGCAAGGTTGATAAGATTAATGCCCGTATAGAGGAGGTGAATTCTGCCTTGAAAGGGGAAATCCACAGGCTTGAAGCTATGCATAGCACAGAGTCAGCATTGCTAAGGGTTTTTAACGACATCCTCCTGGCAAATGACTCTGGTAATTATGTGGTTCTTATCTTGCTGGACCTATCTGCCGCCTTTGATACGGTGGACCATGGTATCTTAATATCTCGGTTACAGCACCTAGTGGGCATCTGTGGCAGTGCCCTGGGATGGTTCAGGTCCTATCTGGCAGACAGAACCATGTGTGTAAGCCTTGCTGGCTTTGAATCCTCCTCCGTTCCTCTGTCATATGGGGTTCCACAGGGCTCAATTTTAGGGCCCCTGCTTTTCTCACTATACTTACTTCCTCTGGGTTCCATTCTTAGGAAGCATGGCATCTCCTTTCACTGTTATGCTGATGATAGCCAACTATATATACCGCTGAGGAAGGAAGACGCCTTTTCTGTCAAATCACTTCTGTCATGTCTTGAGGACATTAAGTCCTGGATGGCCCTAAACTTTCTAGGATTTAATGAAAAGAAGACAGAGGTGATATTGTTTGGCCCCAATGGCTGCCGTGAACCTCCCCTTGTTGACTTGGGTCCACTGGCACGGTACGTGAAGCCAACAGTTTTGAACCTAGGTTTTAGGATGGACAGTGATTTTAAATTAGATCATCAAATAGGCGCGGTGGTTAAGTCCAGCTTCTTTCACCTAAGGAAGCTGGCAAAGGTGAAGCCCATTCTCGAGCAGCAGCATTTTGAAACAGTAATCCATGCCTTTATTACATCTAGGCTGGATTACTGCAACGCACTCTATTTTGGAGTTGCACGATCTTCACTGGCTCGTCTCCAGTTGGTTCAGAATGCTGCTGCTCGCCTTTTAACTGGAACTCGAAAGAGGGAGCACATAACGCCAATTCTGGCCTCCCTCCACTGGCTCCCGGTGCACTTTCGAGTTCATTTTAAAATTCTTTTATTTGTTTTTAAATCTCTAAATGGGCTCGCCCCGCCTTACCTCTCTGAACTGCTCCACCCATACGCTCCTGCCCGGTGCCTCAGGTCAGCTGATCAGCTGCTCCTGGAGGTACCGAGGTCTAAGCGGAAGCTCAGAGGGGATAGAGCCTTCTCTGTTGCTGCTCCGGCACTCTGGAACACCCTGCCGTTGCACATCAGACAGGCCCTCTCACTGTCCATCTTCAAAACCAGTATTAAAACACATTTATATTCCTTGGCTTATGTCACTGCTTGAGACTTTGCTCCTGTTTTTAGTGCTTTTAATGTTTTTAATCTTATTGTTTTTACTCTTTCGTTTAATGTTTTTATTGTTATGTAATAATTTATTGTCCATGATTAGTCATGTACAGCACTTTGTTGCAACTGTGGTTGTTTTTAAAGTGCTCTATAAATAAAGTTATTATTATTATTATTATTATTATTGAAACCGATATCAGCCGTAAGTTGGAACCTATTCTTGCTACTTCAAAAAAACAAAGCGAGGCTATTCGGGAATTGGAATCTACTGCGGCTTTAAATGTCGAGACAACAGACAGGCTGACGGCTGAGGTTGAGCGTATCTACGGGTTACTAGCCAAAGTAACAGAAAAATTGATTTGGAGGGGCGCTCTAAACGTCAGAACCTAAGGATTGTTGGAGTGAAAGAAGGCAATGAACATGGTAAAAATCTTTGAGATTTTATGGCTCAACTACTGCAAGATGTACTCAATTTGGATGAAAAACCTAGACTTAACCGGCTCACAGAGCTCTGAGAGCCCGGTCAGACAGCACAGCTCCACCAAGACATTTGATTTTAAGGGTACATCACTGCCATGGTCTAGAGGACATTATGCAGAAAGTTGCTGTAAAGGATTGATAACGAGGCATCGTTACTTTACTATCTTTATTCATACTGGACATTATACATTGCACTAGCTGTACGTGGTCTGTCACAGGAACTAGAGAGCGATCTGTGGGTGTGGAGGTTGTAGTTATACTTGTGATATGGGGAGTGGTTAGTAGGTGTGAGGTCACTATGTTAAAGGCACATGCATATCTCATCTACATCCTTCCTCCCCGAAACGACAGGCAAATACAAAGGTGACATGGCGACCACGGCTCATGCGCTAGGATAGCTAGGCAACATCGCCATAGCGGTCAGGCGGTTTGACCAGACGTCCCGCCCGGGTTCGCGTCTCGCCATCCACCCTTCCTGGAGGAGGAAGAGGCACCAGCGGGGACAGACGAACCTGAAAGGGAGAAACGGGAGGAAACGGAAGAGATCGCGGCACCGAAACCGGAGGGGATGCGGGGCCGGGACCGGGAAGAGCGCGGGGGGGCGTGCGAGGACTAGTCGGAGTGTGTTGGAGCGGAGGGGGCGAAGGAGGAGCAGAGCGAGGCATGCAGGGAATCACGGGCAGGGCAACGGCCGGACGGGAAACAGGCAGCGGGGGAGCAAAGGGATCGGCGGCAGGAGGACGCGGCTCGTGGACGAGCCGAAGGTGCTGGCGAGACCGTCGGTAAATGGTCCCAGCGTAGTCGACGAAATAGGACCTGGGCGACCCCGCAGAGCCGACGACAGTAGCGAGCTTGGAGTGACCGGGAGTGGTCTGCATACGGACTACTTGACCGGGGAAGAGGGGCGGCAGCGGGTGGCACGACCTGTCATGGGACCGCTTTTGGACGTCTTGCCTGAAGGCAATCCGTTTCTGAACCGCCGCAGGTGGAAGGACCGAGGGTATGAGGGATCGCTGGGCCACCGGGAGTGGGAGCCTGGTAGCGCGAGACAGGAGCCGCTGAGCAGGTGAACCCATGGCAGGGTCGCGAGAGATGTTCCGAAGGCTGAGGAGGGCCAGGTGGAAGTCGGAGTTAATGCCACCACACTGTTCCAACAGGTGCTTAGCACTGCGGACCGCGCGCTCGGCCAAACCGTTGCTTTGCGGGTACTCCGGGCTGCTTGTGAAATGGCGAAAGTTCCATCTGGAAGCGAACGCTTTAAACTCGGAGCTCGTGAACTGGCTGCCATTGTCCGACTGCAGGCTTGCCGGGGGGCCAAAAGTGCTAAAGTGAGGGTCCAACCTGTCGATGACGGCCGAAGAGGTCACGGAAGGCAGCCGGTCAACCGCAAACCAGCTGGAGTAGAAGTCAACGAGTACCAGGAAATGTTTGCCCCGCCACTCGAAAATGTCTGTGGCGAGCGCCATCCAGGGCAGTCCGGGCGCGGGCTGCTGTAGAAGCGGCTGACGCTGCTGATGGGGGGCGCGGCTGTTGCAGGTGGAACACGATGAGACCCTCTCCCGGATGTACTTTGCCATATCCGGCCAATAGAACTGTGCCTTGGCGAGAGACAAAGTGGCTTCGGCCCCAGTGTGACCGCGGTGTGCGACCTGAAAATAGTGGTCGTGCAGCGCCGCGGGCACGACCACTTTGTGACCCTTCACCACCACGCCGTCGTGCAATACGAGCTCGTCCCGAATCAGGAAGTAGGGCACGGCTCCAGCCGGCAGTGCCGAGCGACGGTCAGGCCAGCCCTGCCGGATGACGGCAGACAGCTGTTGCAGGGCAGGGTCGTTGGTAGTGTGTTCAACCAGGGATTTCATCTGTGGCGAGGGGACGAAGTTCAATCGTAGTACTAGTAACTCGGACGTTTCGTATTGGTGGCGAGCAGTGGACGTCAGCGGGGCGCGAGACAACGTGTCGGCTACGAACATGTCCTTCCCCTTACGATAAACCACCGTGAACGTGAAACGCTGGAGCTGCAGCAGCATGCGCTGCAGACGTGATGAGGCCACATGGATCGGTTTGTTGAGGATGGTAACAAGTGGTTGATGGTCCGTTTCAACGGTGAAAGTGTTGCCCACGATGTAGTCCCGGAATTTGGAGCAGGCAAACAGCACGGCCAGTAGCTCCTTCTCAATCTGCGCGTAGTGCTGTTCGGTGGCGGTCATGGTGCGGGACGCGAATGAGACAGGCATCTGCAGGCCGTCATGGACCTGGAGGCAGGCGGCACCGAGTCCGAATTGAGAGGCGTCGCAGGTGAGGACAATGGGATGCTGCAGGTCAAAGAACTTGAGCGTGGGTGTGCTGATCAGTTTAGACTTAAGAATGTCAAATGCCTTCTGATGATTGGGTAACCAAAGCCAGGAAGTGTCCTTTTTGATCAGATCCCTCAGGGGAGCGCTGAGCTCGCTTAGGTCGGGGATGAACTTCCCCAGGTAGTTTACCAAGCCGAGAAAGCGTTGAAGGCCTGCCACGTTAGTAGGAGGAGGCATCCCTGAGATTGGTCACAAATAGCGTCAAACTTAGCCAACAGACATGCCGGGTCCCGAGCTGATTCTCCAGGAGCGTAGACGAAGAAGTCCGAGCGAGTCAAGGCGTTGGGACCAGCCAAGTTGAGAAGCAGCGAGGCTTTGAGAGCGTCGGTGGCGCCAGGATGGGCAATCGTGAAATAGTGTTCAAAGTCGCGTTTGAATATGTCCCATCGAAGGGCGATGTCGAAATCGAAAACGAGCGCATCGGGCTTACGGGCAGAAGAGGCCATAACAAAAACAGTTAGGGGGGGAAACAAAAAACTGGGTCAAAATTAAATGATAAACCGATAAACGGGAGGCGCAAGGTAAGTTATTTGACACCATGTAAAGGATTGATAATGAGGCATCGTTACTTTACTATCTTTATTCATACTGGACATTATACATTGCACTAGCTGTACGTGGTCTGTCACAGGAACTAGAGAGCGATCTGTGGGTGTGGAGGTTGTAGTTATACTTGTGATATGGGGAGTGGTTAGTGGGTGTGAGGTCACTATGTTAAAGGCACATGCATATCTCAACAACAGAAACCTAACTTTTGAAGGTGAAAACATACGAATCTTCGGAG
Source organism: Malacoraja senta (assembly GCA_038087875.1). Classification (NCBI taxonomy): domain Eukaryota; kingdom Metazoa; phylum Chordata; class Chondrichthyes; order Rajiformes; family Rajidae; genus Malacoraja; species Malacoraja senta. Next base: position 373,027,424 of record CM075977.1, read on the forward strand.
ACTTTCCTGCCGAAGTCGTTAAGAAAAGAGCACTCTTCTCCAAGTCAAGAGCTATTCTGAGGGACATACCAGACCTCCGATTTGGCCTACTATATCCTGCCAAATTGAGAGTTACTTATAAAGGGACTGAATACTTTTTTACCAATCTTGATAAAGCATTCAAGTTTGCCCAAGATACTGCGGGATCCGTCAAGGGATAAGTAATTGTGCTACTGAGTTTATTCAGTAGCACAATTCAGTGATGATATTCAAGAGGGTTATATTGTGTATGGAGAGAGTTGGACTATCCACATACTGTGTCAAGAAACCCTCTTCGATACACTTAAATTCTGCCTGTGGCATCCAGCAACCCCCAGTCCATAATAAGGAAGTTAAAGTCACCCACCAAGACAATCCTATTGCTTTGGCATTAGAGTGCTTGCACCTTTCTAGTTTTTACACTTTACCCACATCGCCTCAGTAGATGAATCATTCAGTATGTCCTGTCTGACTCCCTAATTAGTAGAGCAACCCTCTACCTCGTTTACCTCCCACTCTATCATGTTTGAAATGTAGCAACTCTGGAACAATGATCTGCCAGTCATGTTCCTTTCATAACCATCATTTCTGTAATGGCCACAACATCATAGTTCCAAGATAGACACAAAATGCCCTAGTAATTCAATGGGTTAGGCAGCATCTCTGGGGAAAAGGTATAGTCAAGACACAAAATGCCACCTATTCGTTTATTCTAGAAATGCTGCCTGGTCCGCTGAGTTACTCCAGCATTTTGTGTGTATCGTCAGTGTAAACCAACATCTGCAGTTCCTTCTTACACATCATAGTTCCTAGGCTCTCAATTTATCTGCTTTCTCCACAAAATACACGTGTCGTTGAAATAAACACACTTCAGCCCATCAGCTTCACTATATCCCCTCACCTCTCCCTGCCTGTCCTTTTGAGACTAACCCTGGTCCTAACCTCAAATTTCCCATCACTTCTTCCAATTTCAGTTAATGTTTCAGTTGCAAGGCACTAACTTGTTTCTTCCCTTTCTCAATCGTATGAAATGTCTTGGACCCAAAATATTAATAGTTTTGCTTTAAATGGATGCTGACTGTATTTGTGAGGCATTTTCTGCTTCCATTTCAGCCTTCCAGCATCTGCAATTTTGTTGTTACAGAACATGTAACAACAAATAAAATGCCGAAAAACCATCACCTAACAAAAAATAACATTGCATAGAGCAAAATGGATAAAATAGAGAAAATGTAATGAAAAACATTAAAATAAAAGTTTTGTACCAACACTTTAATTGAAGAAGGCCACACGTGTTGGCTAGATGCCTTCATCTGGATGAGTTTACATGTACATGGTGCCCATGATCAAAGTCAGGAGATGGAAATGTACTAAAGTAGATGGTAATGTAGAAAGTGAGGAGGCTCATGAAAAATTACAACAGGATCTTGCTCCACTGGGAAAGAGGGCAGAAGAATGGTTAATGGAGTTCAATGCAGATAAGTGTGAGGTGTTGCATTTTGAGAAGTCAAACTAGGGCAGGACCTTCACAGAGACCGGTAGGGTCCTGGGGAGTGTTGTGGAGCAGACATGTGCACAGTTCCCTGAAATTGACATCATAAGTAGATGGGGTGGAGGCATTGGCTTTTGGTACATTGGCCTTCATCAGTCTTGGCATTTGAGTATAGAAGTTGGGACACTCTGTTACAGTTGTACACAACATTGGTGGGGCTGAATTTGGAGTATTGTATTCAGTTTAGGAAGGATGTAATTAAGCTGGAAAGTATGCAGAGAAGCTCTATAAGGATGTTGCCAGGACATGAAGGCCTAAGCTATACAGAGAGATTGGGCAAGGTTGGAACCTCACACCGACAAAACCCTCCCCTTATTGACTCCATCTACACTTCACACAGCCTCGGAAGAACAGCCAACAAAATCAAAGAGTTGTCTCACCTTGGTCATACCTCCTTCATCCCTGTAGGCAGAAGATGCAGAAGATTGAAAGCGTGCACCACCAGACTTAGGGACAGCTGGCTCCCCTCTGTTATCGAACTTCTGAAAGGTCCTTCCATAAGCTAGAGTATTGTACAAAATTCAATTCTACGCCATTGCAGATATTGGACTTTGTTCACAAAGGAGGATTTTGTTCCCAAATTTCTTCACAAAGGAGGACACAAACAATTTTCCTGATATAGTAGTGGCCAGAGGATCTGGGGTGACAGACGAACTAAAGGAAATCCACATTAGGCAGGAAATGGTGTTGGATAGACTGATGGGACTGAAGGCTGATAAATCCCCAGGGCCCGATGGTCTGCATCCCAGGGTACTTAAGGAAGTGGCTCTAGAAATCGTGGATGTATTGATGATAATTTTCCAATGTTCTATAGACTAAGGATCAGTTCCTGTGCATTGGAGGGTAGCTAATGTTATCCCACTTTTTAAGAAAGGCGGGAAAGAGAAAACAGGGAATTATAGACCAGTTAACCTGACATCAGTGGTGGGGAAGATGCTGGAGTCAATTATAAAAGATGAGATAGCCGAACATTTGGATAGCAGTAATAGGATCGGTCCGAGTCAGCATGGATTTTCGAAGGGGAAATCATGCTTGACTAATCTTCTGGAATTTTTTGAAGATGTAACTAGGAAGATGGACAAGGGAGAGCCAGTGGATGTAGTGTACCTGGACTTTCAGAAAGCATTTGATAAGGTCCCACATAGGAGATTAGTGGGCAAAATTAGGGCACATGGTATTGGGGGTGGAGTGCTGACATGGATAGAGAAGTGGTTGGCAGACAGGAAACAAAGAGCAGGGATTAACGGGTCCCTTTCAGAATGGCAGGCAATGACTAGTGGGGTACCGCAAGGCTCGGTGCTGGGACCGCAGCTATTTACAATATACATCAATGATTTGGATGAAGGGATTCAAAGTAACATTAGCACATTTGCAGATGACACAAAGCTGGGTGGCAGTGTGAGCTGTGAGGAGGATGCTATGAAAATGCAGGGTGACTTGGACAGGTTGGGGGAGTGGGCGGATGCATGGCAGATGCAGTTTAATGTGGAGAAATGTGAGGTTATCCACTTTGGTAGCAAAAACAGGAAGGCAGATTACTATCTAAATGGCGTCAAGTTGGGAAAAGGGGAAGTACTGTGGGATCTGGGGGTCCTTGTTCATCAGTCTATGAAAGTAAGCATGCAGGTACAGCAGGCAGTGAAGAAAGCGAATGGCATGTTGGCCTTCATAACAAGAGGAGTCGAGTATAGGAGCAAAGAGGTCCTTCTGCAGTTGTTCAGAGCCCTAGTGAGACCACACCTGGAGTATTGTGTGCAGTTTTGGTCCCCTAGTTTGAGGAAGGACATTCTTGCTATTGAGGGAGTGCAGCATAGGTTTACAAGGTTAATTCCCGGGATAGCGGGACTGTCATATGCTGAGAGAATGATGCAGCCGGGCTTGAACACTCTGGAATTTAGAAGGATGAGAGGGAATCTTATTGATACATATAAGATTGTTAAGGGCTTGGACAGGCCGGAGGCAGGAAACATGTTCCCGGTGTTGGGGGAGTCCAGAACCAGGGGCCACAGTTTAAGAATAAGGAGTAAGCCATTTAGAACGGAGAGGAGGAAACACTTTTTCTCACAGAGAGTGGTGAGTCTGTGGAATTCTCTGCCTCAGAGGGCGGTGGAGGCAGGTTCTCTGGATGCTTTCAAGAGAGAGCTAGATAGGGCTCTTAAAGATAGCGGAGTCAGGGGATATGGGGAGAAGGCAGGAACGGGGTACTGATTGGGGATGATCAGCCATGATCACATTGAATGACGGTGCTGGCTCGAAGGGCCAAATGGCCTACTCCTGCACCTATTGTCTATTGTCTATTTTCTCTGGAACTTGTGCGCTACCATGCTGAGAACTAGATTCTGCGCAGTGTACCTTTTTTGCTCTACCTATTGTACTTGTGTTTGGAACATAGAGCAGTAGAACACAGGAACAGGCCAGTCGTCCCACAATATCTGCCTAACATGATGCCAAGACCGTCTTACCTGCCTGTACATTGTCTATATCCCTCCATTCCCTGCACATCCCATGTGCCTATCCAAAAGTCCCTTAAAAGCCACTATTGTATCTGCGTCCACCACCACCCCTTGAAGCACATTCTAGACACTCACCACCCTCTATGTAAAATAACTTGCCCCGCATATCTCCTTTAATCTTTTCCCCTCTCACCTTAAAGCTATGCTCGCTAGTATTTGACATTTATATCCTAAAAAGACTGCCTACCCTATAAAGCCTCTCATTATTTTATATACTTCTATCAGTTCTCGTCTCAACCTTCTGCATTGCAGAGCAAACAATGCCCTCTAATCCTGGCATCATTCTGGTAAAACTCCCTGCATTCTTTCCAAAGCCTTCACATCCTTCCTCTAATGGGGTGACCAGAACTGCATGCAATACTCAAAATATGGCCTAATCAAAGTCCCATATAGCTTCATCATGACTTCCTGACTTCATTTATATATATTGCAAACCACAGTTGTTCCAGCATAGAACCCTATGAAACTCCACTGGTCACAGACCTCCAGTCTGAATATTGCCCTTCCATCACAATGTTCTGCCTTTGATCAGTAAGACAGTCCTGAATCCGTACAACCAAGTCACTGTTAATCACATGCACCTTAATATTCTGGGTCAGTCTGCCATGGGGAACTTTATCAAATGCTTTACTAAAATGCATGAAGACAATATACATGGACCCCAACATACATGGACCCCGTTTGTCACCTTATCAAAAAACTCTATCAAGTTTGTAGGACACAATCTGTCACATACAATGCCGTGCTGCCCACTGTTCCTAATTAATACATCCTCTTGCAAATGGGAGTAAATCCTATCCCGAACTATCCAATAGCTTCCTTACCTCTTACAGGAGGCTTAGCAGCCTAAAATTCCCTGGACTCTCCTCTACTTCCCTAGGATTTTCTTTAATCTGACTCGACAGATTAAAGAAAATCCTTTAGGCCCTTCTAATCACCCACTTGAGTTCTTTCCGCCTTCCTTTATATTCCTCAAAGGCCCTGCCTGATTTCATCCTCTTAAACATTGCATGGGCTTCCATTTTCTTTTTGACCAAATTTATACCAATTTTGGTCATCCAGGGTCCCCTCGGCCATCCATATTCCTCCTCCTTACGCAAACATGCCAGTCCCGAACTTTGATCAATTGGCCTTTAAACGACTCCCACATATCATATGTGAACTTACCCAATATCAACCGTTCCCAGTGTAACCTCCCGAGCTCCTGCCTATTAATGTAATTTTCCTGGCTCCATATTAATACCTTCCAGCAAGGTCCTGCTTTCTCCCAATTCAAAACAATCTTAAAACCTAGGGAGTCTCGACTTGAAACATCGCCTATTTCCTTCGCTCCATAGATGCTGCCTCACCTGCTGAGTTTCTCCAGCATTTTTGCCTACCTTCGATTTTCCAGCATCTGCAGTTACTTCTTAAACATTAAAACTTAGGGAGTTGTGATCACTATCCCCAAAATCCACTGCCACTGAAACATCAGTCACCTGTCCCGGTTCATTTACCAACACAACTTCCCGCATGTTCCCTTCCCGGTTGGACTATCCGCGTATTGTTTCGAGAAACCCTCTTGGATGCACCTCACAAATTTTTCCCAGTCTATGCCTTTGGCACTGTGCAAATCCCAGGCAATATTAGGGAAGTTAAAGTCCCTGAGACAATCCTGGTGCTTTGGCATCTTTTAGTAATCTGTCTATATATCTGTTCTTCTATCTCCCACATGCTATGGGGAGGGTTCAACCCCATTAGAGTGCTTGCACCTTCCTTATTTCTAAACACTATCCACATTGCCTCAGGGCATGAACCCACCAGTATGTTCTCTCTGAGTGCCACTGTGACATTCTGTCTGATTAATAGACCAACTCCTCCACCTCTTTACTCCCCCTCTTTATCACATCTGAAACATCAAAAACCCTCAACACTGAACTAGCAGTCATGTCCTTCTCATAACCACATTTCTATGATCTACTGTATGTTGTGTAATCAAAGCTTTAATCATTGCCATAAGATGGCTACAGGCCAGCCACTGTGGCTTTTTGGCACTTTTTTTTCCCAAAAGCCATTGGTTCTTAAAATGACTGCTGCAAATGACTCGCAATATGGCCAGGGAACAGCTTTGATACTGATGAAGAATTGAAAGTGTTCAAAACGTCCAGCACGTCAAGCAGCATCCGTGGAACACGAAACAGAAATGGGTGAGTAGCGTTATCACTTCAGATCATAGACTATTTGCCAGAGCAGCCAGGCAATATTGGTTATGTTCCCCTTTCCACAGATGCTGGCTGCGATGCTAGGTTTTTCCGACATTTTATGTATTTTATTTCGGATCTACAGCATCCCCCACTTTTTGATTTTCATTTATTACCAAGTAATCTTTGAGAAGAGTCATAAAGGTCTTTCTGGTTCCTAGAAGGTGCTTCAACCTTTCTTACATGGATATGTCTGACACAAGTCCACGGAGAACTCACCAGATTTCTCTTCCACCCACTATTGCCATTCTTTCTGCATGAAACCGGGGTCTTGTCTGGAGGCTGCTGATAATGACCTAAAGAGGACAGGAATTTGTAGGAGGTTAAGTTTGGATGAGCAGTGATTTTCCAAAGGAGATTATAGATCATATATATCAGACATCACACATCAACAAAACTGAAAAATCCATTCATCCCATACGAGCAAGCACCAAAATCCAGAATGATACGTCTATTGATGGTGGTGCCCATCTCTAAATGGATTTCTCTGTAAGAAAAGATGGGGAAATAACTTGATAGGAATGCTTTGTTTGCTGGTGTAAACAGGCCTTGGTTATTTTCTGAAGTTTAAAAAAAATCAGCGCAGACAATAATTACACTCTTTATTAAATACAGGATAGGTAACCAAGATTTAGAAAAATAACTCATGTGGAAAAAAGGTTTAAAATTGGATGCAGTTCCTAAATGCACAATGGAAATTAATAATATACAGGAATGGAATGAGTATATAATTTCACAATCAGAAACAAAAACAATATGGCTTACCCTTGACAGAGAAAGGTTAAAGGTTGCGAATTGGGCTCACAGACTGTTTTCAGCATGCTAATTAAATCTCAGATTTGCACTTCATATGGGCCAAATTGTTATTACCGGTTGATGGATTTAGTTGTGAGAGTTCCTGAAGTTAATTACAGTATTAGCAATGCAATGCCCCAAACCTGCTGTGACTTGTTAAATCCAAAGCCTCCCCAGGATGCAGCTTAGTCTCTCTTTAATGATCCATGCTGTTGTGTTGACATTTAAAACACTGTGTATGAACACAGAGACCAACATGGATGGTAACGTATGGGTGAGATAAAAAGTTTGTGTCAATAAGAAACTGCAATGTTCAAAAGATGTTGCAAAGCACATGGTGATAGAGCTATGAAAATAAAGATTTGATGTTATTCTGAGTGTTTGGGCTGTTAAAATCTAGAGGTTAAGGCATTAATGGAACTTGTTTTGTCATCTCGGGCACAGGACAAAGAAGGGGACAAGAAGGTTTACTTGAAAACTGTTGAAGGTCTTGGAGTAACAGAGCTCCCTAGGGGTTAAAATGTGATAATTCACTCAAAGTGTGCTGCAGATGGATAACATTGGGTAAGTTAATATATTTTTGAATCTTATAAATAGGGCCAAAGAGAAATGGAGTCACAAGCAGGTAATGTTAAATTCATACCAAATTCTGAATTAGTCCACGTTTAAGAGCGACTAATATTCCTGACCACCCAACTCATGAATACACAGGAAAGATTCACCCGCATGTCACCAGGATTGGGAAAAGCATAAGATACTAAGACTATTTCTTTAGGATATTCTTCTTGTGAATGGCATGCACAGCCTGAAGTTGCAAGACAACTTGTTCTGTTTGATCTTCTGTTTGTGCACGCCAGGTTGATTGCATTCGTTGAAAGAGGGTGGGCCACGTGAATCTCCCACCCCTTTCTTTAGGATCAAGGAAAGCTAAATTAAGTTTCAAGTCAAGTCAAGTCACATTTATTTATATAGCACATTTAAAAAACAACACTCGTTGGCCAAAGTGCTTTACATTTGTTATAAGAATAGCATAAACAAAACAAACTACATACATATATACATGTAGCCCTCACTCAGAGGACGTCAGGAAAGGCTTGGGAGTATAGATACGTTTTTAGTCTTGACTTAAAAGAGTCGATGGAGGGGGCAGTTCTGATGGGAAAGGGGATGCTGTTCCATTTATATCCAATAGTTTCAGAAACAATTTGGATATAAATTCTGAACGAACATTGTTCTTGGTGTAAGTTTGTCATAAACCCATCAATTTATAATTCTCTGCGAAAGAATGTGGACTGAGTTTAGGAAAAAAGATTTATTTCGACAGAAAACTTTTTGGTACATTGAATGTTTCTCATGACTGAGAAAGAGATGATGTTTCTTTGAATACAAACTTGCCTCGCTTTTGAATTGGAAAGAGCTAAAGATTGGAGAGCAGGGTAGTGGAATTAAGTTTGTATTTTTCAAGAACATGCTGGTATCTGCAGAGATGGTCTGTGCAGTGTCCATTTTTAGTGCAATGCTTTGAGTACTTGAAAGAGTGTAGAGAAGATTTACAAGGATGTTGCCAGGACTAGAGAGCAGGACCTGTAAAGAGAAGTTGGGCAGACTATGACTTTATTCCTTGGATCGCAGGAGACAGAGTGAGGATATTTTAAATCATGAGGGGAGTAGATAGGGTGAATGTACACATACTTGTTCATTGAGTAGTGGCTTGAGGTAAGAGGGGAACAATTTCATAGGTCATGAGGGGCCGAGAGAGTGGTGCATATATGGAACTTGCTATTGGATAAAGTAGTTGAGGCAGGTGCAATAACAAGACTTAAAATACATTTGGACAGGTACATGGACAGGAAAGGATTAGAGAAATAAGGCTATGTGTGGGCAAATGCTACCAGCTTGGATGGGCATCTTGGTTGGCATGGACAGGTTGCACCAAAGGGTCTTTTTCCATGCTGTGGGAAGGAAGCCATGTGCCAAGTGTGGCACCCACTATCTTTGGTAAGGCCAAATAGGAGCTACATTTAACCACACTTGAAATAGACCATAGGTAGTTTGTCTATCTGGTCAATGCTTTCTCATCCCTTCTTTTAAAACTTATTTTATTTGACCATCAATCTGGTCAGAGCTCCTGAATCTTCTTCCATTCCATGGTATCTGCTTTGGACTTGATACACATTCGTGCACACAGTTTACTATGAAGATGTATTGTGTGGGCATTAGGAGCCATAAGTATGACCATGATGGATATTTTAAAAGCAAATTTAATGTAACAAATGGCCCCAAGGATGTTCGTTGAAAAGTCGAGAAAGGAGACTTTAGAACAGGTAGAAAAGTCTTATTAAAGAAGTGTCTTGAAGAAGGACACTTTGGATATCAAAAACGACAGCAGGAATTTGATCAGTTGAGCAAGTGGGCTTAGGAATGGTTAATGGAGTTTAATGAATATAAGTGGGAGGTCAGACCAGGTCAGGATCTCCACAGTGAATGGCGGGCCCTGGGGAGTGTTGTAGAGCAGAGGGATCTAGGAGTGCTGGTATATAGTTCCTTGAAAGTGGTGTCACATGTAGGTGGGGTGGTCAAGAAGGCTTTCGGTACATTGGCCTTATTCAGTAAGGTACTGAGTATACAAGTTGCGTTGTTTTGTTACATTTGTAAAAGACTAAACATTATTCCCTTTATCATGTGCCTGTAGACTGTGGACGGCTTGATTGTAATCCTGTATAGTCTTTCCGCTGACTGGATAGCACGCAACAAAAAAGCTTTCCATAGTACCTCGGTACACATGACAATAAACTAAACTAAAATAAACTAAACTAGACATTAGTGTGGCTGCGTTTGGAGTATTGTGTTCTGTTTTGTTTGCCCTGCTATAGGAAGGATGTTGTTAAGCTGAAAAGAGTGCAGGGAAGATTTACGAAGATGTTGCCAGAACTAAAGGGCCTGAGCTATAGGGAGAGGTTGAGCAGCCTAGGACTGTTTTCCTTGGAGCACAGGGAACTGAATGATCTTATTGAGGTGCATAAGTTCATGAGCGGGATAAACAAGGTGAATACAGAGTCTTACCAGAGTTGGGGAATAAGGAACTAGAAGTCATAGATTTAAGGTGAGAGGAAAGATTTAATAGGAACCTAAGAGGAAACATTTTCACACAGTGGGTGGTGGGTATATGGAACAAGCTGTCAGAGGAAGTAGCTGAGGCAGGTACTGTAACAAGATTTTAAAAACATTTGGACAGATACATGGATAGGATAGGTTTAGAGGGATTTTGGCCAAACATGGGAGAGGTATGACTAATGTAGATGGGGCATCTTAGTAGGCATTGACAAGCTGAGCTGAAGAGCCTTTATGACTTTACCACTCCATGAGGCAAGAGATATGGATGCATAAAATCTGGAATATAGTTTCTACATGGATGAAGGCAAGTCTGTTAATATGGGGATGAATAAGTCCGAGATGCACAAAACATAAGAATTGGTATAAAGCACAGTTATTATTGGTCACTCCGTGCAAATGTATCATACTCAAGGTGAATTCAATGTACATATTGTAGAGTTGTAAGCTAGGACGTCATGGTGGTGCAGCGGTAGAGTTGCTGCCTTACAGCGAATGCAGCGCCTGAGACCCAGGATCGATCGCGACTACCGGTGCTGTCTGTACGGAGTTTGTAAGTTCTCCCCGTGACCTGCGTTAGCTTTCTCCGAGATCTTTGGTTTCCTCCCACACTCCAAATCAATACAGGTTTGTGGTCCAACGGGCCTGTTTCAACGGCGTATCTCTAAACTAAAAATCTGAACTACCCAAGCAGAATATGATGCGCTGTTCCTCCAGTTTGCATGTGGACTCACTCTGGTAATGGAGGAGATCCAGGACAGTAAAGTCCGTATCGGTAGATGGGAACTGCATAGAAACATAGAAACATAGAAACATGGAAAATAGGTGCAGGAGGAGGCCATTCGGCCCTTCGAGCCAGCACCGCCATTCATTGCGATCATGGCTGATCATCCCCAATCAATAACCCGTGTCTGCCTTCTCCCCATATCCCTTGATTCTACTAGCCCCTAGAGCTCTATCTAACTCTCTCATAAATCCATCCAGTGATTTGGCCTCCACAGCCCTCTGTGGCAGGAAATTCCACAAATTGACAACTCTCTGGGTGAAAAAGTTTTTTCTCACCTCAGACTTAAATGGCCTCCACTTTATTCTAAGACTGTGGCCCCGGGTTCAGGACTTACCCAACATTGGGAACATTTTTCCTGCATCTAGCTTGCCCAGTCCTTTTATAATTTTATATGTTTCTATAAGATCCCCCCACATCCTTCTAAACTCCAGTGAATACAAGCCTAGTCTTTTCAATGCTCCCTCATATGACAGTCCCGCCATCCCAGGGATCAATCTCCTGAACCTACGCTGCACTGCCTCAATCACAAGGATGTCCTTCCTCAAATTAGGAGACCAAACCTTACGCAATACTCCAGATGTGGTCTTACCAGAGCCCTATACAACTGCAGAAGAACCTCTCTACACCTATACTGAAATCCTCTTGGTATGAAGGCCAACATTCCATTAGCTTTCTTCACTGCCTGCTGTACCTGCACGCCAACTTTCAATGACCAGTGTACAAGGACACCCAGGTCTCGCTGTACCTCCCCCTTACCGAACCTAACCCCATTGAGATAATAATCTGCCCCCTTGTTTTAGCCACAAAAGTGGATAACCTCACATTTATCTATATTATACTGCATCTGCCACGTATCTGCCCACTCACTCAACCTGTCCAGGTCACCCTGCAACCTGCTAACATCCTCTTCACAGTTCACACTGCCACCCAGCTCTGTGTCAACCGCAAACTTGCTAGTGTTGCTCCTAATTCCTTCTTCCAAATCATTAATATATATGGTAAACAGTTGTGGCCCCAACACCGAGCCTTGCAGCAGTCCACTCGCCACTACCTGCCATTCTGGAAAGGACCCGTTCACTCCTACTCTTTGCTTCCTATCTGCCAACCAATTTTCTATCCACGTCAACACCCTACCCCCAATACCATGCGCTCTAATTTTAGTCACCAGTCTCCCGTGTGGGACCTTATCAAAGGCTTTCTGAAAGTCTACGCACACTACATCCACTGGCTCCCCTTCATCCATTTTACTTGTCACATCCTCAAAAAATTCCAGAAGATTAGTCAAGCATGATTTCCCTTTCATAAATCCATGTTGACTTGGACTAATCCTTTTACTGCTATCCAAATGCCCCATTATTACCTCTTTAATAATTGACTCCAGCATCTTTCCCACCACCGAAGTCAGGCTAACTGGTCTGTAATTCCCCGTTTTCTCTCTCGCTCCTTTCTTGAAAAGTGGGATAACATTAGCTATCCTCCAATCCACAGGAAATGATCCTGAATCTATTGAACATTGGAAAATGATCACCAATGCGTCCACTATTTCTAGAGCCACCTTCCTGAGGACCCTGGGATGCAGTCCATCAGGCCCCGGGGATTTATCATCCTTCAGTCCCATTAGCCTACCCAATACTCTTTCTCGCCTAATGAAAATTTCTTTCAGTTCCTTGACCCCCTTAGATGCTCTGTCCTCCAGTTGCTCTGGGAGATTGTTTGTGTCTTCCTTAGTGAAGACAGATCCGAAGTACCTGTTCAACTCTTCTGCCATTTCCTTGTTCCCCATAATAATTTCACCCTTGTCTGCTTTCAAGGGACCCACATTTGACTTTGCTACTCTTTTCCCCTTAACATATCTAAAGAAGCTTTTACGGTCCTTTATATTCCTGGCCAGCTTCCCTTCGTACTTCATCTTTTCAGCCCGTATTGCCCGTTTTGTTTCCTTCTGTTGTCCTATGAAAGTTTCCCAATCCTCTACTTCCCGGCTACTCTTTGCTGTGTTATACATCTTTTCTTTTAGTTTTATTCTATCCCTAACTTCTCTTGTCAGCCACGGTTGCCTCCTACTCCCCTTAGAACCTTTCTTCCTTTTTGGAATGAAATGATCCTGTGTCTTCCGGATTATGCCCCTCTGCCACAGAATGTAGTTGAGGCCAGTTCATTGGCTATATTTAAGAGGGAGTTAGATGTGGCCCTTGTGGCTAAAGGGATCAGGGGGTATGGAGAGAAAGCAGGTACGGGATACTGAGTTGGATGATCAGCCATGATCATATTGAATGGCGGTGCCGGCTCGAAGGGCCGAATGGCCTACTCCTGCACCTATTTTCTATGTTTCTATGTTTCTATGCCCAGAAATTCCTGCCAATGCTGTTCCACTGTCATTCCTGCTAGTATCCCTTTCCAGTCTACCTTGGCCAGCTCCTCTCTCATGCCTTCATAATCCCCTTTGTTCAGCTGCATCACTGCCACTTCCGATTTAACCTTTTCCTTCACAAATTTCAGATTAAAACTAATTATATTATGATCACTACCTCCAAGCGGTTCCATTACCTTGAGTTCTCTTATCAAATTTGGTTCATTAGACAACACTAAATCCAGAATTGCCTTTTCTCTGGTCGGCTCCATTACAAGCTGCTCTAAGAATCCATCTCGGAGGCATTCTACAAACTCTCTTTCTTGGAGTCCTGAACCAACCTGATTTTCCCAGTTTACCTGCATATTGAAATCCCCCATCACCACAGTGGCATTACCTTTGTTACCAGTTTTAACTCCTGCTGCAACTTACACCCTACATCCGGGCTGCTATTTGGGGGTCTGTAGATAACACCAATTAGTGTCTTCTTGCCTTTGCATTTCCTCAACTCAATCCACAGTGACTCTACCTCGTCAGCCCCTATGTCTTCCCTCGCAAGGGACTGAATTCCATCCCTCACCAGCAGAGCCACCCCGCCTCCTCTGCCCACCTGCCTGTCCTTTCTATAGGATGTATAACCCTGAATATTAAGTTCCCAGACCTGATCCTCCTGCAGCCACATCTCGGTAATCCCCACAATGTCATATCTACCAACCTCTATATGAGCCTCAAGCTCATCTACTTTACTTATTATACTTCGCGCATTCAAATACAGTACTTTTAATTGCTTACGCATCTCACCATTCACATCGATCACTACTACACTTGGCCATACTCTCCTATCCCTTTGTGAGCTTTCTTTCCTGGTAATTCTGGGGTCATTAACTATCCCTTTACTCCCTTTCCCTTTAACTCCATCCTTGACTATCCCATTTGACACCCCCCGCCCTTATTTAGTTTAAAACCACCCGTGTAGCAGTGGCAAACCTGCCTGCCAGAATGCCGGTCCCCCACCTGTTAAGGTGCAATCCGTCCCATTTGTACAGTTCCCCCCTACTCCAAAACAGATCCCAGTGGTCTAAGAATCTAAATCCCTGCCCCCTGCACCAGTTCCCCAGCCACACATTCTGGTCCCGTATCTCCCTGTTCCTGCTCTCGCCAGTATGAAGAACTGAAAGCAAACCGGAGATAACCACCCTGGAGGTCCTGCTTTTCAGCATTTTTCCGAGCTCTCTAAAGTCACGCTTCAGAATATTCATCCCCTTCTTTCCGACATTGTTTGTGCCAACATGCATTACAACTTCCGGCTGTTCACCTTCGCCCATGAGGATTTTCTGCACTCTGTCCGTGACATCCTGGAACCTGGCACCCGGGAAGCAGCACACCATCCTCGAATCCCGTCTGTTCACACAGAAACCCCTGCCCGTACTTAACAGGTGCTGCAGGTGCTGGATTATACAGAAGGGTAGACACAAAGTGCTGGGGTAACTCAGCACGTCAGGCAGCATCTCAGTATGGGAATGGGAAGGGAAGTTAAAGTAGTTAGCAACTGAGAGATCTAGCGGACAGAGCACAAACGTTCGTCTAAATGGTTGCCTGATCTATGCTTGTTCGCGCTGATATAAAGGAGGCCACTTTGGGAACACCAAATGCAGTACACATGGTTAGACAACATGGATATGAACCTCTGTCACACTGAGAAGGGCTGCTGGGGTCCCTGGATAGATGTGAAGGAGGAGGTGTTGCATCTCTGGCAGTTGCAGGGGGAAGTACCTGGGGAGAGAATGGTTGGGTGTAAATGGGCTGAGTGATCTAAGGAATTGCTCCTTTTTTCCCTCTCTTCCCTTTGCCCCATTTGGTTGTACATCCCATTCTCCCACCCTAGTTCGCCCCCATTACTTATAACTCTTCCTCGGGCTTCACAATTTACTCCTACCCTTATCTTACAGCCTTTTCTCTTCTTGTCATCTCTGGCCTTTGTCCACCATCTGCCAATTTAAAAAAAACATTACCTGTATCCACCCATCACTCACCAAGCCTTGTCCCATTCCTGCCTCTTTTCTCAGCATTGTCCTCCCTATTACAAATAGTCTGAAGAAGAGTTCTAACCTAAAACATTGCCTATTCATGTCTTCCAGAGATGTTCCCTGACCTGCTCATTTACACCAGCACTCTGTGTCCTCACATGCTGGTTGGCATGTTAATTGGCCAGTGTAAATCGCCCCTAATTTGTCGATAAGTGGTAGAATGAGGGGAAAGTTGATAGGGATGTGGGTTGAATTAAATGAAATTAGTGTGGGATTAGAGTAAATGGGTGCTGATGGTCACGGTAAACTGTTTCCTTATGACTAATTTAACAGCGTGAAGTTATAGTCATGAAGTCTATTCTACATCAGTTTATTAGCTTTCTTGGAGAAGATTCAGCATGCCCACAAGGATTTTTCTGGACCCTCCACCTGTACCTGTAGATCTGTGAACACCTGTGAACACAGCCCAGCTCAATCTGAGATGCTCTCTTTCTTCAGTAAACTTGGCTTCCTCTTGTTTTTTTGTGGATAGATCCCTCATCCCTGTCTCCTGTGTGTCCCCACAGTTCTGCACTCGCCTCTCCTGCCCATAAAAGGGACAAGGAGAGAGTTCCCCTGATCCTCACCTGTCACCGCACCAGCCTTCGCAGCTAACACTTTATTCTCTGACATTTCTGCCACCCTCAACATCTTACCATCCCCACTCCCTTCCTCTTTCCGCAGAGACCACTACCTTCACAACTCTTTGGTGCAATCATTGCTTCCCAACAAAACCGCTCCTCGCCCCAGGTACTTTTCCTGAAATCGCAGAAGATGTGATACCTGCCTCTATACCTCCTCCCTCACCTCCATCCAGAGACGCCAGCAGTCTTTCCAGGTGAGACAGAAGTTCACATTAACCTCATCTACAGCATCTGCTGTTCCTGATGTGGCCATCTTTACATCAGCGAGACCAAGCGTAGACGAGGCGACCATTTTGTTGAACGAATGCACTCTGACTGCCAAGGTCTACTGGATTTCCCGGTTGCGAATCATTTTAATTCCTCTTCCCTTTCCCATACTGACCTTCCTGCCTTGGACGAAGGACAAAGGACATTTATTGTCACATACACCAATTGGTGTAGTGAAATTTGAGTTGCCATTGCAGCACACCAATAAAATAAACACAACATTATAGAATTTAACATTAAACATAAAAAACACCCCCCACAGCGGGATCAACGTTTACCACTGTGAGGGAAGGCAGCAAAGTTCAGTCCACTTCCTCCATGTTCACCCGTGGTCAGGGCCTATTTGAGGCCTCCGCAGTCGCCGCTACGGTGGCCTGATGTTTCAGGCCCTCTTGCCGGAATGATGGAAGTCTGGCGTCGGAAGAACGCTCTCAGCAGCTACCGCAGCTGGACGTTCCGCAGACCACAGCTTCACGATGTTGAAGTCGGCAGGCCCAGCATT
>CM075977.1:373044468-373161296 GCA_038087875.1 Malacoraja senta
CATGAGTCATCTCAGCTCCAAATCGAGTGGAGTAGCCTTCCTGTTGGCCCCGTCTTTCCAGCCAGAGATCCTCAAAGTGCAGGAGGTTGTACCTGGCCGTTTGCTGTATCTGGCCGTGCGCTTGGATGGCGTGCCATTACACTTCGTTAATGTGTACGCCCCCAAGATCGGCGCAATGCAGACGCGCTTAACAAGGGAAGTGACCACGTTGTTGAATACTATCGACCGTGGGGAGTGTGTTTTCCTTGGGGGAGATTTTAATTGTGCCCTCGAGACAAGAAATCGCTCTGGCGTTCAGCGTGACCCGGGAGCAGTGAAGACTTTGAGGGAGATGGTGGACTCTTTTGAGCTGGTAGATGCTTGGCGGAATTTCCATCCCGACTCTAACGCCTTCTCGTACAGGTTTGAGGGTGGTGGTTCCCGTATTGATCATTTATACGTGTCCAAGGCCTATGTCTCCTGTGTTTCGGCGGCCTCCATGCAGCCGGCGCCATGCTCGGACCATGGCTTGGTGCGAGTGGACTTTATCCCAGCGCGCACACGGGCAGGGTCCGCGTACTGGCATTTTAATAGCCAGCTGTTGGAGGATTGCCGATTCCGGGATTCATTCAGGCAGTTCTGGGCGAGGTGGAGAGAGAGGCAGGGGCGTTTCCTTTCCCTAAGGCAGTGGTGGGACGTGGGGAAGGTCTACGTCCGTCAGTTTTGCCAGGACTATGCTAGGGGGTCGACCAAGGGGCGGGAATCCGAGATCGGACGGCTTGAGAGAGAGTTGCTCGACTCGGAGGCTCGTCTGGATCAGACTGGTGGGGCTTCGTGTGAGTGGGAGGGATACCAGGAGAAGAAGGGAGCACTGAGGGACTTGCAGCTTAGGAGGTCCCGGGGTGCGTATGTGAGGTCGCGGGTCCAGATGTTGCACGACCTGGACCGCGCCTCCCCCTTTTTCTTTTCTCTGGAGAAGGGGCGAGGAGCCCGCAGGCAGCTTGTAGAGTTGCTTGCGGATGATGGCTCCTCTGTCACAGATCCAGAGAGCATTGGTGCCTCAGTTCGGTCGTTCTACAGGACTCTGTTCTCGGCTGGCACATCGAGTGGGGAGGCGAAAGAAGTCCTGTGGGAGGGCTTACCCGCTGTGTGCAATGATGTGGCTGAACACCTGGATGATCCCCTAACTCTGGAGGAGTTGACTGTTGCCCTGCACCAGCTCAGGAGGGGCAAGTCTCCAGGGCTGGATGGGCTGACTGTGGAGTACCTTAGAGCCTTCTGGGATGTCCTGGGGGGGCGACTATATGAAGGTCCTGGGGGAGAGCCTGGCGACCGGGGAGATGCCTTTCTCTTGGCGCAGGGTAGTTGTTGTCCTGCTGCCCAAGAAGGGTGATCTTCGCCTTTTGAAGAACTGGCGCCCGGTCTCTCTCCTCAGCACGGACTATAAAGTCTTTGCACGGGCATTGGCGAATCGCCTGGGTCCCGTGCTGTCCCAGGTGATCCACCCTGACCAGTCGTACACAGTCCCCGGCCGGTCCATCCAGGACAATATCCATCTGCTCCGGGACCTGATCCATCTGTCCCAGGGGGCTGGTCAGTCGGTCGCCTTTCTATCCCTCGACCAGGAGAAGGCGTTTGACAGGGTGGAGCACGACTACCTTCTTGGGACTCTGCAGGCGTTCGGATTTGGACCGCATTTTGTGGCCTGGGTCCGACTGTTATATACTGCTGCAGAATGCCTTGTTAAGGTCAACGGCTCTTTGTTGGCCCCCATTCCCTTTGGGAGGGGGGTTCGTCAGGGATGTCCCATGTCCGGCCAGCTGTATTCCATCTGTGTCGAGCCTTTCCTGTGCCTTCTCCGGAGGAGGTTGACAGGCTTGGCTTTACCGGGGCCGGGGATGGAGGTGGTTCTCTCGGCCTACGCCGATGATGTCCTTCTGATGTTCACCGACCCTGTTGACCTGCGGAGGATGCGTGAGTGCCAGCAGGTTTTCTCGGCTGCATCTTCCGCCAGGATCAACTGGGGGAAGTGTTCTGGTCTCTTGGTGGGTGGGTGGCAGGTGGGCTCCCTGCCGGAGGAGATGGCAGGTTTTGCGTGGAGTACCACGCACCTCCTCTATCTGGGGGTCTACCTGAGTCCCGCTGAGGAGGGGTGGCCGGCGAACTGGCAGGAGCTGGAGGCGAAAGTGGTCGCCCGGCTGGGACGTTGGTCAGGCCTACTTGGTGTGCTCTCTTACCGGGGAAGGGCTGTAGTTATAAACCAGCTGGTGGCCTCTCTGCTGTGGTACCGGATGGCCACTATGGTCCCATCCTCTTATTTTATAACCATGTTACAGAGGAGATTGGTCAACTTCTTCTGGGGGGAGAGGAACCACTGGGTCTCTGCTGGGGTTCTGAGTCTCCCGTTGGAGGAGGGTGGTCAGGCGCTGGTCTGTATTCGTACCAAGGTGGCGGCTCTCCGACTCAGGACCCTGCGGAGGTACGTCTACTCGGACTACCCTCCTAAATGGCACGTGCTGGCGACGTACTATTTCCGTCAGGGGCGGTGCCTTCAGGAGGGCTCCCGGCTCCCGGTAGCGGGCATGAGTCGACGCGCTAGGCGGGAGTTGCCTGGCTTTTACCGTGAACTCCTGAAGGCCAGGAATTTGGTCAACTTCAGCCAGGGCCCTGCTCCTCAGGGGGAGGGGGGTGTCGTGGCTGTGACGGTGGGTGTCGAGGAGAGGCGTGTGCATGGAGCGATTCCGGACGAGCTTACCCCCGCTCAGTCGGAATTGTTCATAGGGCCCATGGCCCGGGACCCTCCCCGAGAGCCGGCCCCATGCAACATGAGCCGTCTTTCTGAGATGCCCAGTGTGCCATTCCGTGGCGCGGAGAGGCGTGTACTGTACAGGCTGCTCTTGCACACTCTCCACTTCCTCGCCCTCGTCTTCCGTCCAGACACACCCTGGCGGTCCGTGTTACCACCTGACGAGGGGAGCGGTCCCCAGTGGAGGTCTCTCTACAAGGGAGTCCTCCCCCTTTACATCGGGGACCTGGGGTGGAGAGTTTTGCACAAAGCCGTGGCCTGTAATAGGTACTTGAGCCGGTTCACGGACTCTTCCCCTGCGTGTCATTTCTGCGGTGAGGAAGAGACCATGTTCCACGTGTATATAGAGTGCGAGAGGTTGCAGCCCCTGTTCGAGTATCTGAAAGGGCTGCTCCTCAAGTTTTGGCTACATTTTAGTCCAACGCTATTAATCTATGGGCACCTGGTACAGAGGGGGGAGGGTCGGGAGGGAGGAGGGGGTCTCCCTGTCGGACTGCTCCTGGGCCTGGCCAAGATGGCCATTCGCGGGTCCAGGCAGTGGGCGGTCGATGGCCACACAGCGGTCGGCTGCCTGCCCCTTTTCCGGGGTTACGTCCGTGCCCGCGTGTCCCTAGAGAGGGAACACGCGGTGTCCACGGGGACTGTGGAGGCCTTCTGTGAACGCTGGTCACCGCAGGAGGTTGAATATATTATAGATAAAAATGTTAATATTTTAATTTGATAGTTTAGTGTAAATGTTTTTTAAATTGTGTGAGCTTTCTACCCTTCCTTGTAAATTGTACATTTGTTTAAAAATCTAATAAAAAAACATTTACGGAAAAAAAAAAAAAAAAAAAAAGAGCGGGGCCAAGACGATTGGAGATAGACACAAAATGCTGGAGTAACTCAGCGGGACCGGCAGCATCTGTGGAGAGAAGCAATGTGTGACGTTTCGGGTCGAGACCCTTCTTCAGACTGAAGAAGAGTCTCGACCTGAAACGTCACCCATTGCTTCTCTCCAGAGATGCTGCCGGTCCCGCCTGAGTTACTCCAGCATTTTATGTCTATCTTCAAATGACGTCATGCGCTCCAGACGGCTGTGTGGACGCATGATGATGCGCGCGACCGTCGCGTGTCAGTCACTACCGGCCTGTCGCGTAAATGACGGCCAAGTGGGACAGACCCTTCAGACAGCAACTCTACCGCTGCGTCACCATGCTGCCCTTGTACAGCACAGAAATAGACCTTTTGGCCCTTCGGCCCATTGTAACCATGCCAACCTTTTTGCCCATCTACAGTAATCCCATTTAACATAGAACATAGAACCTAAAGCAAAGGAACACGCCCATCGGCCCACCATGTCTGTGTTGAATATGATGACAAATGCACTAATCCTTCCACCCAAATATGATCCATATTCCTTAGACCCCACTAACCTATCTAGTTCTGCCGCAACCCTTGGCAGTGTTTTTCAGGCACCTATCACTCTCTGTGTAAAAAGAAACTTGCGCTGCACATCTCTTTTAAACTGGTGTGGCGGCGGGGGAGCATTGTGGGGGGGGGGGGCAGTGTGCGGGCGGGGGGAGTGGTGTGTGGGCAGGGGGGAGAGAACTCGGAGAAAAGACGGGGAAAAGCCATGGGGGAGAGTGCGGTATCATGGGGAGGGGGGCAGGAGCCAGCGAGGGGGACCAGAGGGGAAGGGGACTCACAGCGGGCGCAGGTCGCTGGCCGCTGGCCGCTTGGCTGGTCACTGGTCGCTAGTTGCTGGCCGCTGGTCGCACTCCTCCGCCGGGATCAGAATCTCTGCTTTCCATCTCCGAGTCCGCGTCGGGCTGCGTCCGGTCCCTCCCTCCGAAAATTGTGTCCGGTTGGAGACCTGCGCCGACCATCCAGAGCTTCCCACAGCTGCAGTAAAGACGCGATGGCGCAGGAAGGGGCGGACCGTCCCGTGGAGTGACAGTTGAATGGACCAATCCGCGCAGCGCTGAATGGCAGGAGAGGCAATCAATCTGCGCACGCGCGGTTTTAAAGATTTTAAAACCTCGATAACTCTTACCAGCTTCTACCGATCGGAACGAAACTTGGTGCAATTGCAGCACAGGAGAACAGTGAGTAGGCTGGCAAAAAATGGTAGCGCTATCGCATACCGTTTTTGCACAAATAGAATGACCGCCAAACCGGAAGATAACAAGATCAGAGTTTTAGAGATAGAATATAGATAGATAGATAGATAGATAGATAGATAGTAGATAGATAGATAGATAGATAGATAGATAGATAGATAGATAGATAGATAGAGAGAGAGAGAGAGAGAGATAGATAGATAGATAGATAGATAGATAGATAGATAGATAGATAGATAGATAGATAGATAGATAGATAGATAGATAGATAGATAGATAGATAGATAGATAGATAGATAGATAGATAGATAGATAGATAGATAGATAGATAGATAGATAGATAGACAAGTTGAGTTGAAAGGCCTGTTTCTGTGCTGTATGATTCTGTGCCAATACATGAGTCGAGCAAAAACTAACTGCTGGAGATCAGGCAGTATCTGCAGAAGGAACAGAATATAAACAGAAAAAGCTGGAGTTGAAACCCTTCTTCAAGACCATTTCCCTCTAATTGTTTGTCCTTTTTGCTTTAGACCCAATTAACCAGCTTGTCTTGCACCCCATGTGCCTTAACCTTCTGGACCAGCCTACTGTGGTGGGACATCTTTTCCTCCTACTCTATATTCATCATTCTGAATGTACAGCTTCCTTCCCAAATACCCTGTCCAATCTTTAGTTTAGTTAACACCAAGCCAATTAACCTACTACCTGTACTCTTTGGAGTGTGGCAGGAAACCGAAGATTTTGGAGAAAACCCACGCGATCACAGGGAAAATGTACAAACTCCGTACAGACAGCACCCATAGTCAGGATCGAACCCGGGTCTCGGGTGCTGCAAGCGCTGTAAGGCAGCAACTCTACCGCTGCGCCACCGTACCACCCATCTATCTCCATCAATTACTCCCCTTCTCAAGGAACTCTCCCAAGCAACTGCAGGAGATCGAACACCTCTTTTACCTCTTCCTCCAGGAATCCAAATGGTCCTTCCAGGAGAATCAGCAATTTACTGGCACTTCTTCCTATTTGGTCTCTTGCATTTGGTGCTCATGATGTTCTCTCTTCTGCACTGGCGAAACGGACTTATTTGCCTCCATCAAGTCTCCAGTGTTGATCCTGAGCTTCCAGTTGCCTCCCATTTGACCTTTGGCCTGTACTAATCCAACAAAGCCTAACATAAGCTCGAGGAACAGTAAGGTTAAGTCAAAACTGACCAGTTTGACATAAACTCATCCACCTGTAACATTAACTTAAGTTTTCTCTATCCAAGAGATGACCTGATCTGCTGAGTATTTCTGGCATTCTCCTTCATTTCAGATGTCTAGTAACTACGTTCTGTATTTTATAGTTCCAACAGATTTTTTTTCCACTTCCCTCAAGACACATTTCCACCGACAGATTAGCTCCCTCTCTTAGAAACCATTGAAAGCAATTGAATCGTTTGGGCTGCTTTGATCTGCAAGTTATTACAGACATTCCATATGTTTGCTTCAACTCTCCCGTTCTCTCAAACTTAAAACACATTTATTTTGTCACATTTCCGCTATTGGTATTGGTTTATTATTGTTACAATTATTAAGATGCAGTGAAAAATCTTATTTTTGTGTTTCATCCAGGCTATTAACTATTTCTTCCTGCACCTATGCTGCCTGAGCTGATGCGTATACTTTTGTTTTGATTTCAGATTTTTAATTGTATTTGTGTCAAAACCCCTCATCATCATTACCCTGCTGCTGAGATCTCAATTTGGGCAACTTTTGAGGGGCGGCATGGTGGCGCAGTTGCTGCCTTAGAACGCTTGTAGCGCCTGAGACACGGGTTCGATCCCAACAACGGGTGCTGTCTGTCTGGAGTTTGTACGTTCTCCCCGTGACAGCATGGGTTTTCTCTGAGATTTTCAGTTTCCTCCCACACTCCAAAGACGTACAGGTTTGTAGGTTAATGGCATGGTATCCCTATTGTGTGTAGGGTAGTGTTAATGTGCAGGGATCGCTGGATGGCGTGGATTCGGTGGGCTAAAGGGCCTGATTCCACGCTGTATCTCTAAACTAAGCTGAACTAAACATCAACTCAATTTTATTTTAGCTGTTTTCAGGCAACTGAACCATCTTACCAGAGAGCAGTCCTGAACTACCATCTACCTCATCGGGGACCCTCAGACCATCTTTGATCGGACTTTACTGCCTTTGCCTTGCACTAAACGTTATACCCTTATCACGTATCTGTACACTCTGAATGGCTCAATTGTAATCATGTATTGTCTTTCCACTGAATTTAGAATATTGTGTTCAGTTCTGGGCACCATGTTATAGGAAAGATGTTGTCAAGCTTTAAAGGGTACAGAGAAGCTTTATGAGGATGTTGCCGGACTTGAGGGTCTAAGCTATAGTGAGATGTTGATCAGGCTGGGACTCTATTCCGTAGAGTGCAGGAGGTTGAGGGGTGATACCGAGATACTTTGACATTTTTTTGTTTGCGTGCTATCTAATCAAATCAGATAATACTACGTATGGATACAATGAAGCTAAACACAAGTAAACAGGTGGAGCAAAGAGAAGAGTACTAGAGTGCATGATACCGTTTTTCAGCATTCTGCCATACTGTTGCCAGGGGTGTCAGGGGTTATAGGGAGAGGGCAGGAAAATGGGACTCGGGGGGAGATATACATCAGCCATAATTGAATGGTGGAGTAGGCTTGATGGGCCAAATGGCCCAATTCTTCTCCTATCACTTATGACCTTATGACCTTATAACAGTTCCAGAGAAAAAGTCAAATGTTCGCAATGAGGTAATTAGAAATTGGAACTGTACCCTGGCTGTACATTATGCAGTCAAAATCCAGCTTGAGAAAATACACAATAATTCATCAGTTATTCCATGGTGCGCAGGAGGATGAGGGGTGATGTTATAGAGGTGTACAAAATCATGAGAGGAATAGATCGGGTAGATGCACGGAGTCTCTTGCCCAGAGTAGGGGAATCGAGGACCAGAGGACATAGGTTCAAGGTGAAGGGTAAAAGATTTAATATGAATCCAAGGGGTAACTTTATCACACAAAGGGTGGTGGGTGTATGGAACAAGCTGCCAGAGAAGGTAGTTGAGGCTGGGACTATCCCATCATTTAAGAAACAGTTAGACAAGTACATGGATAGGACAGGTTTGGAGGGATATGGACCAAGCGCAGGCAAGTGGACTTGGGTAGCTGGGACACTGTTGGCCGGTGTGGGCAAGTTGGGCCGAAGGGCCTGTTTCCACACTGTATCACTCTATGACTCTATGACACTGGCTGGTTAGCACGCAATGAAAGCTTTTCCCTGTACCTCGGTACACGTGACAATAAACAAAACTGATTTTGAATTACTGTTCCCTCGCATACTGAAGGAAGCTCTGGATAGTTTCCTTCAGAGGTCTCTCTAGCACTCTGTCCTGCACCTGGAGCAGACTAACATTCATTAAAAGCTCTGCACCATGTTCATCCAGTGCCTCCTCACTACAGAATGTGGCCTCATGCTTTTGTGGCAGCAATCCAGGTTCTTCCGGTTAGCAAATGTTCCACATTATGGATTGGGAGGGTGCTATGGTTGCAATGAATGGTCATTGACTTGAAATATTTACTTTCTTTAATTGATGCTGGCCGACTGAGTATTTCCAGCATTTTCCGCTCTTATTGCAGTGGCATAAACTTTCCATGATGTGTTTCCTTCCGACATGTTGCATTCCTTTTCCAGATGTTGCCTTCTGGGATTATCCTGTGGTTATTGTCAAAGCTCTGTGGGGACTGTTCCTGTGAAGTAGAGGCAGCCACTGCAGAACTCCACTGACAGTACTGAGTAGGACTTTCACAGTGAGCCCCACATGAGTGAGGAGTGCAACCCAAATCTCAGGAGGGTGATTGGGAATCCAATTGTGGATTGGGAGGGTGCTATGGTTGCAATGAATGCTCATAGACATGTTTACTTTCTTTATTTGATGCTGCCCGACTGAGTGAGGAGTGCAACCCAATGTCTCAGGAGTGCTGGTACCTGTGTTTGATTGTTTAATGTGTCTTACTTATTGAAGTCTACATCATGGAGAGAGATTTGTTCACTTCAGATAAGTAGCATAATGGTACTGTGCCGGAACAGTCCCTTCAGCCTACAATGTCTGTGTCGACCATGATGCCATGACTAGTATCAAGATTCCCCTCAACCTCTGGCTTTCCAGGGAAAAATAACCGTCTGCCCAACCTCTCCCTGCAGCTAATACCCCCCAATCCAGGAATCCTTCTAGTGATCTGATGAAGGGTCCCAACCCGAAACGTCAGTCTGAAGGGTCTTGACCCGAAATGTCACAAATTCCTTTTATCCAGAGATGCTGACTGACCCGCTGAGTTACACCAGCATTTTGTGTCTATCATTCTGGTAAACCTTTATCTGCACCCTCTCCACAGTCCTCCACGTCCTTCCAGTAATGGGGTGACCAGAACCATATACAATACTCAAAGTCAGGCCTAACTAAAGTCCAATAAAGCTGCACCATGCCTTCCTGACTCATTCTCAATGCCCCACCCAATGAAGGCAAATATACTACATGCCTTCTGTTCTACCTTTGTTGCCACTTTTAAGGAGTTACTAGACCAAGTGGGACCCGTTGGGCCCCATTCCCACAACGCAATATTCCACCACTCACCTATAGCCCCCAACTGCGCAGGCGCAGCAGACGTTTTTAAAGTTTAAAATGGCAATAACTTGTAAAATCAATGTGAATGCATCTCACACTCCCTCTTCAGTCCCCTATTCCCCTCCTCCATTATCCTCCCTCTCCCCACCCTCCACCAACCCTCCTCCGCTTCCTCCCCTCACCCCCTCCCTCTGCTCCTCTCTCTTCCCCCTCCCCTCCTCCATTGCCTTGCCATCCCACTTCCTACCCCTATCCTCATCCATTCCCCTACATACCCCAGCAATCCCACCCCCTCCTCTTCACCATCCCTCTACTTTCCCCTCTCCCCCTCCTCTCCCCCATTCCCTTCCTCACCTCTCCCTCCCTCTCCTTTCCCTTACCCTCAGTCACTCCCTCCCTCCATAACCCCTCTCCCTTCCCTACCCCACTAACCCCCTCCACTCCCTCTATCCCCCTCCTCCCCCACTCCACATTCCCCCCCTATCCCACCCCCACTCTCCCTCCTCACCTCCCCAGGATCTCGATGTAAACTACCGCCGGCCCCGTTTTCTTCACCACATCGGCGATGAAGTTGTACTTGAGGCGGGGGCTGTGGTGGGAAAGGACCTAGTGGCCTGGAACTGGGGGAGGGGAAGGGAGTGGCTGAGGCGGTTGGGGCCAATCCATTGACCCCACGTGGGGAGGGGGGCGGCATCGGTGCACCCCCCACTTGGGACCCGGACCAATCGGGCATCGATCGGTAGGTTGGAGCCAATCAAGCGACCCCCACGTGCAGGGGGGCGGTGTCGGCGCTCCCCCATGTGGGACACGGACCAAATGGGTGTCGAGCGGGAGGTCACTTTCCCCCTCTCCCCTCCCTACCCTGCTCCTCTCCCTCTATCCCCCACTCCCTACCTCCCCCACTCACCCACTTCCCCCCACCTCTCCCTCTATACCCCCTCCCCCACTCCCCCTCCTCGCCTTCCCCTCCCTGACCCCTCCCTACCCGGCTCTTCTCCCTCTATCCCCCACTCCTCACCACCCCCCTATCCCAACCCCCATAATGAAAATCATGATGTTTTTTTCTAAATGAAATTCTCAATAAAAATTATGTTTTTTCTTTATAATAACCTAGCTGTTAATGAAAACGGAAGAAATTGATTAAAACATATTTTTTTTTAGAATAAATCAATGTCAATGAAAATCGCAATTATTTATGTAAATGAAATTCGGGATCCCATTTTGACGTCGAAGGCGGCTGACGGGCAGGGCAAGTGGAAAAGTGGTTTGAATAAGTGTTTTTTGTAAAGTTTAAAATGTCAATAACTTGTAAAATATAACATTACTCTGAACGAAACTTGGTACTGCATATCACAGGACAATGGTGAGTAAGGTGGGCCAAAGATTGTAGCGCTATCATGTACCGTTTTGGCAGAGTTTCGGGAACTCACGCACACACACTTAGGCATACAAACAAACAAGATGAGATTGTTAGTAATATATATATAGATAGATAGACTTGGTCTCAAAGATACCTCTATACATCAATACTGTTAAGAGTCTTGCCATTATTATATTTTTCCCATTACATTTGACCCCCCCAAAGTACAACACCACACACTTGCTCAGATTAAACACAATTTGTCATTTCACCATCCATTTCTTTAGCTGATCTATATCCCACTGTATTCTTTGACCCACCTTTTCACTGTACCCAAAGGTTTCCACTCCTTTGGCCATAGATCTCCAGTCTGAATATTATTCTTCCATCAGAACCCTTTGTCTTTCCATCCATCGGCCCATTCTGAATCCATATGACCAAGTCACTGTTGATCCTGTGCATCTTAATCATCTGCATCAGCCAACCATGGGAGACTTTATCAAATGCCCTTACTACATCCATGTAGACCTACCCTCATCAATTACCTTGGTCACCTCCTCGAAAAACTCAATCAAGTTAGTAGGGCACGACCTGCCAAGCATAAAACCCTAATTAATCCATTCACTTCCAAATCCTATTCCAAAGAATCCTCTCCAATAGCTTCCCTACCACTGATGTGGGGCTCACTGTCCTATAATTCCCCGTATTCTCTCCACTTCCATTCTTAAACAGAGGAACAATATTAGCCATTCTCCAGTCTTCCGGGACCTTGGCTGTGGCTAGAGAAAATGCAAAGATCTTGTCCTTTCTTGCTTCTCTCAATAACTTGGAATAGATTCTATCAGGCCCTGGGTATTAAGCCACCTTAATGCTCATCAAGGGCCCTAATGCCTCCACCTTCTTAATCTCAAACTGTACATTAGTATTCATCACACTGATCTCTGGTGGCCGATTAGGAAAAGGGGAGATGCAACGTGACCTGGGTGTCATGGTACACCAGTCATTGGAAGTAGGCATGCAGGTGCAGCAGGCAGTGAAGAAAGCGAATGGTATGTTAGCATTCATAGCAAAAGGATTTGAGTATAGGAACAGGGAGGTTCTACTGCTGTTGTACAGGGTCTTGGTGAGACAACACCTGGAGTATTGCGTACAGTTTTGGTCTCCAAATCTGAGGAAAGACATTCTTGCCATAGAGGGAGTACAGAGAAGGTTCACCAGACTGATTCCTGGGATGTCAGGACTTTCATACGAAGAAAGACTGGATAGACTCGGCTTGTACTCGCTAGAATTTAGAAGATTGAGGGGGGATCTTATAGAAACTTACCAAATTCTTAAGGGGTTGGACAGGCTAGATGCAGGAAGATTGTTCCCGATGTTGGGGAAGTCCAGAACAAGGGGTCACAGTTTAAGGATAAGGGGGAAATCGTTTAGGACCGAGATGAGAAAAACATTTTTCACACAGAGAGTGGTGAATCCCTGGAATTCTCTGCCACAGAAGGTAGTTGAGGCCAGTTCATTGGCTATATTTAAGAGGGAGTTAGATGTGGCCCTTGTGGCTAAAGGGATCAGGGGGTATGGAGATAAGGCAGGTACAGGATACTGAGTTGGATGATCAGCCATGGTCATATTGAATGGCGGTGCAGGCTCGAAGGGCCGAATGGCCTACTCCTGCACCTATTTTCTATGTTTCTATGCCTCTATCTCACTATCCATGTCCTTCTCCTTTGTGAAAACAGGTTCAAATTATTTGTCTAGTACCTCACCTACAACCCCTGATTCCAAGTACAAAGTGATCCTTGAGTGGTTCTACCTTCTCTCTGGTTACCCTCTTGTTTTAAATGTAGATATAAACAGCCTTAGGATTTTCGATAATCCGACTCTCTAAAACTATATTGTAGCCCCTTTTGGCCCTTCTAATCACCCGCTTAAATTATTTACTCCTTACTTTATATTCTTCAAAGGCCCTGTCCAATTATAATTCTTAAACCTTGCACATGCTTCCTTTTCATTTTGACTTAATTTAGAGTCTCTTTGGTCATTCATGGTCCTCTTTGCCATCCTTATCCCTCCTCCTTACTAGAACATGTCAGTCCTGACATTGATGAACTGGCCTTTAAACACCTCCTACATGACAGGTGTGGGCTTAGTCAATAAATGTAAGCATGCAGGTACAGCATGCAGTGAAGAAAGCAAATGGCATGTTGGCCTTCATAACAAGAGGAGTTGAGTATAGGTCCTACTGCAGTTGTAAAGGGCCCTGGTGAAACCACACCTGGAGTATTGTGTGCAATTTTGGTCTCCTAATTTGAGGAAGGACATTCTTGCTATTAAGGGAGTGCAGCGTAGGTTCATCAGGTTAATTCCCATGATGGCGGGACTAACATATGATGAGAGAATGGATTGACTGGGCTTATATTCACTGGAATTTAGAAGGATGTGAGGGGATCTTATACAAACATATAAAATACTTAAGGGATTGCACAGGCTGGATGCAGGAAAAATGTTCCCGATTTTGGGGGAAAATCATTTTCACCCAGAGAGTTGTGAATCTGTGGAATGCTCTGCCACAGAGGCAGTGGAGGCCAATTCACTGGATGTATTCAAGAGAGAGTTAGATCTAGCTCTTAGGGCGAATGGAATCAAGGGATACGGGGAGAAAGCAGGTTTTGTACTGACTTTGGATGATCAGCCATGATCATATTGAATGACGGTGCTGACTCGAAGGGCCGAATGGCCTACTCCTGCACCTGTTTTCTATGTTTCTTCTTTTTTTTTTTAATGTTTATTTTATTAGAAGCAATTGTACAAGGAGAAAGTAATCGACATAACAATTATACAATTTCCGTACAGCTTCAGTTTTAACAATTTATAAACTGATAAGTGAATCGGAAAAAAGTAAAAAGGAAAGAATGAAAAGGAAGAAAGATACAAAAAAGAAAGAAGAAAAAACCCTGAACTAACAAAGAAGTTAAAAAAACAAAAAAACAGCGGAGATATGTCCCACTATCCTTCCCTACGCCCGCTCACCCGACCCTAGCGTCGGTTTTGAAACCATTCTGTTGTTGAAGAAATTCAATGAAAGGAGACCATATTTTGGAAAATTGGTCTGATTTGTCAGCCAAAACAAGCCTTATTTTTTCTAAATGTTGTGTCTCGGTCATTTCTGTGATCCACATCTACACTGTGGGAACTGTTATCTTTTTCCAGAATTTAAGTATAAGTTTTTTCGCTGTTATTAAACCGTAGTCAAGGAAACGTCTTTGGAATATCGTTAAATTAGGGAAGCCCTCTGACATTCCTAATATTATTCATTTTGAAACTGACTCCAATTGAATTTTGAGTATTTTAGAAATGGTATTGTATTGTATAGTATTGTATAGTATTTTAATATATTTGAATATTTCCATCCAGAAATTTTGTATTTTTATACAGGATTCAAAAGAATGGGTTAGGGTAGCTTCTTGGAGGTGACATTCATCACAGAGAGGGGAGACGGTTGGGAAAATCTTATTCAATTTGGTCTTTGAGTAGTATAACCTATGCAATACTTTGCAGACTGGTGTTCCAGTGGAAGAGCATTTTGGAGATAGTGATCACAACTCCATATGTTTTATGATTGGTTTGAATAGGGATTGGTCGGAACCTTGTGGGATGGTACTAAATTACAGTACGGTAAATTCCAATGTTATTAGGCAGGAGCTTAGGAGTATATATAGGGAGCAGGCATTATTAGAAACATAGAAGGACTTCCAGTGGCGCTATGGTGGCTTAGGGAGCACGCCATTTAGCTCCGCACTGCTAAAACGCCGAAAAACCATTGAAAATCAAAACCGGACAGATTTAAAATTACTCACCGGCAGACGTTCAGTAGCCGCGTAAGTGACGTCATCAGACCGCAACTCTGGTACTTTTAAAATGACCGGTAGACGCTTGCCAAAACAACCACGGAGGAAACGACAACCAGAAATTATTGAAGGCCCCGAAGAAGCCTCGACCTTGATTATGGAGCACCCCCGAGAGGAAGCAGCAAGGCAACTTCCGGGTTTGGAGGACATCCGTTCACTACTGGGTGAACAACTTTTGGCTGTGAAGGTGGAAATTTCAGCTGTGAAGGTAGAAATCTGTGGCAAGGTTGATAAGATTAATGCCCGTATAGAGGAGGTGAATTCTGCCTTGAAAGGGGAAATCCACAGGCTTGAAGCTATGCATAGCACAGAGTCAGCATTGCTAAGGGTTTTTAACGACATCCTCCTGGCAAATGACTCTGGTAATTATGTGGTTCTTATCTTGCTGGACCTATCTGCCGCCTTTGATACGGTGGACCATGGTATCTTAATATCTCGGTTACAGCACCTAGTGGGCATCTGTGGCAGTGCCCTGGGATGGTTCAGGTCCTATCTGGCAGACAGAACCATGTGTGTAAGCCTTGCTGGCTTTGAATCCTCCTCCGTTCCTCTGTCATATGGGGTTCCACAGGGCTCAATTTTAGGGCCCCTGCTTTTCTCACTATACTTACTTCCTCTGGGTTCCATTCTTAGGAAGCATGGCATCTCCTTTCACTGTTATGCTGATGATAGCCAACTATATATACCGCTGAGGAAGGAAGACGCCTTTTCTGTCAAATCACTTCTGTCATGTCTTGAGGACATTAAGTCCTGGATGGCCCTAAACTTTCTAGGATTTAATGAAAAGAAGACAGAGGTGATATTGTTTGGCCCCAATGGCTGCCGTGAACCTCCCCTTGTTGACTTGGGTCCACTGGCACGGTACGTGAAGCCAACAGTTTTGAACCTAGGTTTTAGGATGGACAGTGATTTTAAATTAGATCATCAAATAGGCGCGGTGGTTAAGTCCAGCTTCTTTCACCTAAGGAAGCTGGCAAAGGTGAAGCCCATTCTCGAGCAGCAGCATTTTGAAACAGTAATCCATGCCTTTATTACATCTAGGCTGGATTACTGCAACGCACTCTATTTTGGAGTTGCACGATCTTCACTGGCTCGTCTCCAGTTGGTTCAGAATGCTGCTGCTCGCCTTTTAACTGGAACTCGAAAGAGGGAGCACATAACGCCAATTCTGGCCTCCCTCCACTGGCTCCCGGTGCACTTTCGAGTTCATTTTAAAATTCTTTTATTTGTTTTTAAATCTCTAAATGGGCTCGCCCCGCCTTACCTCTCTGAACTGCTCCACCCATACGCTCCTGCCCGGTGCCTCAGGTCAGCTGATCAGCTGCTCCTGGAGGTACCGAGGTCTAAGCGGAAGCTCAGAGGGGATAGAGCCTTCTCTGTTGCTGCTCCGGCACTCTGGAACACCCTGCCGTTGCACATCAGACAGGCCCTCTCACTGTCCATCTTCAAAACCAGTATTAAAACACATTTATATTCCTTGGCTTATGTCACTGCTTGAGACTTTGCTCCTGTTTTTAGTGCTTTTAATGTTTTTAATCTTATTGTTTTTACTCTTTCGTTTAATGTTTTTATTGTTATGTAATAATTTATTGTCCATGATTAGTCATGTACAGCACTTTGTTGCAACTGTGGTTGTTTTTAAAGTGCTCTATAAATAAAGTTATTATTATTATTATTATTATTATTGAAACCGATATCAGCCGTAAGTTGGAACCTATTCTTGCTACTTCAAAAAAACAAAGCGAGGCTATTCGGGAATTGGAATCTACTGCGGCTTTAAATGTCGAGACAACACACAGGCTGACGGCTGAGGTTGAGCGTATCTACGGGTTACTAGCCAAAGTAACAGAAAAATTGATTTGGAGGGGCGCTCTAAACGTCAGAACCTAAGGATTGTTGGAGTGAAAGAAGGCAATGAACATGGTAAAAATCTTTGAGATTTTATGGCTCAACTACTGCAAGATGTACTCAATTTGGATGAAAAACCTAGACTTAACCGGCTCACAGAGCTCTGAGAGCCCGGTCAGACAGCACAGCTCCACCAAGACATTTGATTTTAAGGGTACATCACTGCCATGGTCTAGAGGACATTATGCAGAAAGTTGCTGTAAAGGATTGATAACGAGGCATCGTTACTTTACTATCTTTATTCATACTGGACATTATACATTGCACTAGCTGTACGTGGTCTGTCACAGGAACTAGAGAGCGATCTGTGGGTGTGGAGGTTGTAGTTATACTTGTGATATGGGGAGTGGTTAGTAGGTGTGAGGTCACTATGTTAAAGGCACATGCATATCTCATCTACATCCTTCCTCCCCGAAACGACAGGCAAATACAAAGGTGACATGGCGACCACGGCTCATGCGCTAGGATAGCTAGGCAACATCGCCATAGCGGTCAGGCGGTTTGACCAGACGTCCCGCCCGGGTTCGCGTCTCGCCATCCACCCTTCCTGGAGGAGGAAGAGGCACCAGCGGGGACAGACGAACCTGAAAGGGAGAAACGGGAGGAAACGGAAGAGATCGCGGCACCGAAACCGGAGGGGATGCGGGGCCGGGACCGGGAAGAGCGCGGGGGGGCGTGCGAGGACTAGTCGGAGTGTGTTGGAGCGGAGGGGGCGAAGGAGGAGCAGAGCGAGGCATGCAGGGAATCACGGGCAGGGCAACGGCCGGACGGGAAACAGGCAGCGGGGGAGCAAAGGGATCGGCGGCAGGAGGACGCGGCTCGTGGACGAGCCGAAGGTGCTGGCGAGACCGTCGGTAAATGGTCCCAGCGTAGTCGACGAAATAGGACCTGGGCGACCCCGCAGAGCCGACGACAGTAGCGAGCTTGGAGTGACCGGGAGTGGTCTGCATACGGACTACTTGACCGGGGAAGAGGGGCGGCAGCGGGTGGCACGACCTGTCATGGGACCGCTTTTGGACGTCTTGCCTGAAGGCAATCCGTTTCTGAACCGCCGCAGGTGGAAGGACCGAGGGTATGAGGGATCGCTGGGCCACCGGGAGTGGGAGCCTGGTAGCGCGAGACAGGAGCCGCTGAGCAGGTGAACCCATGGCAGGGTCGCGAGAGATGTTCCGAAGGCTGAGGAGGGCCAGGTGGAAGTCGGAGTTAATGCCACCACACTGTTCCAACAGGTGCTTAGCACTGCGGACCGCGCGCTCGGCCAAACCGTTGCTTTGCGGGTACTCCGGGCTGCTTGTGAAATGGCGAAAGTTCCATCTGGAAGCGAACGCTTTAAACTCGGAGCTCGTGAACTGGCTGCCATTGTCCGACTGCAGGCTTGCCGGGGGGCCAAAAGTGCTAAAGTGAGGGTCCAACCTGTCGATGACGGCCGAAGAGGTCACGGAAGGCAGCCGGTCAACCGCAAACCAGCTGGAGTAGAAGTCAACGAGTACCAGGAAATGTTTGCCCCGCCACTCGAAAATGTCTGTGGCGAGCGCCATCCAGGGCAGTCCGGGCGCGGGCTGCTGTAGAAGCGGCTGACGCTGCTGATGGGGGGCGCGGCTGTTGCAGGTGGAACACGATGAGACCCTCTCCCGGATGTACTTTGCCATATCCGGCCAATAGAACTGTGCCTTGGCGAGAGACAAAGTGGCTTCGGCCCCAGTGTGACCGCGGTGTGCGACCTGAAAATAGTGGTCGTGCAGCGCCGCGGGCACGACCACTTTGTGACCCTTCACCACCACGCCGTCGTGCAATACGAGCTCGTCCCGAATCAGGAAGTAGGGCACGGCTCCAGCCGGCAGTGCCGAGCGACGGTCAGGCCAGCCCTGCCGGATGACGGCAGACAGCTGTTGCAGGGCAGGGTCGTTGGTAGTGTGTTCAACCAGGGATTTCATCTGTGGCGAGGGGACGAAGTTCAATCGTAGTACTAGTAACTCGGACGTTTCGTATTGGTGGCGAGCAGTGGACGTCAGCGGGGCGCGAGACAACGTGTCGGCTACGAACATGTCCTTCCCCTTACGATAAACCACCGTGAACGTGAAACGCTGGAGCTGCAGCAGCATGCGCTGCAGACGTGATGAGGCCACATGGATCGGTTTGTTGAGGATGGTAACAAGTGGTTGATGGTCCGTTTCAACGGTGAAAGTGTTGCCCACGATGTAGTCCCGGAATTTGGAGCAGGCAAACAGCACGGCCAGTAGCTCCTTCTCAATCTGCGCGTAGTGCTGTTCGGTGGCGGTCATGGTGCGGGACGCGAATGAGACAGGCATCTGCAGGCTGTCATGGACCTGGAGGCAGGCGGCACCGAGTCCGAATTGAGAGGCGTCGCAGGTGAGGACAATGGGATGCTGCAGGTCAAAGAACTTGAGCGTGGGTGTGCTGATCAGTTTAGACTTAAGAATGTCAAATGCCTTCTGATGATTGGGTAACCAAAGCCAGGAAGTGTCCTTTTTGATCAGATCCCTCAGGGGAGCGCTGAGCTCGCTTAGGTCGGGGATGAACTTCCCCAGGTAGTTTACCAAGCCGAGAAAGCGTTGAAGGCCTGCCACGTTAGTAGGAGGAGGCATCCCTGAGATTGGTCACAAATAGCGTCAAACTTAGCCAACAGACATGCCGGGTCCCGAGCTGATTCTCCAGGAGCGTAGACGAAGAAGTCCGAGCGAGTCAAGGCGTTGGGACCAGCCAAGTTGAGAAGCAGCGAGGCTTTGAGAGCGTCGGTGGCGCCAGGATGGGCAATCGTGAAATAGTGTTCAAAGTCGCGTTTGAATATGTCCCATCGAAGGGCGATGTCGAAATCGAAAACGAGCGCATCGGGCTTACGGGCAGAAGAGGCCATAACAAAAACAGTTAGGGGGGGAAACAAAAAACTGGGTCAAAATTAAATGATAAACCGATAAACGGGAGGCGCAAGGTAAGTTATTTGACACCATGTAAAGGATTGATAATGAGGCATCGTTACGTTACTATCTTTATTCATACTGGACATTATACATTGCACTAGCTGTACGTGGTCTGTCACAGGAACTAGAGAGCGATCTGTGGGTGTGGAGGTTGTAGTTATACTTGTGATATGGGGAGTGGTTAGTGGGTGTGAGGTCACTATGTTAAAGGCACATGCATATCTCAACAACAGAAACCTAACTTTTGAAGGTGAAAACATACGAATCTTCGGAGACTTTCCTGCCGAAGTCGTTAAGAAAAGAGCACTCTTCTCCAAGTCAAGAGCTATTCTGAGGGACATACCAGACCTCCGATTTGGCCTACTATATCCTGCCAAATTGAGAGTTACTTATAAAGGGACTGAATACTTTTTTACCAATCTTGATAAAGCATTCAAGTTTGCCCAAGATACTGCGGGATCCGTCAAGGGATAAGTAATTGTGCTACTGAGTTTATTCAGTAGCACAATTCAGTGATGATATTCAAGAGGGTTATATTGTGTATGGAGAGAGTTGGACTATCCACATACTGTGTCAAGAAACCCTCTTCGATACACTTAAATTCTGCCTGTGGCATCCAGCAACCCCCAGTCCATAATAAGGAAGTTAAAGTCACCCACCAAGACAATCCTATTGCTTTGGCATTAGAGTGCTTGCACCTTTCTAGTTTTTACACTTTACCCACATCGCCTCAGTAGATGAATCATTCAGTATGTCCTGTCTGACTCCCTAATTAGTAGAGCAACCCTCTACCTCGTTTACCTCCCACTCTATCATGTTTGAAATGTAGCAACTCTGGAACAATGATCTGCCAGTCATGTTCCTTTCATAACCATCATTTCTGTAATGGCCACAACATCATAGTTCCAAGATAGACACAAAATGCCCTAGTAATTCAATGGGTTAGGCAGCATCTCTGGGGAAAAGGTATAGTCAAGACACAAAATGCCACCTATTCGTTTATTCTAGAAATGCTGCCTGGTCCGCTGAGTTACTCCAGCATTTTGTGTGTATCGTCAGTGTAAACCAACATCTGCAGTTCCTTCTTACACATCATAGTTCCTAGGCTCTCAATTTATCTGCTTTCTCCACAAAATACACGTGTCGTTGAAATAAACACACTTCAGCCCATCAGCTTCACTATATCCCCTCACCTCTCCCTGCCTGTCCTTTTGAGACTAACCCTGGTCCTAACCTCAAATTTCCCATCACTTCTTCCAATTTCAGTTAATGTTTCAGTTGCAAGGCACTAACTTGTTTCTTCCCTTTCTCAATCGTATGAAATGTCTTGGACCCAAAATATTAATAGTTTTGCTTTAAATGGATGCTGACTGTATTTGTGAGGCATTTTCTGCTTCCATTTCAGCCTTCCAGCATCTGCAATTTTGTTGTTACAGAACATGTAACAACAAATAAAATGCCGAAAAACCATCACCTAACAAAAAATAACATTGCATAGAGCAAAATGGATAAAATAGAGAAAATGTAATGAAAAACATTAAAATAAAAGTTTTGTACCAACACTTTAATTGAAGAAGGCCACACGTGTTGGCTAGATGCCTTCATCTGGATGAGTTTACATGTACATGGTGCCCATGATCAAAGTCAGGAGATGGAAATGTACTAAAGTAGATGGTAATGTAGAAAGTGAGGAGGCTCATGAAAAATTACAACAGGATCTTGCTCCACTGGGAAAGAGGGCAGAAGAATGGTTAATGGAGTTCAATGCAGATAAGTGTGAGGTGTTGCATTTTGAGAAGTCAAACTAGGGCAGGACCTTCACAGAGACCGGTAGGGTCCTGGGGAGTGTTGTGGAGCAGACATGTGCACAGTTCCCTGAAATTGACATCATAAGTAGATGGGGTGGAGGCATTGGCTTTTGGTACATTGGCCTTCATCAGTCTTGGCATTTGAGTATAGAAGTTGGGACACTCTGTTACAGTTGTACACAACATTGGTGGGGCTGAATTTGGAGTATTGTATTCAGTTTAGGAAGGATGTAATTAAGCTGGAAAGTATGCAGAGAAGCTCTATAAGGATGTTGCCAGGACATGAAGGCCTAAGCTATACAGAGAGATTGGGCAAGGTTGGAACCTCACACCGACAAAACCCTCCCCTTATTGACTCCATCTACACTTCACACAGCCTCGGAAGAACAGCCAACAAAATCAAAGAGTTGTCTCACCTTGGTCATACCTCCTTCATCCCTGTAGGCAGAAGATGCAGAAGATTGAAAGCGTGCACCACCAGACTTAGGGACAGCTGGCTCCCCTCTGTTATCGAACTTCTGAAAGGTCCTTCCATAAGCTAGAGTATTGTACAAAATTCAATTCTACGCCATTGCAGATATTGGACTTTGTTCACAAAGGAGGATTTTGTTCCCAAATTTCTTCACAAAGGAGGACACAAACAATTTTCCTGATATAGTAGTGGCCAGAGGATCTGGGGTGACAGACGAACTAAAGGAAATCCACATTAGGCAGGAAATGGTGTTGGATAGACTGATGGGACTGAAGGCTGATAAATCCCCAGGGCCCGATGGTCTGCATCCCAGGGTACTTAAGGAAGTGGCTCTAGAAATCGTGGATGTATTGATGATAATTTTCCAATGTTCTATAGACTAAGGATCAGTTCCTGTGCATTGGAGGGTAGCTAATGTTATCCCACTTTTTAAGAAAGGCGGGAAAGAGAAAACAGGGAATTATAGACCAGTTAACCTGACATCAGTGGTGGGGAAGATGCTGGAGTCAATTATAAAAGATGAGATAGCCGAACATTTGGATAGCAGTAATAGGATCGGTCCGAGTCAGCATGGATTTACGAAGGGGAAATCATGCTTGACTAATCTTCTGGAATTTTTTGAAGATGTAACTAGGAAGATGGACAAGGGAGAGCCAGTGGATGTAGTGTACCTGGACTTTCAGAAAGCATTTGATAAGGTCCCACATAGGAGATTAGTGGGCAAAATTAGGGCACATGGTATTGGGGGTGGAGTGCTGACATGGATAGAGAAGTGGTTGGCAGACAGGAAACAAAGAGCAGGGATTAACGGGTCCCTTTCAGAATGGCAGGCAATGACTAGTGGGGTACCGCAAGGCTCGGTGCTGGGACCGCAGCTATTTACAATATACATCAATGATTTGGATGAAGGGATTCAAAGTAACATTAGCACATTTGCAGATGACACAAAGCTGGGTGGCAGTGTGAGCTGTGAGGAGGATGCTATGAGAATGCAGGGTGACTTGGACAGGTTGGGGGAGTGGGCGGATGCATGGCAGATGCAGTTTAATGTGGAGAAATGTGAGGTTATCCACTTTGGTAGCAAAAACAGGAAGGCAGATTACTATCTAAATGGCGTCAAGTTGGGAAAAGGGGAAGTACTGTGGGATCTGGGGGTCCTTGTTCATCAGTCTATGAAAGTAAGCATGCAGGTACAGCAGGCAGTGAAGAAAGCGAATGGCATGTTGGCCTTCATAACAAGAGGAGTCGAGTATAGGAGCAAAGAGGTCCTTCTGCAGTTGTTCAGAGCCCTAGTGAGACCACACCTGGAGTATTGTGTGCAGTTTTGGTCCCCTAGTTTGAGGAAGGACATTCTTGCTATTGAGGGAGTGCAGCATAGGTTTACAAGGTTAATTCCCGGGATAGCGGGACTGTCATATGCTGAGAGAATGATGCAGCCGGGCTTGAACACTCTGGAATTTAGAAGGATGAGAGGGAATCTTATTGATACATATAAGATTGTTAAGGGCTTGGACAGGCCGGAGGCAGGAAACATGTTCCCGGTGTTGGGGGAGTCCAGAACCAGGGGCCACAGTTTAAGAATAAGGAGTAAGCCATTTAGAACGGAGAGGAGGAAACACTTTTTCTCACAGAGAGTGGTGAGTCTGTGGAATTCTCTGCCTCAGAGGGCGGTGGAGGCAGGTTCTCTGGATGCTTTCAAGAGAGAGCTAGATAGGGCTCTTAAAGATAGCGGAGTCAGGGGATATGGGGAGAAGGCAGGAACGGGGTACTGATTGGGGATGATCAGCCATGATCACATTGAATGACGGTGCTGGCTCGAAGGGCCAAATGGCCTACTCCTGCACCTATTGTCTATTGTCTATTTTCTCTGGAACTTGTGCGCTACCATGCTGAGAACTAGATTCTGCGCAGTGTACCTTTTTTGCTCTACCTATTGTACTTGTGTTTGGAACATAGAGCAGTAGAACACAGGAACAGGCCAGTCGTCCCACAATATCTGCCTAACATGATGCCAAGACCGTCTTACCTGCCTGTACATTGTCTATATCCCTCCATTCCCTGCACATCCCATGTGCCTATCCAAAAGTCCCTTAAAAGCCACTATTGTATCTGCGTCCACCACCACCCCTTGAAGCACATTCTAGACACTCACCACCCTCTATGTAAAATAACTTGCCCCGCATATCTCCTTTAATCTTTTCCCCTCTCACCTTAAAGCTATGCTCGCTAGTATTTGACATTTATATCCTAAAAAGACTGCCTACCCTATAAAGCCTCTCATTATTTTATATACTTCTATCAGTTCTCGTCTCAACCTTCTGCATTGCAGAGCAAACAATGCCCTCTAATCCTGGCATCATTCTGGTAAAACTCCCTGCATTCTTTCCAAAGCCTTCACATCCTTCCTCTAATGGGGTGACCAGAACTGCATGCAATACTCAAAATATGGCCTAATCAAAGTCCCATATAGCTTCATCATGACTTCCTGACTTCATTTATATATATTGCAAACCACAGTTGTTCCAGCATAGAACCCTATGAAACTCCACTGGTCACAGACCTCCAGTCTGAATATTGCCCTTCCATCACAATGTTCTGCCTTTGATCAGTAAGACAGTCCTGAATCCGTACAACCAAGTCACTGTTAATCACATGCACCTTAATATTCTGGGTCAGTCTGCCATGGGGAACTTTATCAAATGCTTTACTAAAATGCATGAAGACAATATACATGGACCCCAACATACATGGACCCCGTTTGTCACCTTATCAAAAAACTCTATCAAGTTTGTAGGACACAATCTGTCACATACAATGCCGTGCTGCCCACTGTTCCTAATTAATACATCCTCTTGCAAATGGGAGTAAATCCTATCCCGAACTATCCTCTCCAATAGCTTCCTTACCTCTTACAGGAGGCTTAGCAGCCTAAAATTCCCTGGACTCTCCTCTACTTCCCTAGGATTTTCTTTAATCTGACTCGACAGATTAAAGAAAATCCTTTAGGCCCTTCTAATCACCCACTTGAGTTCTTTCCGCCTTCCTTTATATTCCTCAAAGGCCCTGCCTGATTTCATCCTCTTAAACATTGCATGGGCTTCCATTTTCTTTTTGACCAAATTTATACCAATTTTGGTCATCCAGGGTCCCCTCGGCCATCCATATTCCTCCTCCTTACGCAAACATGCCAGTCCCGAACTTTGATCAATTGGCCTTTAAACGACTCCCACATATCATATGTGAACTTACCCAATATCAACCGTTCCCAGTGTAACCTCCCGAGCTCCTGCCTATTAATGTAATTTTCCTGGCTCCATATTAATACCTTCCAGCAAGGTCCTGCTTTCTCCCAATTCAAAACAATCTTAAAACCTAGGGAGTCTCGACTTGAAACATCGCCTATTTCCTTCGCTCCATAGATGCTGCCTCACCTGCTGAGTTTCTCCAGCATTTTTGCCTACCTTCGATTTTCCAGCATCTGCAGTTACTTCTTAAACATTAAAACTTAGGGAGTTGTGATCACTATCCCCAAAATCCACTGCCACTGAAACATCAGTCACCTGTCCCGGTTCATTTACCAACACAACTTCCCGCATGTTCCCTTCCCGGTTGGACTATCCGCGTATTGTTTCGAGAAACCCTCTTGGATGCACCTCACAAATTTTTCCCAGTCTATGCCTTTGGCACTGTGCAAATCCCAGGCAATATTAGGGAAGTTAAAGTCCCTGAGACAATCCTGGTGCTTTGGCATCTTTTAGTAATCTGTCTATATATCTGTTCTTCTATCTCCCACATGCTATGGGGAGGGTTCAACCCCATTAGAGTGCTTGCACCTTCCTTATTTCTAAACACTATCCACATTGCCTCAGGGCATGAACCCACCAGTATGTTCTCTCTGAGTGCCACTGTGACATTCTGTCTGATTAATAGACCAACTCCTCCACCTCTTTACTCCCCCTCTTTATCACATCTGAAACATCAAAAACCCTCAACACTGAACTAGCAGTCATGTCCTTCTCATAACCACATTTCTATGATCTACTGTATGTTGTGTAATCAAAGCTTTAATCATTGCCATAAGATGGCTACAGGCCAGCCACTGTGGCTTTTTGGC
Source organism: Malacoraja senta (assembly GCA_038087875.1). Lineage (NCBI taxonomy): Eukaryota > Metazoa > Chordata > Chondrichthyes > Rajiformes > Rajidae > Malacoraja > Malacoraja senta. Next base: position 373,070,515 of record CM075977.1, read on the forward strand.
ACTTTTTTTTCCCAAAAGCCATTGGTTCTTAAAATGACTGCTGCAAATGACTCGCAATATGGCCAGGGAACAGCTTTGATACTGATGAAGAATTGAAAGTGTTCAAAACGTCCAGCACGTCAAGCAGCATCCGTGGAACACGAAACAGAAATGGGTGAGTAGCGTTATCACTTCAGATCATAGACTATTTGCCAGAGCAGCCAGGCAATATTGGTTATGTTCCCCTTTCCACAGATGCTGGCTGCGATGCTAGGTTTTTCCGACATTTTATGTATTTTATTTCGGATCTACAGCATCCCCCACTTTTTGATTTTCATTTATTACCAAGTAATCTTTGAGAAGAGTCATAAAGGTCTTTCTGGTTCCTAGAAGGTGCTTCAACCTTTCTTACATGGATATGTCTGACACAAGTCCACGGAGAACTCACCAGATTTCTCTTCCACCCACTATTGCCATTCTTTCTGCATGAAACCGGGGTCTTGTCTGGAGGCTGCTGATAATGACCTAAAGAGGACAGGAATTTGTAGGAGGTTAAGTTTGGATGAGCAGTGATTTTCCAAAGGAGATTATAGATCATATATATCAGACATCACACATCAACAAAACTGAAAAATCCATTCATCCCATACGAGCAAGCACCAAAATCCAGAATGATACGTCTATTGATGGTGGTGCCCATCTCTAAATGGATTTCTCTGTAAGAAAAGATGGGGAAATAACTTGATAGGAATGCTTTGTTTGCTGGTGTAAACAGGCCTTGGTTATTTTCTGAAGTTTAAAAAAAATCAGCGCAGACAATAATTACACTCTTTATTAAATACAGGATAGGTAACCAAGATTTAGAAAAATAACTCATGTGGAAAAAAGGTTTAAAATTGGATGCAGTTCCTAAATGCACAATGGAAATTAATAATATACAGGAATGGAATGAGTATATAATTTCACAATCAGAAACAAAAACAATATGGCTTACCCTTGACAGAGAAAGGTTAAAGGTTGCGAATTGGGCTCACAGACTGTTTTCAGCATGCTAATTAAATCTCAGATTTGCACTTCATATGGGCCAAATTGTTATTACCGGTTGATGGATTTAGTTGTGAGAGTTCCTGAAGTTAATTACAGTATTAGCAATGCAATGCCCCAAACCTGCTGTGACTTGTTAAATCCAAAGCCTCCCCAGGATGCAGCTTAGTCTCTCTTTAATGATCCATGCTGTTGTGTTGACATTTAAAACACTGTGTATGAACACAGAGACCAACATGGATGGTAACGTATGGGTGAGATAAAAAGTTTGTGTCAATAAGAAACTGCAATGTTCAAAAGATGTTGCAAAGCACATGGTGATAGAGCTATGAAAATAAAGATTTGATGTTATTCTGAGTGTTTGGGCTGTTAAAATCTAGAGGTTAAGGCATTAATGGAACTTGTTTTGTCATCTCGGGCACAGGACAAAGAAGGGGACAAGAAGGTTTACTTGAAAACTGTTGAAGGTCTTGGAGTAACAGAGCTCCCTAGGGGTTAAAATGTGATAATTCACTCAAAGTGTGCTGCAGATGGATAACATTGGGTAAGTTAATATATTTTTGAATCTTATAAATAGGGCCAAAGAGAAATGGAGTCACAAGCAGGTAATGTTAAATTCATACCAAATTCTGAATTAGTCCACGTTTAAGAGCGACTAATATTCCTGACCACCCAACTCATGAATACACAGGAAAGATTCACCCGCATGTCACCAGGATTGGGAAAAGCATAAGATACTAAGACTATTTCTTTAGGATATTCTTCTTGTGAATGGCATGCACAGCCTGAAGTTGCAAGACAACTTGTTCTGTTTGATCTTCTGTTTGTGCACGCCAGGTTGATTGCATTCGTTGAAAGAGGGTGGGCCACGTGAATCTCCCACCCCTTTCTTTAGGATCAAGGAAAGCTAAATTAAGTTTCAAGTCAAGTCAAGTCACATTTATTTATATAGCACATTTAAAAAACAACACTCGTTGGCCAAAGTGCTTTACATTTGTTATAAGAATAGCATAAACAAAACAAACTACATACATATATACATGTAGCCCTCACTCAGAGGACGTCAGGAAAGGCTTGGGAGTATAGATACGTTTTTAGTCTTGACTTAAAAGAGTCGATGGAGGGGGCAGTTCTGATGGGAAAGGGGATGCTGTTCCATTTATATCCAATAGTTTCAGAAACAATTTGGATATAAATTCTGAACGAACATTGTTCTTGGTGTAAGTTTGTCATAAACCCATCAATTTATAATTCTCTGCGAAAGAATGTGGACTGAGTTTAGGAAAAAAGATTTATTTCGACAGAAAACTTTTTGGTACATTGAATGTTTCTCATGACTGAGAAAGAGATGATGTTTCTTTGAATACAAACTTGCCTCGCTTTTGAATTGGAAAGAGCTAAAGATTGGAGAGCAGGGTAGTGGAATTAAGTTTGTATTTTTCAAGAACATGCTGGTATCTGCAGAGATGGTCTGTGCAGTGTCCATTTTTAGTGCAATGCTTTGAGTACTTGAAAGAGTGTAGAGAAGATTTACAAGGATGTTGCCAGGACTAGAGAGCAGGACCTGTAAAGAGAAGTTGGGCAGACTATGACTTTATTCCTTGGATCGCAGGAGACAGAGTGAGGATATTTTAAATCATGAGGGGAGTAGATAGGGTGAATGTACACATACTTGTTCATTGAGTAGTGGCTTGAGGTAAGAGGGGAACAATTTCATAGGTCATGAGGGGCCGAGAGAGTGGTGCATATATGGAACTTGCTATTGGATAAAGTAGTTGAGGCAGGTGCAATAACAAGACTTAAAATACATTTGGACAGGTACATGGACAGGAAAGGATTAGAGAAATAAGGCTATGTGTGGGCAAATGCTACCAGCTTGGATGGGCATCTTGGTTGGCATGGACAGGTTGCACCAAAGGGTCTTTTTCCATGCTGTGGGAAGGAAGCCATGTGCCAAGTGTGGCACCCACTATCTTTGGTAAGGCCAAATAGGAGCTACATTTAACCACACTTGAAATAGACCATAGGTAGTTTGTCTATCTGGTCAATGCTTTCTCATCCCTTCTTTTAAAACTTATTTTATTTGACCATCAATCTGGTCAGAGCTCCTGAATCTTCTTCCATTCCATGGTATCTGCTTTGGACTTGATACACATTCGTGCACACAGTTTACTATGAAGATGTATTGTGTGGGCATTAGGAGCCATAAGTATGACCATGATGGATATTTTAAAAGCAAATTTAATGTAACAAATGGCCCCAAGGATGTTCGTTGAAAAGTCGAGAAAGGAGACTTTAGAACAGGTAGAAAAGTCTTATTAAAGAAGTGTCTTGAAGAAGGACACTTTGGATATCAAAAACGACAGCAGGAATTTGATCAGTTGAGCAAGTGGGCTTAGGAATGGTTAATGGAGTTTAATGAATATAAGTGGGAGGTCAGACCAGGTCAGGATCTCCACAGTGAATGGCGGGCCCTGGGGAGTGTTGTAGAGCAGAGGGATCTAGGAGTGCTGGTATATAGTTCCTTGAAAGTGGTGTCACATGTAGGTGGGGTGGTCAAGAAGGCTTTCGGTACATTGGCCTTATTCAGTAAGGTACTGAGTATACAAGTTGCGTTGTTTTGTTACATTTGTAAAAGACTAAACATTATTCCCTTTATCATGTGCCTGTAGACTGTGGACGGCTTGATTGTAATCCTGTATAGTCTTTCCGCTGACTGGATAGCACGCAACAAAAAAGCTTTCCATAGTACCTCGGTACACATGACAATAAACTAAACTAAAATAAACTAAACTAGACATTAGTGTGGCTGCGTTTGGAGTATTGTGTTCTGTTTTGTTTGCCCTGCTATAGGAAGGATGTTGTTAAGCTGAAAAGAGTGCAGGGAAGATTTACGAAGATGTTGCCAGAACTAAAGGGCCTGAGCTATAGGGAGAGGTTGAGCAGCCTAGGACTGTTTTCCTTGGAGCACAGGGAACTGAATGATCTTATTGAGGTGCATAAGTTCATGAGCGGGATAAACAAGGTGAATACAGAGTCTTACCAGAGTTGGGGAATAAGGAACTAGAAGTCATAGATTTAAGGTGAGAGGAAAGATTTAATAGGAACCTAAGAGGAAACATTTTCACACAGTGGGTGGTGGGTATATGGAACAAGCTGTCAGAGGAAGTAGCTGAGGCAGGTACTGTAACAAGATTTTAAAAACATTTGGACAGATACATGGATAGGATAGGTTTAGAGGGATTTTGGCCAAACATGGGAGAGGAATGACTAATGTAGATGGGGCATCTTAGTAGGCATTGACAAGCTGAGCTGAAGAGCCTTTATGACTTTACCACTCCATGAGGCAAGAGATATGGATGCATAAAATCTGGAATATAGTTTCTACATGGATGAAGGCAAGTCTGTTAATATGGGGATGAATAAGTCCGAGATGCACAAAACATAAGAATTGGTATAAAGCACAGTTATTATTGGTCACTCCGTGCAAATGTATCATACTCAAGGTGAATTCAATGTACATATTGTAGAGTTGTAAGCTAGGACGTCATGGTGGTGCAGCGGTAGAGTTGCTGCCTTACAGCGAATGCAGCGCCTGAGACCCAGGATCGATCGCGACTACCGGTGCTGTCTGTACGGAGTTTGTAAGTTCTCCCCGTGACCTGCGTTAGCTTTCTCCGAGATCTTTGGTTTCCTCCCACACTCCAAATCAATACAGGTTTGTGGTCCAACGGGCCTGTTTCAACGGCGTATCTCTAAACTAAAAATCTGAACTACCCAAGCAGAATATGATGCGCTGTTCCTCCAGTTTGCATGTGGACTCACTCTGGTAATGGAGGAGATCCAGGACAGTAAAGTCCGTATCGGTAGATGGGAACTGCATAGAAACATAGAAACATAGAAACATGGAAAATAGGTGCAGGAGGAGGCCATTCGGCCCTTCGAGCCAGCACCGCCATTCATTGCGATCATGGCTGATCATCCCCAATCAATAACCCGTGTCTGCCTTCTCCCCATATCCCTTGATTCTACTAGCCCCTAGAGCTCTATCTAACTCTCTCATAAATCCATCCAGTGATTTGGCCTCCACAGCCCTCTGTGGCAGGAAATTCCACAAATTGACAACTCTCTGGGTGAAAAAGTTTTTTCTCACCTCAGACTTAAATGGCCTCCACTTTATTCTAAGACTGTGGCCCCGGGTTCAGGACTTACCCAACATTGGGAACATTTTTCCTGCATCTAGCTTGCCCAGTCCTTTTATAATTTTATATGTTTCTATAAGATCCCCCCACATCCTTCTAAACTCCAGTGAATACAAGCCTAGTCTTTTCAATGCTCCCTCATATGACAGTCCCGCCATCCCAGGGATCAATCTCCTGAACCTACGCTGCACTGCCTCAATCACAAGGATGTCCTTCCTCAAATTAGGAGACCAAACCTTACGCAATACTCCAGATGTGGTCTTACCAGAGCCCTATACAACTGCAGAAGAACCTCTCTACACCTATACTGAAATCCTCTTGGTATGAAGGCCAACATTCCATTAGCTTTCTTCACTGCCTGCTGTACCTGCACGCCAACTTTCAATGACCAGTGTACAAGGACACCCAGGTCTCGCTGTACCTCCCCCTTACCGAACCTAACCCCATTGAGATAATAATCTGCCCCCTTGTTTTAGCCACAAAAGTGGATAACCTCACATTTATCTATATTATACTGCATCTGCCACGTATCTGCCCACTCACTCAACCTGTCCAGGTCACCCTGCAACCTGCTAACATCCTCTTCACAGTTCACACTGCCACCCAGCTCTGTGTCAACCGCAAACTTGCTAGTGTTGCTCCTAATTCCTTCTTCCAAATCATTAATATATATGGTAAACAGTTGTGGCCCCAACACCGAGCCTTGCAGCAGTCCACTCGCCACTACCTGCCATTCTGGAAAGGACCCGTTCACTCCTACTCTTTGCTTCCTATCTGCCAACCAATTTTCTATCCACGTCAACACCCTACCCCCAATACCATGCGCTCTAATTTTAGTCACCAGTCTCCCGTGTGGGACCTTATCAAAGGCTTTCTGAAAGTCTACGCACACTACATCCACTGGCTCCCCTTCATCCATTTTACTTGTCACATCCTCAAAAAATTACAGAAGATTAGTCAAGCATGATTTTCCTTTCATAAATCCATGTTGACTTGGACTAATCCTTTTACTGCTATCCAAATGCCCCATTATTACCTCTTTAATAATTGACTCCAGCATCTTTCCCACCACCGAAGTCAGGCTAACTGGTCTGTAATTCCCCGTTTTCTCTCTCGCTCCTTTCTTGAAAAGTGGGATAACATTAGCTATCCTCCAATCCACAGGAAATGATCCTGAATCTATTGAACATTGGAAAATGATCACCAATGCGTCCACTATTTCTAGAGCCACCTTCCTGAGGACCCTGGGATGCAGTCCATCAGGCCCCGGGGATTTATCATCCTTCAGTCCCATTAGCCTACCCAATACTCTTTCTCGCCTAATGAAAATTTCTTTCAGTTCCTTGACCCCCTTAGATGCTCTGTCCTCCAGTTGCTCTGGGAGATTGTTTGTGTCTTCCTTAGTGAAGACAGATCCGAAGTACCTGTTCAACTCTTCTGCCATTTCCTTGTTCCCCATAATAATTTCACCCTTGTCTGCTTTCAAGGGACCCACATTTGACTTTGCTACTCTTTTCCCCTTAACATATCTAAAGAAGCTTTTACGGTCCTTTATATTCCTGGCCAGCTTCCCTTCGTACTTCATCTTTTCAGCCCGTATTGCCCGTTTTGTTTCCTTCTGTTGTCCTATGAAAGTTTCCCAATCCTCTACTTCCCGGCTACTCTTTGCTGTGTTATACATCTTTTCTTTTAGTTTTATTCTATCCCTAACTTCTCTTGTCAGCCACGGTTGCCTCCTACTCCCCTTAGAACCTTTCTTCCTTTTTGGAATGAAATGATCCTGTGTCTTCCGGATTATGCCCCTCTGCCACAGAATGTAGTTGAGGCCAGTTCATTGGCTATATTTAAGAGGGAGTTAGATGTGGCCCTTGTGGCTAAAGGGATCAGGGGGTATGGAGAGAAAGCAGGTACGGGATACTGAGTTGGATGATCAGCCATGATCATATTGAATGGCGGTGCCGGCTCGAAGGGCCGAATGGCCTACTCCTGCACCTATTTTCTATGTTTCTATGTTTCTATGCCCAGAAATTCCTGCCAATGCTGTTCCACTGTCATTCCTGCTAGTATCCCTTTCCAGTCTACCTTGGCCAGCTCCTCTCTCATGCCTTCATAATCCCCTTTGTTCAGCTGCATCACTGCCACTTCCGATTTAACCTTTTCCTTCACAAATTTCAGATTAAAACTAATTATATTATGATCACTACCTCCAAGCGGTTCCATTACCTTGAGTTCTCTTATCAAATTTGGTTCATTAGACAACACTAAATCCAGAATTGCCTTTTCTCTGGTCGGCTCCATTACAAGCTGCTCTAAGAATCCATCTCGGAGGCATTCTACAAACTCTCTTTCTTGGAGTCCTGAACCAACCTGATTTTCCCAGTTTACCTGCATATTGAAATCCCCCATCACCACAGTGGCATTACCTTTGTTACCAGTTTTAACTCCTGCTGCAACTTACACCCTACATCCGGGCTGCTATTTGGGGGTCTGTAGATAACACCAATTAGTGTCTTCTTGCCTTTGCATTTCCTCAACTCAATCCACAGTGACTCTACCTCGTCAGCCCCTATGTCTTCCCTCGCAAGGGACTGAATTCCATCCCTCACCAGCAGAGCCACCCCGCCTCCTCTGCCCACCTGCCTGTCCTTTCTATAGGATGTATAACCCTGAATATTAAGTTCCCAGACCTGATCCTCCTGCAGCCACATCTCGGTAATCCCCACAATGTCATATCTACCAACCTCTATATGAGCCTCAAGCTCATCTACTTTACTTATTATACTTCGCGCATTCAAATACAGTACTTTTAATTGCTTACGCATCTCACCATTCACATCGATCACTACTACACTTGGCCATACTCTCCTATCCCTTTGTGAGCTTTCTTTCCTGGTAATTCTGGGGTCATTAACTATCCCTTTACTCCCTTTCCCTTTAACTCCATCCTTGACTATCCCATTTGACACCCCCCGCCCTTATTTAGTTTAAAACCACCCGTGTAGCAGTGGCAAACCTGCCTGCCAGAATGCCGGTCCCCCACCTGTTAAGGTGCAATCCGTCCCATTTGTACAGTTCCCCCCTACTCCAAAACAGATCCCAGTGGTCTAAGAATCTAAATCCCTGCCCCCTGCACCAGTTCCCCAGCCACACATTCTGGTCCCGTATCTCCCTGTTCCTGCTCTCGCCAGTATGAAGAACTGAAAGCAAACCGGAGATAACCACCCTGGAGGTCCTGCTTTTCAGCATTTTTCCGAGCTCTCTAAAGTCACGCTTCAGAATATTCATCCCCTTCTTTCCGACATTGTTTGTGCCAACATGCATTACAACTTCCGGCTGTTCACCTTCGCCCATGAGGATTTTCTGCACTCTGTCCGTGACATCCTGGAACCTGGCACCCGGGAAGCAGCACACCATCCTCGAATCCCGTCTGTTCACACAGAAACCCCTGCCCGTACTTAACAGGTGCTGCAGGTGCTGGATTATACAGAAGGGTAGACACAAAGTGCTGGGGTAACTCAGCACGTCAGGCAGCATCTCAGTATGGGAATGGGAAGGGAAGTTAAAGTAGTTAGCAACTGAGAGATCTAGCGGACAGAGCACAAACGTTCGTCTAAATGGTTGCCTGATCTATGCTTGTTCGCGCTGATATAAAGGAGGCCACTTTGGGAACACCAAATGCAGTACACATGGTTAGACAACATGGATATGAACCTCTGTCACACTGAGAAGGGCTGCTGGGGTCCCTGGATAGATGTGAAGGAGGAGGTGTTACATCTCTGGCAGTTGCAGGGGGAAGTACCTGGGGAGAGAATGGTTGGGTGTAAATGGGCTGAGTGATCTAAGGAATTGCTCCTTTTTTCCCTCTCTTCCCTTTGCCCCATTTGGTTGTACATCCCATTCTCCCACCCTAGTTCGCCCCCATTACTTATAACTCTTCCTCGGGCTTCACAATTTACTCCTACCCTTATCTTACAGCCTTTTCTCTTCTTGTCATCTCTGGCCTTTGTCCACCATCTGCCAATTAAAAAAAAACATTACCTGTATCCACCCATCACTCGCCAAGCCTTGTCCCATTCCTGCCTCTTTTCTCAGCATTGTCCTCCCTATTACAAATAGTCTGAAGAAGAGTTCTAACCTAAAACATTGCCTATTCATGTCTTCCAGAGATGTTCCCTGACCTGCTCATTTACACCAGCACTCTGTGTCCTCACATGCTGGTTGGCATGTTAATTGGCCAGTGTAAATCGCCCCTAATTTGTCGATAAGTGGTAGAATGAGGGGAAAGTTGATAGGGATGTGGGTTGAATTAAATGAAATTAGTGTGGGATTAGAGTAAATGGGTGCTGATGGTCACGGTAAACTGTTTCCTTATGACTAATTTAACAGCGTGAAGTTATAGTCATGAAGTCTATTCTACATCAGTTTATTAGCTTTCTTGGAGAAGATTCAGCATGCCCACAAGGATTTTTCTGGAGCCTCCACCTGTACCTGTAGATCTGTGAACACCTGTGAACACAGCCCAGCTCAATCTGAGATGCTCTCTTTCTTCAGTAAACTTGGCTTCCTCTTGTTTTTTTGTGGATAGATCCCTCATCCCTGTCTCCTGTGTGTCCCACAGTTCTGCACTCGCCTCTCCTGCCCATAAAAGGGACAAGGAGAGAGTTCCCCTGATCCTCACCTGTCACCGCACCAGCCTTCGCAGCTAACACTTTATTCTCTGACATTTCTGCCACCCTCAACATCTTACCATCCCCACTCCCTTCCTCTTTCCGCAGAGACCACTACCTTCACAACTCTTTGGTGCAATCATTGCTTCCCAACAAAACCGCTCCTCGCCCCAGGTACTTTTCCTGAAATCGCAGAAGATGTGATACCTGCCTCTATACCTCCTCCCTCACCTCCATCCAGAGACGCCAGCAGTCTTTCCAGGTGAGACAGAAGTTCACATTAACCTCATCTACAGCATCTGCTGTTCCTGATGTGGCCATCTTTACATCAGCGAGACCAAGCGTAGACGAGGTGACCATTTTGTTGAACGAATGCACTCTGACTGCCAAGGTCTACTGGATTTCCCGGTTGCGAATCATTTTAATTCCTCTTCCCTTTCCCATACTGACCTTCCTGCCTTGGACGAAGGACAAAGGACATTTATTGTCACATACACCAATTGGTGTAGTGAAATTTGAGTTGCCATTGCAGCACACCAATAAAATAAACACAACATTATAGAATTTAACATTAAACATAAAAAACACCCCCCACAGCGGGATCAACGTTTACCACTGTGAGGGAAGGCAGCAAAGTTCAGTCCACTTCCTCCATGTTCACCCGTGGTCAGGGCCTATTTGAGGCCTCCGCAGTCGCCGCTACGGTGGCCTGATGTTTCAGGCCCTCTTGCCGGAATGATGGAAGTCTGGCGTCGGAAGAACGCTCTCAGCAGCTACCGCAGCTGGACGTTCCGCAGACCACAGCTTCACGATGTTGAAGTCGGCAGGCCCAGCATTCTGGAGCTCCAACACGGCGACCCGGTAAGGCATTGCCCGCCCGCTCCGTGATGGTACCTCAGTGCTGAAGCTGCAGCTCGAAGCTCTGGCCGGTCTCTGGCAGGAAAGGCCGCGCCAATCCAGTTGGTAGGCCGCGAGGAGGGGGCGAAGATGCGGCTCGGAGGTAGGACGCATCCTCGACCAGGTAGGGACTGGAGAAAATGGTTTCCCCCTTCTCTCCCCCCCCCCCCCCCCATCCCCCACATAAAAAGACTAAAAACCCTCCAGAACAAAACTTTTTAACAAACTAAAAATTAAAAATAAAGGTGAAGAACGAACAGCTGCAGGCGAGGCTGCCACACTCTATCGCACCACCACTCGCACCTCCTCTATTGCCAGAATGAGGCCACACGCAAACTGGAGGAACAGCACATCATATTCTGGTTGGGCTACCTACAACTCAAAGGTATAAACATTGAATTCTCCAATTTTAATTAACACTCCCCTTCCCCCTCTTTCCTTCCTGTGCCACCCCTCCCCCCCACCCAATGTGCACCTATTCCTTTCACTATCTTACCCCTCTTTTATCCCCTTCCTCTGCCCCTTCCAACTTTATCCTCCCTCAACCACTCGTCTGTAACCACCTTTCACTTGTCAGGTTTGCCCTGCCCCTACCTCTTTTGCAGCTTTCTCTCTGCTATTACAATCAGACTAGAGAAGGGTCCTGGTCCTAAACGTCACCTATTTTTCCCTCCGATGCTGCCTGACTGGCTGAGTTACTTCAGCCCTTTGTGTTTTACTTAAGATTCCAGCATTTCCTTGTGTGTCTCCAGTCCATCACAGGTTCATTGCTTCCTTCCATCCAGTCCATCTTCAAGGTACGTTGCATCAGGAAGGTTGGAGGTATTACTGAGATGCCTGCCATCGGCCGTTCACTCTTCTGAGAAAAGATATAGAAATTTGAAAGCTCAGATATTCAGACCTAGGAGCAGCTTCTTTCCCAGGACTTGTTGCCGGGACTTGAGCTATAGGGAGAGGTTGAGCAGGTTAGCACTTTATTCTTTGGAGCTCAAGAGGATGAGGGATGTGCAAATTCATGAGAGGAATAGATCGGGTAAATGCACCGAGTCTTTTGCCCAGAGCAGGGGAATCGAGAACCAGAGGACATATGTTTAAGGTGAAGGGGGAAAGATTTAATAGGAACCTGAAGGGTAACATTTTTACACAAAACGGTGGTGGGTGTATGATTTGATTTTGATTTGATTTTGATTCAATTTATTGTCATTGCACTTTTCAGTGCAACGAAATGGTTTAGCCTGCAGTCATAACATAGAATAAATAACAAAAACACACACTCAACACAGTTTAACATCCACCACAGTGAGTCCACCAGGCACCTCCTCACTGTGATGGAAGGCAAAAAGTCCCAAAGTCCATGTCTCTTCCCTCCTTGCTCTCCCTCTGCGCTGAGGCGATCCAGGCCTCCGATGTTGTGACCCCGCCAGGTGATGGTAAGTAAGTCCCGCGGCTGAATCCGAACGGGCCGGTTCAAACTCCGCGGCCCAGGGCCGTCGAAGCTGCCGAAGCTGCCGCCCTCCAGTCCAGCGGACGCAGCTGTTGTTGTGGGAGCTACGGAAAAACAGGTCACCAACCTGTGACCTGCGAGCTCCCGACAATGTCGTCCACTGGCCCTCGCCGAGCCTCCGAGGCTCCGAAGTCGGGTCGGAAGTCGGGTCGCAACGCCACCACAGCCCCGAAGTCGGCCAGCCCCGCGCTGGCAAGTCCCGGCTGGCTCTGCGTTCCGAGCCTCGAGGTCGGTCCCAGATGGAGGCCGCCAGCTCCGCGATAGGCCTCAGCGCAGACGGAGACGGAGACGGGGGATACGGCAAGAAAGGTCGCATCCCCCCCGAAGGAAGAGCCAAAAAACATGCTTCTCCCACCCCCCCACACAAACACAACTAAAATAAACCAAAACAAACCGCAACAACAGGACAAAAGAAAACAAAAAAAGAAAAGACAAACGGACTGCAGGCTGTATGGAACAAGTTGCTGAAGGAGGTAGTTGAGGCAGGTAGTGTCGCAATGTTTAAAAATAAGCATTTAGATAGATAAATGGATAGCATAGGTTTAGAGGGATATTAGCCAAATGCAGGCAGGGGGGACTAGTATAGTTGTGGCATGTTGGGCAGCGTTGACAGGTTGGGTCTAAAGGCCTGTTTCTGAACAGAATGACTCTATGACTCTAACACTCAGACTCCTGAACACCCTTCCCAAAGGTGCTGCCATGTATTTTCACTCATAACTACCTAATTTTGTTATTCTGTTGCTTATCATTGTATTTATTATTACTGTATGCATACAGTTTACTCTGTAAGCTCCAGGTGAACAATACATTTCAAAAACGAATGTAATTTGCTCTAGATCTGATCTGTACATTGTGTCTCTTAGTGTTGTCTGCTCTGACTGTTTTCCAGTCTGCCAGAAAAGAAACAAAACGATTTGAATATTTCATTTCAAGCCTGTGTTTGGAACTTATATCTACATTTTAATTATTCATTTTCCAGAAGAAGTGGTAACAATTATCACCTAATGCAATTGCTTCTGCAGTTGTACAGGGCCCTAGTGAGACCACACCAAGAGTCTTGTGTGCAGTTTTGGACTCCAAATTTGAGGAAGGACATTCTTGCTATTGGGGGAGTGCTGCTTAGGTTCATGAGGTTAATTCTCGGGATGGTGGGGCTCCCATATGTTGATAGAATGGAGCGGCTGGGCTTGGATACTTTGGAATTTAGAAGGATGAGAAGGGATCTTATTGAAACATATAATGGCCCTGTCCCACTGTACGAGTTCATTCAAGTGCTCTACCGAGTTTAAAAAAAAATCAAACTCGTGGTAAGCACGGAGAATGAACGTAGCAGGTACGTCGGAGCTCGGGGACGTCTCTTAGCGGCTCATAACGCTAACGGCAGGTACTCGGGAAACGTGGTAAGCTCGGGAAGACTCGTGATGATTTTTCAACATGTTGAAAAATGTCCACGAGAGCCCCGAGTACCGACGAGCGGCCATTACCGTAAATCTCCGAGTTCGAATCAGGGCAAACTCAGGAGAACTCTTTGAATGAACTCGTACAGTGGGACAGGGCTTTTAGATTATTAAGGGTTTGGATGCGCTAGAGGCAGGAAACATGTTCCCGATGTTGGGGGAGTCTATAACCAGGGGCCACAGTTTAAGAATAAGGGGTAAGCCATTTGGAACAGAGATGAGGAAATACTTTTTCACACAGAGAGTTGTGAAGGGCCTGTCCCACAGGCGATTTTTCAGCGGACTGCCGGCGACACACACACACACACACACACACACACACACACACACACACACACACACACACACACACACACACACACACACACACACACACACACACGCACGCGCACGCACACACGCACACACGCACACACACGCACGCGCGGGGGCCAGGGAAAGCGGGGGAGCTCTGTCTGAAATTCACACGGTGCAAAGCCAAGGTGATACAGACACACACCGCGATGAACAGGAAGGTTAAGACGGCTAGCACAGTGTACGGTAACTCCTTTAAAAGAGCGGGGAGGGGGGAGAAGGAGTGGGAACACTTTTAAGAAGCCAGACAACTTTTAATAAGCCAGAGATACACAGCTGTGACGTTTAGCGGGCATTGAACATTACCGGTCGATTTTCCTTGGTTCTGAAAACTCGTGCTTACGTTTTTTTCCCCCAATGAGCCAATGAAAATGCCGGGTCAGCAAAGGAGATTAACTAAAACTACCTACGGCTTCCTCGACTACATACAACTACATGGCGACCCCACTACAACTGCACCTACGACTACAGGATTATCGATTTTCTCCATGGCGACCAATTTTGGTCGCAGAAACATTTTCAACATGTTGAAAAATTGGCTGCGACCATACTGAGGCCGCGACTAGTTCCCAGAATGCGGGAACTCCTCGCGACCATGAAGGAGACTCACATAGAGACCACCAGCGAACATGTGGTGACCATGTGGCGATCATGAGGCGAGCGCAGAGTCTCCTGCGCTCGCCTAAAAAGTCGCCTAAGTGGAACAGACCCTTGAGTCTGTGGAATTCTCTGCCTCAGAGGGCGGTGGAGGCCGGTTCTCTGGATGCTTTCAAGAGAGCGTTAGACAGAGCTCTTAAAGATAGCAGAGTCAAGGGATATGGGGAGAAGGCTGGAATGGGGTACTGATTGTGGATGATCAGCCATGATCACATTGAATGACGGTGCTGGCTCGAAGGGCCAAATGGCCTACTCCTGCACCTATTGTCTATTGTCTATTGTCCATTGTCTAATGAAAGGTTATTATCTTGAAGCATTATTTGTTTCTCTCTAAACAAACTGCCAGATTTGATGAATGTATTCATTAGTTCAAATGTCCAACATGTGTGATATTTGGCTTTTGATGATCAATTTTTAATATTTATTGACTACTTAATTTCATGTGATGACATTCACAAATTCTAGTAGACTTCAGAGCGATTAAAGTGGCAGTGAAGAATGAAAAGACATCTTCACCTAATTTATTGGAAACTTGTGAGAGAAACCAAGTTGAACGTGGAGGACTAAGGAACAATTTACAATTCACCTCGTCATTAAAGTCAAAACAGTACAATAATATAGAGGGCAAGCAAAGCAACGTGCTTTCAAGGTGCAGTTACTATTGCAATATAGGGAATTGGACCAATTAATGGTTGATTTATATTGAATGCACAGGAAACATTCCCTTGCTTCCTGGTTCTAATGAAATCCTGCAGTGCAAACAGTTGGCTGCTCTGGGAAGGCTCGGATGGATGTAATTTTGTCAAACTTCCAGAACAGTTGGGAATTTGTGTGCTTGCATACTATAAGCCCAGAGTTCCTCTGACTGCCTGTTCTTTAAACCAGGGAGATTGCAGAACAGTGATGCAGCATTTCACTTGCATAGGTCAGGCTAGTGCGAGTGCCATTTTCTTGCACTGGCCAACTCTCTTGCTTGCCAAAACCCTGTACCACAGAGCTAGAGAGCCATCTGTCAAAAGACACCCCTTGACAAAAATTGTGATTCCTTATTGACTCCTGCCAAGCAAGCAACAGTGGGACTTATGTAAACCTTGCAGAGCCATATGCCTCCATTCACTTGATGTACCTGTTACAACATAAAAAAAACACAATTGCTCTTCCCTGTATGGGAAGGGGAATATGTGGTTTAAGAATATCCCCCCTTATTGTCCACCCATCAATGCACTTCCCCCCCCTCCCCCCACCTACTCTCTACTTCTAATGCCATTTGCCCTATGAGAGGTAGATCAAAGTTCTCTTCCTGTCAGAGGTAACAACGATCCTACCATAACCAGAGAGCACTGCTGAACTACTATCTACCTCATTGGGGATCCTCGGACTATTTCTGATCAGACTTCGCTGGCTTAACCTTGCACTAAATGTTATTCCCTTATCATGTATCTATACACTGTAATAGCTTGTTTGTATCATGTCTTTCTACAGATGCACCATAGAAAGCATTTTATCAGGATGCATCACAGCTTGGTTTGGGAACAGTTCCATCCAAGACCGCAAGAAAATGCAGCGAATTGTGGACACAGCCCAGACCATCACGCAAACGCACCTCCCTTCCATTGACTCCATTTACACCTCATGCTGCCTTGGCAAGGCCAGCAGCACAATCAAGGACGTGTTGCACCCTGACAGGCCTTTCTCCCCTCTCCCATCAGGAAAAAGTTATAGAAGTGTGAAAACGCACACCTCCAGATTCAGGGACAGTTTCTTCCTAGTTGTTATCAGGCAACTGAATCATCCTACCACAACCAGAGAGCAGGTCTGAACGACTATCTACCTCATAGGTGAAACTCGGACTATCCTTTAAGGTGGACAAAAATGCTGGAGAAAATCAGAGGGTGAGGCAGCATCTATGGAGCGAAGGAAATAGGAGATGTTTCAGGTCGAGACCCTTCTTCAGACTGATGTGGGGGTGGGGGGGGGCAGGAAGAAGAAAAGAAGAGGCGGAGACAGTGGGCTGTTGGAGAGCTGGGAAGGGGAGGGGAAAGAGGGAGAAAGCAGGGACTACCTGAAATTGGAGAAGTCAATGTTCATACCGCTGGGGTGTAAACTACCCAAGCGAAATGTGAGGTGCTGCTCCTCCAATTTACAGTGGGCCTCACTCTGGCCAAGGAGGAGGCCCAGGACAGAAAGGTTGGATTCGTAATGGGAGGGGGAGTTGAAGTGCTGAGCCACCGGGAGATCAGGTTGGTTATTGCGAACTGAGCGGAGGTGTTGGGCGAAGCGATCGCCAAGCCTACGCTTGGTCTCACCGATGTAGAGCAGCTGACACCTAAAGCAGCGGATGCAATAGATGAGGTTGGAGGAGCTGCAGGTGAACCTCTGCCACACCTGGATGGAGTCAAGGGGGGAGGTAAAGCGACAAGTGTAGCATTTCTTGCGGTTGCAAGGGTAAGTGCCATGAGAGGGGGTGGTTTGGGTGTGAAGGGACGAATTGACCAGGGAGTTACGGAGGGAGCGGTCTCTGCGGAAAGCTGAAAGGGAGCAGATGGGAAGATGTGGCCAGTGGTGGGATCTTGTTGGAGGTGGCGATAATGTTGGAGGATTATCTATTGTATGTGACGGCTGGTAGGGTGGAAGGTAAGGACGAGGGGGACTGCCCTTGTTTCGAGTGGGGAGTGAGAGCAGAGTTACGGGGTATAGAAGAGACCCTGATGAGAGCCTCATCTATAGTAGGAGGGGAACCCTCGTTCCTTAAAGAATGAGGACATCTCCAATGCCCGGGTGTGGAACACCTCAACCTATGTGCAGATGCGGCATAGACGGAGGAATTGGGAGTAGGGGATGGAGTCCTTACAGGAAGCAGGGTGGAAAGAAGTGTAGTACAGATAGCCATGGGAGTCAGTGGGTTTATAGTAGATATCGGTCAGTAGTCTAGACAGAGATAGACAAATTCTTGATTATATTGGGTGTCAAGGGTTATGGGGAGAAGGCAGGAAAATAGGATTAGGAGGCAGAGATCAGCCATGATTGAATGGGGGAGTGGACCTGATGGGTCAAATGGCCTAATTCTACTCCAATGCAATGGAGATAGTGATGTCTAAAAATGGTAGGGAGATGTTGGAAATGGTCCAGGTGTATTTGAGTGATGGATGGAAGTTAGTGGTGAAATGGATGAAGTCAGTGTATTCTGTATGGGTGCAGGAGGTAGCACCAATGCAGTCGTCGATGTGGCCATATAACCATATAACCATATAACCATAACAGCACGGAAACAGGCCATCTCGGCCATTCAAGTCCGTGCCGAACATTTAAATTTTTTTTTTTATTTATTTTTTTTTATTTTTTTTTAATTAAAAATAAAATACTTCCCCCTAGTCCCATCTACCTGCACTCAGACCATAATCTACCATTCCTTTCCCGTCCATATACCCATCCAATCTATTTTTAAAGGATAACATCGAACCTCCCTCCACCACTTCCACTGGAAGCTCATTCCACACAGCTACCACTCTCTGAGTAAAGAAGTTCCCCCTAATGTTCCCCCTAAACTTCTGTCCCTTAATTCTCAAGTCATGTCCCCTTGTTTGAATCTTCCCTACTCTCAATGGGAAAAGCTTATCCACGTCCACTCTGTCTAACCCGCTCATAATTTTAAAGACCTCTATCAAGTCCCCTCTTAACCTTCTGCGCTCCAAAGAATAAAGACCTAACTTGTTCAACCTTTCTCTGTAGCTTAGTTGCTGAAACCCAGGCAACAGCCGAGGTAGAGTTCGGGGTTAGGGCCACGCTACGCCTAAAACAAGGATTGGACTTTGCTGGCTTTACCTTGCACTAACCGTAAGTCCCTTACCATGTCTATATACACTGTAAATGGCTCAATTGTAATCACGTATTGTCTTTCTGCTGACTAGATAGCACGCAACAAAAGCTTTTCACTGTATCTCGGTACACGTGACAATAAACTAAACTGAACTGAACTGATCTCTTGAATATATTAAGGGCTCAGCTCAAACTCAATCTTTGCCATTTTCATGTTGCTTCTATTCCTACTGGAATAATAGCTTCCACAGCTATTTAAAACATATATGTATTCCTGAGCACACCCAACGGGTTAGTTCACAAACAAATTTATGGCCTGCAAATAAACCTTACACGCTAAGTAGATCCCAGATCCGATTATTCATCCAGGCTGTGGTCTCCAGAGAGTAAAACCATTTTTCTCAGGTAATGATGCCTCCAAGAAAAAAGTACAGAAAGAAAACAGATCAAGTAAAAGATTTGAGTAAAAATCAAGCAGACTTCCCCCAGAGTTATCTTTCATGAGAAAAGAGAAAATAAAATTACTGTTGAACAATCGGTCCATGACTCTCATTGGCGTTGTCCGTTTATGTTCAATGTCCAACAATCCTGGCTATGAAAATTAGCGTAAATAGCTTTGCTGCAAGGTGTCTAATCTTAGTTGACTGGAAAGATTCCCTAGCAGGGATGACAGTGGAACAACAATGGCAGGTATTTCTGGGAATAATACACAAGGTGCAGGATCAGTTCATTCCAAAGAGGAAGAAAGATTCCAAGGGGAGTAAGGGGCGACCGTGGCTGACAAGCGAAGTCAGGGTCAGTATAAAAATAAAGGAGAAGAAGTACAATGTAGCAAAGATGAGCAGGGAGCCAGGGGATTGGGCAATTTTTAAAGAGCAACAGAAGATAACTAAAAAGGCAATATGAGGAGAAAAGATGAGGTACGAAGGTAAGCTAGCCAAGAATATAAAGGAGGATAGTAAAAGCTTATTTAGGTAGGTGAAGAGGAAAAAAATAGTTAAGACCAGTTGGACCCTTGAAGACTGAAAAAGGTGAATTTATTATGGGGAACAAGGAAATGGCAGGAGTTGAACAGGTACTTTGGATCCGTCTTCACTAAGGAGGACACAAACAATCTCCCTGATGTACTAGTGGCCAGAGGATCTCGGGTGACGGAGGAACTGAAGGAAATTCACATTAGACAGGAAATGGTGTTGGGTAGACTGATGGGACTGAAGGCAGATAAATCCCCATGGCCTGATGGTCTGTATCCCAGGGTACTTAAGGAAGTGGCTCTAGAAATTGTAGATGCATTGGCGATCATTTTCCAATCCATATTATTAAAAGTCTAGACTTGACCACTTCCTGTTGTTCTGTATATTGATTTTAGAAAAAACGCTGCCACTTACGGCTGTGATTTTTGGCCATCTTACTCAGAGTCCCCCTCCGCTGCGCAGGACAAGAGGATTTTTCCCATCGATGAAAAATAAATGATTTATTAGTGTTTAAAAAATGTTGAGATTCTCTCTCCTGAAGGCCACTCCCCTTCCGGAGGGACTATAAAACCGGAAATGTGGAGGTGCCTCAGTTCTCTGCAAGATGGAGGAGCGAGAGGTCGCAATTCTCAGTCTGAGCTGTGAATAACACTGAACACATGTCTACTAAACTGTGAGTGGTTTTACTGATCTGTCAGTGCCCTTAAAGTGGTTTGAAAATGTAGTTTGAAAATGCAAACGTGTGTTTTGGTTTGAAAGTGCTAAAGCTGTGTTGCCTTTGGTTTTGAAAGTGCTAAAGCAATCTGCCTTGCCTTTGGTTTTGAAAGTGCTAAAGCGAGCTGTGTTGCCTTTGGTTTTGAAAGTGCTAACGTGAGCTGTGTTGCCTTTGGTATTGAAAGTGCTAAAGCAAGCTGTGTTGCCTTTGGTTTTGAAAGTGCTAAAGCGAGCTGCCTTGCCTTTGGTTTTGAAAGTGCTTAAGCGAGCTGCCTTGCCTTTGGTTTTGAAAGTGCTAAAGCGAGCTGCCTTGCCTAATTAGAGCTGCCTTGCCTTCTATATAATTAAAAGTCTAATCTTGACCACTTCCTGTTTGCGCTTTATATTGATTTTAGAAAAAACACTACCATGTACGGCTGTGATTTTTGGCCATCTTACTCAGCTCATTAGGTGCCGATATTTTTCCCATCGATTAAAAATAAAAGATTTATTAGTGTTTTAAAAATGTTGAGATTCTCTCTCCTGTCAATCATGCCATGAAGGCCATGCCCCTTCTGGTGGGGGGGACTATAAAACCCGGAAGTGTAGGCGTAGCTCAGTCTCTGCAAGATGGGGGAGGGAGAGGTCACGACTCGCTGTCTTTAGTGGCCTTGCACCCTGCTTGAAATGGTATGAAACTGCACTTGAATTTGGTGACCTTGCACCCTGCTTGAAATGGAATTTCAAGATATAGCCATGAGTCAACTGTGAGCCCACCAACCGTGAGTGAGTGAGCTGCCAGCACAACAGCCTTGAGTGACTGAGCTGCCAGCCCAAGAATCCATTTGGCCCACAATGTCCATACTAGCCCTCTGGAAAACAGTCCCTACAGTGCACAACACCCATACTAGCGCTCCAGAAAGTGCCCCCCCCCCACTGGCCACCAATATTGGAATTGGTGGAGAGGTGGAATATTGCATTGGGGGACCAGCCCTCCCGTGTCATGCTGGGACCCAACGGGTCCCACATAATCTAGTGTTCTATAGATTCAGGATCAATTCCTGTGGATTGAAGCGTAGCTAATGTTATCCCACTTTTTAAGTAAGGCGGAAGAGAGAACACAGGGAATTATAGACCAGTAGCAGGATCGATCCGAGTCAGCATGGATTTACCAAAGGGAAATCATGCTTGTCTAATCTTTTGGAATTTTTTGAGGATGTAACTAGGAAAATGGACAAGGGAGAGCCAGAAGATGTAGTGTACCTGGACTTACAGAAAGCATTTGATAAGATGCCACATAGGAGATTAGTGGGCAAAATTAGAGCACATGGTATTGGGGGTAGGGTATTGACATGGATAGAAACTTGGTTGGCAGACAGGAAACAAAGAGTAGGCATTAACGGGTCTCTTTCAGAATGGCAGGCAGTGACTAGTGGGGTACCGCAAGGCTCGGTGCTTGGACCACAGCTATTTACAATATATATTATTGATTTAGATGAAGGTACTAAAAGTAACATTAGAAAATTTGCAGATGACACAAAGCTGGATGGCAGACTGAACTGTGAAGAGGATGCTATGAGGATGCAGGGTGACTTGGACTGGTTGGGTGAGTGGGCACATGCATGGCAGATGGAGTTTAATGTGGATAAATGTGAGATTATCCACTGGTGGCAAAAACAGGAAGGCAAATTATTATCTAAATAGTCAAGTTGGGAAAAGGGGAAGTACAACGGGATCTGGGGTTTCTTGTTCATCAGTCAATGAAAGTAAGCATGCAGGTACAGCAGGCAGTGAAAAAAGCAAATGGCATGTTGGCCTTCATAACAAGAGGAGAGTATAGGAGCAAAGAGGTCCTTCTGCAGTTCTGCAGTGGCCCTAGTGAGACCACACCTGGAGTATTGTGTGCTGTTTTGGTCTCCCAATTAGAGGAAGAACGTTTTTGCTATTGAGGGAGTGCAGCATAGGTTCACCAGGTTAATTCCCGGAATGGCGGGACTGTCATATGTTGTTAGAATGGAGTGGCTGGGCTTGTATACTCTAGAATTTAGGATGAGAGGGTATCTTATTGAAACTTATAAGATTATTAAGGATTTGGACACGCTAGAGGCAGGAAACATGTTCCAGATGTTGGGGAAGTCCAGAACCAGAGGCCACAGTTTAAGAATAAGGGGTAAGCCATTTAGCATGGAGATGAGGAAAAACTTTTTCACACAGAGAGTTGTGAGTCTGTGGAATTTGCTGCCTCAGAGGGCTGTGGAGGCTGGTTCTCTGGATGCTTTCATGAGAGAGCTAGACAGAGCTCTTAAAGATGGTGGAGTCAAAGGATATGGGGAGAAGGCTGGAACGGGGGGTATTGATTGGGGATGATCAGCCATGATCACATTGAATGGCAGTGCTGGCCCGAGGGGCCGAATGGCCTACTCCTGCACCTATTGTCAATTGTCTATTCCCACAACACGGACCTATTGTCACAAGCAAGAGCCTCTTGTGCTCAAACTCACACTCTGTTTTGAATGAATTTAATGACTGAGTTTGCACGGTCCTCTAGCAGATTTCTAAAGGTCAAACCACCTCTAAGTGAAGACATTTCTCGTCACCTGAGTGACCCGGTTTCGTTTGAAAACCATGCTTCTTCTTCAGTCTAGACAAACAATCTCACTGAAAACATCCCATCAAGTATTGCTCACTGTTGTACGTACTATGAGATCTTCTCTCACTCTTCCAATCTCGAGAGACTATAAACCCAGTCTACTCAATATTTCCTGGTAAGGCAAGCCTGAGATCCCTGCAACAAGACTGGTTGATCTTTGCTGTACGCGCATGAGCATCCTATCTTTGGTTCGGAGACCAAATGTGTGGACAATACTTCAAGTACAGTCTCATTAAGGTCTGATACAATTGCTCTTATATCCAATCCCTCCTGTTATAAAGGCTACCATTTACTCTCCCAATTGCATGGTGCACCTGCATATCAATATGCAGCACGTATATCACATGCCTTCTTTACCACTCTATGTACTTGCATTGCCACTTTCAGAGAGTTATGGACTTGGACTGCATGATCCCCCTGTAAACTTCAGACCTCCCTACCCTGGGGAAGAGATTGTAGTTATTCACATTATCTATGGTCCACAGAATCTTAGAAACCTCTCTAAGATCACCCCTCTATGCTTTAGTGTAATAATGTCTAGCCTGTCCAGCCTCTTCTTATAATTCTATCCCTCCAGACCCAGTAACATCCTCCTAAATCTTTTCAATGGCTTTTCCAGCTAAATGGCGCCCTTTATACACCACTATAACTCCCACGGTTCAATTTTTATGTTAATTATCTTGATTTCTATTCCTAATATAATTCTTTGTTGCCTGTTGAAACCCTTTTGTCCCAGCACTGAGCTTCAAGTAGTAATGTTACAACATTTTGAGATTTTTTAAATAAAGACTGTAAGTTATCCCATCAGATAAAGCATAAAAAGAAGTTTAATTTGACACCTAATTCACTTTCATATCTTCAGTATTAAAGAAGTTATGGCCATTTTCATACTCGGAAATTAGCATCTTGTTCCCTATTGCTTTTCCATTGACTTAACACAAAAGCTGTGATCGAGGACAGTCAAAAGTCCATAACTTTCTTAAAAATTAAGAGAACTGAAAGAATTTTTCAGTTATTATAGATTGAAGCATTCTGAAACAAATATGAAACAATCTTACTTAGATGACATGAAATTAAAGCATATAATAGTTAGTTACCTAATTGTAGCTAATTACAAAATTCAATTACTAGATCTAAACATCTATCAATTTCTTAAGAATAGATTAACATTTTTAAATAGCCTAAGTGTCCAAATAACATTCACACAAGAATTCAAAATATAACATAATTTTTAAATCTCATTGTCATGGATTTACAGGCCAAATGGATGGAATGTTTAATACCTGTAAATTAATGGCCATTTAAATCATCTTGCGAGTGGGGTTTTCAGGAACGCGATCATTTGGAACGTTGATTTGCGGTGAATTTAACCCCGTATAGGCATGAAAAATTCTGCCGTTAGTTCGGGGAAAAGAATCACCGTTTCGCATTAAAAAATGTGAATTAAAGGCCTCTTAAGAAGCACTTTTATACAAAAAAATTAATTGCTTTCGTTTACCTGTCCCGTGCGTGAAATCTGTCCCCGTTGTCGGCGTTGACGGCTTTCGAAGCTGATTTTAAAATAACTCCAGCGCTGAACTTGTCGGGCGAATAAAAATAAAAAATACACAAAACGCCCGTCGGAACGATTTTTCAGCAAACGCTGGCACTCCAACGAAATATAATTAGAGAGATTAGAGAGATTCCTTTATTTGTCATTCAGACCTTTCGGTCTGAACGAAATTTCGTTGCCTGCAGTCATACATATAATAATAAATGACAAAACACACAATAAACACAAATTAACATCCACCACAGTGAGTTCACCAGGTACCTCCTCACTGTGATGGAGGCAAAAGTCTTAAAGTCTCTGTCTCTTCCCGCTTTCTTCTCCCTCTGCGCTGAGGCGATCCAGGCTTCTGATGCTGTGGCCCCGCCGGGCGACGGTAAGCCAGTCCAGCGGCCGAATCCGTGCTCCGCGACGGGCCGGCTCAAACTCCGCGGCCCGGGGTGGTCGAAGCTGCCGAAGCTGCCGCCCTCCAGTCCAGCGGACGCAGCTGTAGTTGCGGGAGCCCCAGAAAAACAGGTCACCAACCTGTGACCTGCGCGCTCCCGACGATGTCGTCCACTGGGCCCGCGGCCGAGCCTCCGGATTCAGGTCGCCACCGCCAGAACGCCACCGCAGCTCCGAAGCCGGCCAGCCTCGCGCTCCCGAAGATGTCGTCCACTGGGCCAGCTGCGGCCGAGCCTCCAGATTCAGGTCGCCACCAGTGTCCTCGGTCGCCACCGCCGGAACGCCACCGCAGCCCCGAAGTTGGCCAGCCTCGCGCTGGTAAGTCCTGGCTCTGCCTCCGGAGCCTCGAGGTCGGTCGGTCGCTCGCAGTTGGAGTTGGAGGCCGGCAGCTCGCAGTTGGAGTTGGAGGCCGGCAGCTCCGCCATTTTGGCCTCAGCGCAGACGGAGGCAGAGAAAGGGGACATGACAAGAAAAAGTCGCATTCCCCCGAAGGAAGAGACAAAAGTCATGTTTCACCCACCCCACCCCACCCCACACATACACAACCCAATAAACTAAAATTTAACTGAAACAGGACAAAAGAAAACAACAAAAAAAGTAAAAACAGACGGACTGCAGGCGAGCCGCTGCTGTACGACAGCGCCGCCACTTCCGGAACGTGGCGGCGCTGTCGTAATACAGGACAAGGTAGGAGAAACCCGCGTTTTAAACCCGCCCCCCCCCCTGAAAGGCGGCAAAATCGCGCACACGGCCAGTGGCAGAATTGCAGCGCCGCTGAAGGTAAGTATTGTAACATACCTACTTCAAGCATCTCTCACCTTCCACATCGCTGAAGAATCTTCTCCGCAGTTTTCTGTCTTTGGGTTTCCTCACAATAACTGATTAGGCCTGTTTAACTGACTCCAAGTGAATTAAATAGTGTTACATTGTTTCACGGTTGCATTGAGCATGACCTCTGTGTCTCAAACTGGGAAGTATTTCGTACACGCTCTCTCACATATTAATTTTGTCTCGGCAGTATCCATCCTTCTGAAAGTTTGCTATATTTTGTTTTCTCTTTCGTCTTCTAAACTGCCGACTTTTGATTATACAACTGCCGTAGACAATAGACAATAGACAATAGGTGCAGGAGTAGGCCATTCGGCCCTTCGAGCCAGCACCGCCATTCAACGTGATCATGGCTGATCATCCCCAATCAGTACCCCGTTCCTGCCTTCTCCCCATATCCCCTGACTCTGCTATTTTAAGAGCCCTATCTAGCTCTCTCTTGAAAGCATCCAGAGAACATGCCTCCACCGCCATCTGAGGCAGAGAATTCCACAGACTCACCACTCTCTGTGAGAAAAAATGTTTCCTTGTCTCCGTTCTAAATGGCTTACTCCTCATTCTTAAACTGTGGCCCCTGGTTCTGGACTCCCCCAACATTGGGAACATGTTTCCTGCCTCTAGCGTGTCCAAGCCCTTAACAATCTTATATGTTTCAATGAGATATCCTCTCATCCTTCTAAACTCCAGTGTACAAGCCCAGCTGCTCCATTCTCTCAGCATATGACAGTCCTGCCATCCCGGGAATTAACCTTGTAAACCTACGCTGCACTCCCTCAATAGCAAGAATGTCCTTCCTCAAATTAGGGGACCAAAACTGCACACAATACTCCAGGTGTGGTCTTACTAGGTCTCTGTACAACTGCAGAAGTAGTGTTGAGTACCTGAAGATAGACACAAAGTGCTGGAGTAACTCAGTGGGCCAGGAAGCATTTCTAGAGTAAAAGAATGGGTGACATTTTATTTATTTATTTATTTATTTATTTATTTATTCCGAACAAGTAAAGACATTAAAGACATTAATATTAACAAAATCGAAATTATCAAACAATTGGACATTACAATCAATATTTACAAAGCAACGAGAAGAACAAAATCAAAGTTCCAATGTCCAACTCTGTGTCTGTACAAGCTCGAAAAGGAGTGAGAAGAAGAATAACTTGTTAAATCTCACCCCTGTTCCCCAACACTTCTATCATATTTAAAAATCAATTCATTACTAATAATAATACTACCCTAGGCAATTTCCCATAATACCTACAGACATATATATACATACAACTATTATGTACATACAATCTTCATATCTGAAGTACCCAAACATAAGTAAACAATAGTAAACAAGATAAACATCAACAATAGTAACAAGATAAACATCAACAATAGTAAACAAGATAAACATCAACCCCCACTTGTCAACCATCCCCTCCATCCCTGTACCCCTTGAGAATTATTTTTTTATATATCATTTTAAAATGATTCATGTTTGTGCATTGCTTCAATTCCCCGTTCAATTTATTCCACACTCCTACTCCACAAACCGAAATACAAAAGGTTTTTCTAGTCGTACAGACTTTTTGTTTCTTAAAGTTAAATATTCCTCTTAAATTGTAACCCCCCACACGCTCGGGTCGGAACTCCCCACATTGTAACCCCCCACATTTTGGGTCGGAACTCCTCATATCCTTCCTAAAAGAACGTCCTTTAATTCTGAGGCTATGACCTCTAGTCGTAGACTCTCCCACCAGTAGAAACATCCTCTCCACATTCAAAGCTGGTGAAACTGAGACTAGTGGTGAGGAGATTATTTTTTATCCCTGTCTTCAAAATATATACCACTTCCTATTAATTTTAAAAGCCATTGGTTCACTGTAATTGTTCAGAGCTGCACAAAAAATCTGCTAATATGTGCATTAACTGTTATTTTAAAGAATTGTTCCTGAGTCTTGAGCTCACAAGTTCAGACCATCTCGCAAACCAACCTTCCTTCCATTGACTCCAACTATACCTCAAGTTGCCTCAGGAAGGCTACCAGCATAATCAAGGATGATTCGCACCCGGTCACTCCCTCTTCTCCTCTCTCCCATCAGGCAAGAGGTACAGAAGTGTGAAAATGCATATCTCCAGATTCAGGGACAGTTTCTTCCCAGCTGTTATCAGGCAACTGAACCATCCTACCGCCAACTAGAGAACAGTCTTGACCTACCATCGACCTCATTGGAGACCCTCGGACTATCTTTAATCGTTGTTTACTGGTTTTTATCTTGCACTAAACGTTATTTCCTTTATCCTGTATCTGTAGATCGTGGATAACTGGATTGTAATTATGTATAGTCTTTCCGCTGACTGGATAACACGCAACAAAAAACGTTTAGCTGTACCTCGGTACACGTGATCATATTAAACTAAACTACAAAGTGATATTCTGCCATCACTCACATGTCTGTCAATTAAATATTTTAGATATTTAAATCATTTTATGACTTAGGTTTCATTCTAATATTCTAATAAGGGCGGCACGGTGGCGTAGCGGGGACTATGGTTGCTGTCTGTACGGAGTTTGTACGTTCTTCCCGTCACCTGCGTGGGTTTTCCCCAAGATCTTTGGTTTCCTTCCACACTCCAAAAACGTGCAGGTTGGAAGGTTAATTGGCTTGGTATAAATGTAAACTGTCCCCAGTGTGTGTAGGATAGTGTTAGTGTGTGGGGATCGCTGGTCGATGCTGACTCGGTGGGCCAAAGGGCCTGTTTCTGGCCTGTATCACTAAAACTAAAAAACTATAATGTATAAATCAATTTTCATTGACAAAAACATAACATTGAGGTTAATCCTGGATCTGTGCTAAGATAGGGGATCTGTGCCAGGGTATCAATTGCATAGACCCCAATTGCCCTGAGATTGGAGAGGTCTTTTCAACATTGGGCAAAGTCCTTGACAACAGAATAGTGGTGGTCTGTCATAACCATGTGTGGTTCTCTTCTCATCCTAAAGGGAGGAAGGGAAAAGCAGGGACTGGGAGGAAATCCAGAGGGGAACATGTCTCAGTGTAGTCTGTCGGAGGAAGTTTGAACAAAAGATTTAAATCCAGCAGTTTTGGTGCAAAAGTCATCTTTAACAATGAAATATCAGTGTCGAGCTTCATGGTACTTCGTGCAAAGATTGACCTGGTTCATTTCTGGTTTGCATTGCCAATATGTCATGTTTCATGCTGACCTGTTGAGCATTGAAACATAGAAAATAGATGCAGGAGTAAGCCATTCGGCCCTTCGAGCCAGTAAGCCATTCGGCCCTTCAATATGATCATGGCTGATCATCCAAAATCAGTACCCCGTTCCTGCTTTCTCCCCATATCCCTTGATTCCATTAGCCCGAAGAGCTATATCTAACTTTCTCTTCAATACATAACTCTTGAATCAGTCTGCGAGTCAAATAATCTACTCAGTGGAAATGACGTTTCATAAAATAGG
Organism: Malacoraja senta; assembly: GCA_038087875.1. NCBI lineage: Eukaryota > Metazoa > Chordata > Chondrichthyes > Rajiformes > Rajidae > Malacoraja > Malacoraja senta. The sequence continues at coordinate 373,099,695 of CM075977.1, forward strand.
CTTACATAGATTTTGAATAAAGATTGGTTTGGCAGGCGTTATGTCCTCTGGGAAAAAATAGAGGGAAAATTAGTTGCTACTGGGTGTATTCATACTGCCCAATCTTACACTCACTCATTTAGCTGTTGGGTTGTTTTGGAGCCTTAACTGCTGTGCTTTTGTTTCAGTTGGATACGCACCTGGAGTATTGCGTACAGTTTTGGTCTCCAAATCTGAGGAAGGACATTATAGCCATAGAGGGAGTGCAGAGAAGGTTCACCAGACTGATTCCTGGGATGTCAGGACTTTCATATGAAGAAAGACTGGATAGACTTGGCTTATACTCGCTAGAATTTAGGAGATTGAGAGGGGATCTTATAGAAACGTACAAGATTCTTATGGGGTTGGACAGGCTAGATGCAGGAAGATTGTTCCCGATGTTGGGGAAGTCCAGGACAAGGGGTCACAGCTTAAGGATAAGGGGGAAATCCTTTAGGACCGAGATGAGGAAAAACTTTTTCACACAGAGAGTGGTGAATCTCTGGAACTCTCTGCCACAGAGGGTAGTTGAGGCCAGTTCATTGGCTATATTTAAGAAGGAATTAGATGTGGCCCTTGTGGCTAAAGGGATCAGGGGGTATGGAGAGAAGGCAGGTACGGGATACTGAGTTGGATGATCAGCCATGATCGTATTGAATGGCGGTGCAGGCTCGAAGGGCCGAATGGCCTACTCCTGCACCTATTTTCTATGTATCTATGTATCTATGTAAATGTCAAATGCTGACATTTTGTTTGCATGTCATTTATTTGTGTTTTGCGGCTAATTCCTATTGCTGAGACAATGATACATTTCTCCCTTTAGCCGCTGGAAATAAAACATCTCAAGCAGAGCATTAAGCAGATCTCACATGAAGTGGTGATTTTGCTACACTGCTCCTACAATGTGACTTAGACCTAACTACGGGAAAATAGTTCCAAACTCTATTAATCCTTAGTCTCGGACAGGCTGAGGGATGCTTGATCGATTGATGTGAATGCCAACGTTTTTAGGTCCTAGGATTGTTGTCTAACTTTGGGCCCATTGGATTCTAACTGGAATAAGATACAGTAGGTTCTTGGCCATTCCATTAGCTGCAGTTAAAGCCCCAGTGCTCTGCAGATCCGCGTTAGTTGATATGGAATTTGTTCCCCACCACAATATTCCTCCTTTGCGTCAGCAGGGTAAAGAAGACAAACACTGAGATGAATGAGATGAATGTGAGACGAGCAGTCAGCTCCTCGCACGTAGGCACAGGTTATCAATGCGAGTTTTGTATTAATATGGAGGTTTTGATAAAAGCTACTTTTGTCTCACACTTTCACTTCTCATCCATCGTCCACTCTTTTCAATTCTATAATTCTATATACAAAAGGGACGGATTGCATCTCAACAGGTGGGGGACCAGCATTCTGGCAGGCAGGTTTGCCACTGCTACATGGGTGGTTTAAAACTGAATAAGGGGGGTGGGGTGTCAAATGGGATAGTCGAGGATGGAGTTAAATGGAAAGAGAGTAAAGGAATGTTTAATGACCCCAGAATTAACGGGACAGGAAGCTCACAAAGGGATAGGAGTGTATGGCCAAGATTAATAGGGATCGATGTGAAAGGTGAGATGCGTAAGGAATTAAAAGTATTGTATATGAATGCGCGAAGTATAAGAAGTAAAGTAGATGAGCTTGAGGCTCAATTAGAGGTTGGTAGATATGACATTGTGGGGATTACTGAGACGTGGCTGCAGGAGGATCGGGCCTGGGAACTTAATATACAGGGTTATACATCCTATAGAAAGGACACGCAGGTGGGCAGAGGAGGGGGGGTAGCTCTGCTGGTGAGGAATGGAATTCAGTCCCTTGTGAGGGAAGACATAGGGACTGATGAGGTAGAGTCACTGTGGATTGAGTTGAGGAATTGTAAAGGTAAGAAAACACTAATTGGTGTTATTTACAGACCCCCAAATAGTAGCCCGGATGTAGGGTGTAAGTTGCAGCAGGAGTTAAAACTGGTATGTAACAAAGGTAATGCCACTGTGGTGATGGGGGATTTCAATATGCAGGTAGACTGGGGAAATCAGGTTGGTTCAGGACCCGAAGAAAAAGAGTTTGTAGAATGCCTCCGAGATGGATTCTTAGAGCAGCTTGTAATGGAGCCGACCAGAGAAAAGGCAATTCTGGATTCAGTGTTGTCCAATGAACCAGATATGATAAGAGAAATCGAGATAAAGGAACCGCTCGGAGGTAGTGATCATAATATGATTAGTTTTAATTTGCAATTTGAGAAGGAAAAGGTTAAATCGGAAGTGGCAGTGATGCAGTTGAACAAAGGGGACTATGAAGGCATGAATGGGGAGCTGGCCAATGTAGATTGGAAAGGGATCGTAGCAGGAATGACGGTGGAACAGCAATGGCAGGAATTTCTGGGCATAATCCGGGAGACGCAGGATCATTTCATTCCAAAAAGGAAGAAAGATTCTAAGGGAAGTAGGAGGCAACTGTGGCTGACAAGAGAAGTTAGGGATAGAATAAAACTAAAAGAAAAGATGTACAACACACCAAAGAGTAGCCGGAAGCCAGAGGATTGGGAAACTTTCATAGGACAACGGAAGGAAACAAAACGGCAATACGGGCTGAAAAGATGAAGTATGAAGGGAAGCTGGCCAGGAATATAAAGAAGGGCAGTAAAAGCTTCTTTAGATATGTTAAGGGCAAAAGAGTAGCAAAGTCAAATGTGGGTCCCTTGAAGGCAGACACGGGTGAAATTATTATGGGCAACAAGGAAATGACAGAAGAGTTGAATAGGTACTTCGGATCTGTCTTCACTAAGGAAGACACAAACAATCTCCCAGATGTACTGGAGGACAGAGGACCCGGGGGGGGGTGGGGTGTAGAGGAACTGAAATAAATTTTCATTAGGCGGGAAATAGTATTTGGTAGGCTAATGGGACTGAAGGATGATAAATCCCCTGGGCCTGATGGTCTGCATCCCAGGGTGCTCAGGGAGGTGGCTTTAGAAATAGTGGACGCATTGGTGATCATTTTCCAATGTTCAATAGATTCAGGATCAGTTCCTGTGGATTGGAGGATAGCTAATGTTATCCCACTTTTCAAGAAAGGAGCGAGAGAGAAAACGGGGAATTACAGACCAGTTAGCCTGACTTCGGTGGTGGGAAAGATGCTGGAGTCAATTATTAAAGAGGTAATAATGGGGCATTTGGATAGCAGTAACAGGATTAGTCCAAGTCAACATGGATTTATGAAAGGGAAATCATGCTTGACTAATTTTCTGGAATTTTTTGAGGATGTGACAAGTAAAATGGATGAAGGGGTGCCAGTGGATGTAGTGTATCTAGACTTTCAGAAAGCCTTACATAAGGCCCCGTACGGAAGACTGGTGACTAAAATTAGAGCACATGGTATTGGGTGTAGTGTGTTGACATGGATAGAAAATTGGTTGGCAGACCGGAAGCAAAGAGTAGGAGTGAACGGGTCCTTTTCAGAATGGCAGGCAGTGGCGAGTGGAGTGCCGCAAGGCTCGGTGTTGGGGCCGCAACTGTTTACCATATATATTAATGATTTGGAAGAGGGAATTAGGAGCAACACTAGCAAGTTTGCGGATGACACAAAGCTGGGTGGCAGTGTGAACTGTGAAGAGGATGTTAGGAGGTTGCAGGGTGACCTGGACAGGTTGAGTGAGTGGGCAGATGCGTGGCAGATGCAGTATAATATAGATAAATGTGAGGTTATCAACTTTGGTGGCAAAAACAAGGGGGCAGATTATTATCTCAATGGGGTTAGGTTAGGTAAGGGGGAGGTGCAGCGAGACCTGGGTGTCCTTGTACACCGGTCACTGAAAGTTGGCGTGCAGGTACAGCAGGCAGTGAAGAAAGCTAATGGAATGTTGGCCTTCATAACAAGAGGATTTCAGTATAGGAGTAAAGAGGTTCTTCTGCAGTTGTATACGGCTCTGGTGAGACCACATCTGGAGTATTGTGTACAGTTTTGGTCTCCTAATTTGAGGAAGGACATCCTTGTGATTGAGGCAGTGCAGCGTAGGTTCACGAGATTGATCCCTGGGATGGCAGGACTGTCATGTGAGGAAAGATTGAAAAGACTAGGCTTGTATTCTCTGGAGATTAGAAGGATGAGGGGATATCTTATAGAAACATATAAAATTATAAAAGGACTGGACAAGCTAGATGCAGGAAACATGTTCCCAATGTTGGGCGAGTCCAGAACCAGGGGTCACAGTCTTAGAATAAAGGGGAGGTCATTTAATACTGAGGTGAGAACAAACTTTTTCACCTAGAGAGTTGTGAATTTATGGAGTTCCTTGCCACAGTGGGCAGTGTAGGCCAAATCACTGGATGGATTTAAGAGAGAGTTAGATAGAGCTCTAGGGGCTAGTGGAGTCAAGGGATATGGGGAGAAGGCAGGCACGGGTTATTGATAGGGGCCTTGAACACAATGAATAGCGGTGCTGGCTCGAAGGGCCGAATGGCCTCCACCTGCACCTCTTTTCTATGTTTCTATGTTTCTATGTTTCTATGTTTCTATAACTGAAAAGTTATTTGGGCCAACCAAATTGGTAACAGTGCTGAGGAGGAGGATTTCCTGGAATGTATACGGGATGGGTTGTTAAACCAATATGTAGAAGAACCGACTAGAGGGCAGGCCATCCTAGACTGGGTATTGTGTAATGAGGAAGGATTAGTTAGTGATCTTGTTGTGCAGAGCCCCTTGGGCAACAGTGACCATAATATGGTGGAATTCTGCATTAGGATGGAGAGTGACACGGTTAATTCAGAGACTTGGTTCTGAACTTGAATAAAGGAGACTTTGAAGGTATGAGACGGGAATTGGCTAGGATAGACTGACAAATTATACTTAAAGGGTTGACAATGGAGATGCAATGGCAAAGATTTAAAGACCGCATAGATGAACTCCAAAAATTGTTCATCCCTGTCTGGCGAAAAAATAGAACTGGGGAGGCGACTCAACCGTGGAATTCACTGCCCCAGGGAGCAGTGGAAGCAGAAACATTAAATATATTTAAGTCTAAAATAGATGGTTTTTTAGCTGCCAAGGGGATAAGGGGCTACGGGGAGAGGGCAGGGATATGGTTAGTATAGTAAGACCTGAGTGATCTCCTGGACAAGTGTCGATCGCCTGGATTGGGGTCGGAGAGGAATTTCCCGGATTTTTTTCCCGAATTGGACCTGGGTTTTTATCCGGTTTTTTGCCTCCCCCAGGAGATCACGCGGTTCTTGGGGTGGAGAGGGGTGATAGCGGTATAAAGGGGAGGGTAGTGTCTTGTGTTCTGTGTCTTGTGTCTACTGTTTGTGGGTAAGGGTGTCTGTTTAGTGTTCAGCCATGAGCGAATGGCGGTGCGGGCTCGATGGGCCTGGTGGTCTACTCTCGCACCTACTTTCTATGTTTCTATGTTTCTATGTAACGAGGGAAATCAAGGAAAGTGTTAAATCCAAGGAAGAGACATATAAATTGGCCAGAAGAAGCGGCAACCCAGAGAACTGGAAGAAATTTAGAACTCAACAGAGGAGGACAAAGGGGTTAATTAAGAGGGGGAATAAAGAGCATGAAAGAAAGCTTGCGGGGAATATAAAAACTGACTGTAAAAGTTTCTTTAGGTATGTACAAGGAAAAAATTAGTGAAGACGAATGTAGGTCCCTTACTGTCAGAGACAGGTGAATTTATAATGGGAAACAAGGAAACGCCAGAACAGTTAAATGAGTAGTTTGAATCAGTCTTCACTATGGAAGACACAAACAATCTCCCGGAAATTCAGTACTAGTGGACCGAGGATCTAGTGGGAGGGAGGAACTGAAGGGAATCCACATTAGTCAGAAAATAGTGTTAGGTAAACTGTTGGGACTGAAGGCAGATAAATCCCCAGGGCCTGATGGTCTGCATCCCAGTGTACTCAAGGAGTTGGCTCTAGAAATCGAGGATGCATCGGTGATCATTTTTCAATGTTCTCTCAACTCTGGATCAGTTCCTGTGGATTGGAAGATAGCCTATCTAACTCCACTTTTTAAGAAAGGAGGGAGAGAAAAAACGAGGAATTATAGACCAGTTAGCCTTATATCGGTAGTGGGGAAGATGCTAGAGTCGATTATTAAAGATGTTATAGCAGCGCATTTGGAAAGCAGTGACTGGAACGGTCAAAGTCAACATGGATTTATGAAGGGGAAATCATGCTCGACTAATCTTTTGGAATTTTTTGAGGATTAACAAGTAGAATGGATAAGGGAGAGTCAGTGGATGTGGTGTATCTGGACTTTCAAATAACCTTTGACAAGGTCCCACACAAGAGATTAGTGTGCAAAATTAAAGCACATGGTATTGGGAGTAGGGTATGACATGGATAGAGAACTGGTTGGCAGACAGAAAACAAAGAGTAGGAATTAATGGGCCCTTTTCAGAATGGCAGGCAGTGACCAGTGGGGTGCCACAAGGCTTTGTGCTGGGACTCCAGTTGTTTGCACAATATTTTAACGATTTAGATGAGGGAATTAAATGTGACATCTCTAAATTTGCAGATGAAACAAAGCTGGGTGGCAGTGTGAGCTGCGAGGAAGATGCTATGAGGCTGCAGGGCGACTTGGATAGGTTGCGTGAGTGGGCAAAAGCATGGCAGATGCAGTATAATGTTGATGTGAGGTTATCCACTTTGGTGGCAAAAACAGGAAGGCAGATTATTATATGAATGGTATCAGATTAGGAAAAGGGGAGATGCAACAAGACCAGGGTGTGGGTGTACATCAGTCACTGAAAGTAAGCATGCAGGTACAGGAGGCAGTGAAGACAGCCATTAGCATGTTGGCCTTCATTGTGAGAGGATTTGAGTTTAGGAACAAGGAGGTCCTATTGCAGTTGTACAGGGCCCTGGTGAGACCGCACCTGGAGTATTATAGTGTGCAATTTTTGTCTCCTAATTTGAGGAAGGACATTACTGCTATTGAGGGAGTGCAGCGTAGGTTCACCAGGTTAATTCCCGGGATGGCGGGACTGTCATATGATGAAAGAATGGGTCGACTGGGCTTGTATTCACTGGAATTTAGAAGGATGAGAGAGGATCTTATAGAAACATAAAATTCTTAGAGGATTGGACAGGGAAGATGCAAGAAAAATTTTCCTGATGTTGGGGGAGTCCAGAACCAGGGGTAACAGTTTAAGAATAAGGGGTAGGCCATTTAGAACGGAGATGAGGAACAACTTTTTCACCCAGAGAGTTGTGAATCTGTGGAATTCTCTGCCACAGAAGGCAGTGGAGGCCAATTCACTGGATGTTTTCAAGCGAGAGTTATATTTAGCTCTTAGGGCTAAGGGAATCAAGGGGTATGGGGAAAATGCCGGAATCAGCCATGATCATATTGAATGGTGGTGGTGGCCCAATGGGCTGAATGGCCTTCTCCTGCACCTCTTTTCCATGTTTCTATAAATGTCTTTCTACTTTTCATCCAGCTGCCATGTATTCCATTCTGTGGAAACAAGCAACTGCAGATTCTGATTTACACAAAAGGAGTCTGAAGAAGGGTCCCAACCTGAAACATCACCTTTCCATGTTCTCCAGACGTATTGCTTGACCCGTTGTTACTACAAAGCTTTGTGTCCTTTTTATCCTATTCTGTTTTCTCCTGGAAAGATGATCCTGTTTCTCTTGATTGCATGAAGATGCAAGGAACTGCAGATGCAGGTTTACCAAAAAAAAGGACACAAAATACTGGGGTAACTCACCTAATCAGACTGCATCTCTGGAGAACGTGGATAGGTGATGTTTCGGCACATGGCCCTTCTTCAGACTAGTAGGGGAAGACCCCACCCCCCTTTACCTGCATCCACCAATTATTTGCCAGACTTTGTCCTGCCCGCACATCTCGTCCAGCTTTCTGCTCCCCCTCCCCTCCCCCCCAACCACAATCACTCTGTGGAAGTTCGTCAGAGTCATTGGAAACATGCTGAATGTCCTCAGGCTCCTTAGGCAGTAGAGGCATTAGTGCACGAGAAATCTTTGATAATATTATGGCAGATAGTTGAAGCTCTCAACCATCACCAGTTGATAGCTGGCCCCTTTGCCTTGCTGACATTGAGGAAGAGGTTGGTGTCCTGACAATACTTTACAAAGTTGTCTATCTCCTTTCTACACTCCTTCTCATCATTGTTCATGATCCAACCCACCACAGTGGTGTCATCTTCAATCTTGTAGATGGTGTTAGAGCCAAATTGGGCCGCTCAGTTGTGAGTTTGTTGATTGGCTGAGCGTAAATGTGCTACTGTCTTGCCAACTATGAATGGACTGACTAGATGCCTGCAGATAGACTCATTGACAAGTTATGAGTGGCCTGACTAGTTTAGGGTGTGCCAGCAAAATGTTTATTGGTGACCTGCCTAGCTAGTTGCTCATGATCTGCCCCCCTTTTGACTTTTTAGTTTAGTTTAGAGATTCAGCGTGGATACAGGCCCTTCGGCCCAACGAGTCCGTGCCGACCAGCGATCCCTGCACATTAACACTATCCGACACACACTAGGGACAATTTAAATATACACCAAGCCACTTAACCTGCAAACCTGTACGTCTTTCGAGTGTGGTAGGAAACCGAAGATCTCGGAGAAAACACACGCGGTCACGGGAGAACATACAAACTCTGTACAGACAGCAACCAAAGCGGGATCAAAACTGGGTCTCTGGCAGTGCAAGCGCTGTAAGGCAGCAACTCTACCGCTGTCCCACCATGACCTGCCTAGCTAGTTGCTCATGATCTGCCTCCCCTTTGTCTTCTGGCTACTGCAGCCTCCTGACTCACCACTCGCCTTCTCATAAAAAGTTTATTTTCCAAACGTCATTTGTTAAACAGTAAATTTAAACAAACAGCTGTTTTTGAAATTTGCCGCAATTTAGTAACGTGCTGCAGCATTTAATTGGATTTGTCACAAAAATTGATGTCATATACGATAGACTTATAGTTTAGTTTTGTTTACTATTGTCACGCATATCGATATACAATGAAAAGCTTTTGTTTCGATCTATCCACTCAAGTAAAGTCTATATATGAATACAAGCAAGCTGTCCACAGTGCACAGATAAAGGATAAAGGATACAACATTTTAGTGCAAAGATGCAACATTGAAGTCTGATTAAAGATAGTTTAAAGATCTCCTATCAGGTAGATGGGAGGTCAGGACTACACTCCAGCTGATGAAGCTGATCTAAGGATCTTGATGATAGATTCTAGGCAAACATCATCATCAAGCTTAGGATTTAGAACATAGCACAGGAACAGGCCCTTCAGCCCACACTGAGTGTGCCGAATATGTCAAGTTATACTAGCCTCATCTGTCTACTCATAGAAACATAGAAAATAGGTGCAGGATTAGGCCATTCGGCCCTTCGAGCCTGCACCGCCATTCAATATGATCATGGATGATCATCCAACTCAGTATCCAGTACCTGCCTTCTCTCCATAACCCCTGATCCCTTTAGCCACAAGGGCCACATCTAACTCCCTCTTAAATATAGCCAATGAACTGGCCTCAACTACCTTCTGTGGCAGAGAATTCCACAGATTCACCACTCTCTGTGTGAAAAATGTTTTTCTCATCTCGGTCCTAAAAGACTTCCCCCCTATCCTTAAACTGTGACCCCTTGTTCTGGACTTCCCCAACATCGGGAACAATCTTCCTGCATCTAGCCTGTCCAACTCCTTAAGAATTTTGTAAGTTTCTATAAGATCCCCCCTCAATCTTCTAAATTCTAGCGAGTACAAGCCGAGTCTATCCAGTCTTTCTTCATATGAAGGTCCTGCCATCCCAGGAATCAGTCTGGTGAACCTTCTCTGTACTCCCTCTATGGCAAGAATGTCTTTCCTCTGATTAGGAGACCAAAACTGTACCCAATACTCCAGGTGTGGTGTCACCAAGGCCCTGTACAACTGCAGCAGAACCTCCCTGCTCCAATACTCAAATCCTTTCGCTATGAATGCTAACATACCATTCGCTTTCTTCACTGCCTGCTGCACCTGCATGCCTACTTTCAATGACTGGTGTACCATGACACCCAGGTCTTGTTGCATCTCCCCTTTTCCTAATCGGCCACCATTCAGATAATAGTCTACTTTCCTGTTCTTGCCACCAAAGTGGATAACCTCACATTTATCCACATTATACTGCATCTGCCATGCATTTGCCCACTCACCCAACCTATCCAAGTCACCTTGCAGCCTCCTAGCATCCTCCTCACAGCTAACACTGCCCCCCAGCTTCGTGTCATCTGCAAACTTGGAGATGCTGCATTCAATTCCCTCGTCCAAATCATTAATATATATTGTAAATAGCTGGGGTCCCAGCACTGAGCCTTGCGGTACCCCACTAGTCACTGCCTGCCATTCTGAAAAGGACCCATTTACTCCTACTCTTTGCTTCCTGTCTGCCAGCCAGTTCTCTATCCACATCAATACTGAACCCCCAATACCGTGTGCTTTAAATTTGCATACTAATCTCTTATGTGGGACCTTGTCAAAAGCCTTCTGAAAGTCCAGATATAACACATCCACTGGTTCTCCCTTATCCCCTCTACTAGTTACATCCTAGAAAAATTCTATAAGATTCATCAGACATGATTTACCTTTCATAAATCCATGCTGACTTTGTCCAATGATTTCACCACTTTCCAAATGTGCTGCTATCCCATCATTAATAACTGACTCTAGCAGTTTCCCCACTACCGATGTTAGACTAACTGGTCTGTAATTCCCCGTTTTCTCTCTCCCTCCCTTTTTAAAAAGTGGGGTTACATTAGCTACCCTCCAATCCTCAGGAACTACTCCAGAATCTAAAGAGTTTTGAAAAATTATCACTAATGCATCCACTATTTCTGGGGCTACTTCCTTAAGTACTCTGGGATGCAGCCTATCTGGCCCTGGGGATTTATCGGCCTTTAATCCATTCAATTTACCTAACACCACTTCCCGACTGACCTGGATTTCACTCAGTTCCTCCATCTTATTTGACCCCCGGTCCCCTGCTATTTCCGGCAGATTATTTATGTCTTCCTTAGTGAAGACAGAACCAAAGTAGTTATTCAATTGTTCTGCCATGTCCTTGTTCCCCATGATCAATTCACCTGTTTCTGACTGCAAGGGACCTACAATTGTTTTAACTAATCTTCACATATCTATAAACACTTTTGCAGTCAGTTACAGTATTATGTTCCCTGCCAGTTTTCTTTCATAATCATATTTCCCTTTCCTAATTAAGGCCTTTGTCCTCCTCTGCTGGACTGAATTTCTCCCAGTCCTCTGGTGGGCTGCTTTTTCTAGCTAATTTGTATGCTTCATCTTTTGTTTTGATACTATCCCTGATTTCCCTTGTTATTCACAGATGCACTACCTTCCCTGATTTATTCTTTTGCATGATCCATACTCCTCCAATCCCGGCTAATACACGTGCCTATCGATAAGCCTCTTATATGTCACTATGGTATCTACCACCACCACCACCCTGGCAGCACGTGTCCAGATTACATTCAGTCTTAATTTCAGTAGCATTAGGCAGTTGTTCCCAGGCTCAAAGCCATTTATTGTTTTCTGCTCTTCTATATCTTGCCTGGTTGCTTGTACCATACATGGCATTGACTTTAGCTTGTGAAGAGAGAGAGAGTGAATAGATTCTGAAGTATGGCTAAGCCAGCTGGAGCTCTTTATCTCTGTGGTGTAACGGATTCACTCATCACACCTCTCTTATTGTTACTATTAATCCTATGGTGGTTTTTACCATTTGCCCTTGAACACATGATTGAGAGCAGGCAGGTATTGAATGTTGTCATCGACACAGCTGAGGAGATCAGGATGAATATGTTCGCAGTGATTTATCGCGAATAAAAGAAAATCTGTGCGAATTGACATAAAAAGTAAACTAGCAACAGAAGATTCTGGAAATGCACTGACGCTCAGTGAACATGTGGAAAGAGAAGGGCAGGTGGGACTCATCAGCAAGTCCTTTCTGACTCCTAGTCATCCTTTAGCTTCAGAGATGACAGTGAATAATATTGTGGCGTTGAGTTTGAGACAGATCAAGCGATCAGTACAAATGAGAAGGGAGGGAAAGGAATGATTGTGATGAAAGAGAAGAAGGTACGTCGTTTTTTGTACACACATTGCTGAGCAGGACATTTGCTGTTGTGTTAATTTACTCCAATGCTAACTTTGTGAACTGAGATTTCTAGTTTAATTAATGATATAAAATACTGAAAAAAAATACAGCAATAAATAAATAAGAAGGGTTCAAACCCAAAACATTGCTTGTCCATGTTCTCCAGAGATACTGCCTGACCCACTCAGTTACTCCTGCACATTGTGTCTTTTTTTAAAGATAAATAAATTGCCAGATTGTTGTAGTCCAATGACTGTAGTCCAAGCGATCTCTAAGTTTAATGACTTTAGACTTTAGACTTGAGAGATACTGTACAATGCGGAAACAGGCCCTTCAGCCAACAGAGTCTGCACCGACCAGCGATCATCCTGTACACTAACCTACACACCCTAGGGACAAATTTACAACTTAACCAATTAATCTACAAACCGGCATGTCTTTGGAGAGTGTAAGGAAACCTGAGCATCTGGCGAAAACCCATGTGGTCACAGGGAGAATGTACAAACAGCACCGTAGTCAGGATCAAACCCAGGTCTCTGGCTCTGTTAAGCAGCAACTCTATCGTTGCGCCACTGTGCCGCCCAAATGATGCAACTTTGACTCTCCAGAAAATTAAATAAAATTTGTCTCTTCATCACCATTGTCTAAAAAATTGCACTAACCCTGACTAAGTGACCATATAGCTGCTTAGCTCAGATGATATAGCCGTCCATCAGGAGATGCATGGCAACATCTTGTTAAATACATTGTTAAATGTATCTGGAGACATAGTTTAGAAACCACAAACAAAAATGATGTTTGGGCCAAAGATCACAGTCAATCTCCCACCTATAGACATTACTGCCACTTTGAGATTATTTCTTATATTTACCCCTCTTAGGTTAAATACATTGCACTTTCTATTCCTGACCTCAGCCAACGATGTATTTTAATGCTTTTACAGTGCAGGGAAATGTAGCTCCAATTTTTCCAAGCAAACAACAATGGGTCAATGTTCAGACAGTGTGCTAGTAATCTATGCTCAAGGATAAATAATGGTCAAGGCACCAGGGATATGTTCCTGCACTACAAATTACACTATGGGATCTTTTACACTTAACTGACAGTTCAGACTATGCATCAGCTTAATGCCTTATTTAAAAGATCGCACTTCCAACTGTGCAACACTCCCTCAGCACTGTACCGATGCGTCAACCTAGATTATGTGCTGAGGTTTCTTGATCTGGGCTTCAATCCATGACCTTTTAACACAGAGGTGAGAATGCTACCACTGAGCCAAGGCTGACACCTGGGATACTTATGTACATTTGTCAGCACAGGGAGCTGAAGAAGATTTACAAATGGAACTGACATCGCTATTTGTCATGAATATCAAAATCTGAATAAGTAACGTAGTCAAAACCTGACTTTTCGCGGTGTCTTTAAGGACATGCTTTTAAACTTATCAAACAAGAGAGAGAGAGAAAATAAAACAACGAAAAGAGAACTTGAACCTTTCTTATTTTCAACGGTATATAAATCTAGTGTGCATTTAAAATTTCAATTGAAGTAACAGTTTTACTTTTCAGTGGACTGTCTTAAACAAGGCTTAGGCTTAAACAACTGGAATTACAAAGTGCCGATGTTGGAAATCTAAAATAAAAACAGAAAGTATTCATTAGTTCATAGGTTATAGTATCAGAATTAGGCCATTCTGCCCATCAAGTCTACTCCACCATTCAATCATGGCTGCTCTAAATTTCCCTCTCAACTCCATTCTCCTGCCCTCTCCTCATAACACCCTTACTAATCATCATTGGATCCACTTATGAAATTAGGTAGCATCTGTGGAGAAGGAAACAGAAAGAATGTTTTAGGGTGCAAACAGCCTCAAATGCTAATTCAATACTCAAGAGTCAAACGTGTTTTTTTGTACCAAAACGGAGCAATGAAATTCTTACTTGCAGGAGCACAACAGGTTTGTAAACACAGTACATAATAGATAATATAAGAAACAAACATAAAAAAAGTGAAATAAATATAAAAGCTCAATATTGCACAAAATACAAAACAAGTCCAAAGCCCCTAGTGCAACCAAGATAGTTTGTAGTTTAGAGTTTAGTTGGATTTTGTAATGATCAATAACCTGATGGTTGGTGGGAGGAGTTGTTCCTGAACCTGACTGACACAGTTTTCAGACTCATATACCTTCTTCCCGATGGTAGGGGTGAAATGATAGCATGACCATGGTGGTGTGGGTGTCTGATGATGCTGGCTGCCTGTTTCAGACAGTGTCTCCTGTAGATCCCTTTGATGGTGGGGAGGTCAGTTCCAGTGATGGACTGGGCAGTGTTCACCACTCTGTAGGTAGTGCTTAACCTGCTGAATATTTTTAGCATTTTCTGTTTTTACTATGTTGGACAAATCACAGGATAATAAAAATCATCGCACGGAAGGAGGCCATTCGGCCCACTGTGTCTGCACTGACTTTACCAGAGAAACAAAATAATTCCATCTACCAGCTGCTTTTACATAGCTCAGAAAATGGTTGTCCACATATTTAGGTGAATTGGCTTGAAGACCACGATGGGAACTGCCTCCTCTATATCTGCAGGCAATGCATTCCAGATTCAAAGCACATTCTGCAGAGATTTTACTCAAGTCCTCATGTCTTCCTCTTTATTTCATACTAGTCCTCATCCTTCTACCATAGAGTCATCGAGTGATACAGTGTGGAAACAGGCCCTTTGGCCCAACTTGCCCACACTGGCCAACATGCCTCAGCTACATTGGTCCCACCTGCCTGCGCTTGATCCATATCCCTCCAAACTTGTCCTATCCATGTACCTGTCCAACTGTTTCTTAAATGTTGGGATAGTCCAAGCCTCAACTACCTCCTCTGGCAGCTTGTTCCATACACCCACCACCCTTTGTGTGAAAAGGTACCCCTCAGATTCCTATTAAATCTTTTCCCCTTCACCTAGAACCTATGTCCTCTGGTCCTCGATTCCCCAACTCTGGGCAAGAGATTATGTGCATCTACCCGATCTATTCCTCTCGGAACTAACCCATTATCTCACTATCTGCTCTGCTGCAACCACACAAATATTTTGTATTTATTTACCCACTTCTCTGAGATTGTCCTGGTTGACAAAGATAAATTCTGTCTCATTTTTTGAATTGCCAGCTGTATCCTGAACCTCTAGTCCTGTCCCGTCTATTCTCACCTTCAACAAGATGGAAGAAACTCATAGATTTAATTACGACTAGGACTGAGATCAATCATTTAGATGTCTCTGTTGTTTCTCCCCTTTTTATTTCCTAGATGCTACTGGGCCAGATTTAGACTTTAGACATTCAGCTCTGCAGGTCGTATCTGTGGAGCAAGAATCAGTTAACATTTCAGATCATTTCTCTGAACTAGTAAGAATAACTTTCCTGGATATCCAACACACTACTGAAGAAACACAGCATCCTCACTGGTCATATCTTTTATTTGAGATCTAGAGCTCTAAAATTTGCAAGGGCATTGCTGGAGAGAGTCACGCTGAATACCACAATATACCAGGGTGTTACTTCAAATCGGCAATGGCGAACTGCGGAGGGCTCAAAGGCCCCGACCACCACGGGTGAACAAAGGAGGAAGATAACTGAACTTTATTGCCTTCCAGCACATTGAGGAATGTTGATTCCACTGTGGTGGATGTTTATGTTAAATATTATTTTACGTGGCTGTGTGTACTGTTGCTTTTCACTTAATATGGTTATATGGTAACTCAAATTTCACTGTACCTTAATTGGTTAAGTGACAATAAGCTCAAACTTGAACTTGAACTTGAACTTGAGATGGAGTGAATAAATGTCCTGAACAGATGGATCTATATGCAACTGATCTAGTGTGCCAATTACCACACTCTGCATAGCAGAGGAACTCCCCCAACAACAATCCTCGGAGATATTAGAGAGGCTCAAAAAATTATTGACAGATTAGGTATTAGTTGATTCATTTTAGCTAGAATTTCAATCTGCAAAGATTAACGTAAGAAATGCGACCTGGAGTAGACCATTTGTCCCTTCATGTCAACTTCATCATTCATTAATAATAATAATAATAATAAATTTTATTTGTGGGTGCCTATACAAAAGTCTCAAGGACACCTTACAGAATTTAACAAAGAACATATAATCAGAGTAAAATAGGTTATAAAGACATCACCAATACACAAATTAAAGACAGAATTGGATCCAAAGACAAAAAAGAAATCAGAAACACAATGTGAAGAGAGAGCAGCGGCAGCTAAACCGCGCCAGCGTCCACTCTCCCTTCTGACCGCCATCTTGGACACAAACTAACATAGACAATACATACAAAAATCATCCCCCCACAATGGTTACCACTGTGGGGGAAGGCACAATGTCCAGTCCCCAACCCCAGTTCTCCCCAAAGTCAGGCCTATTGAGGCCTCTGCTATTGCCTCTACGGAGGCCCGGTGTTCCTGGCCATTCTCACCGGGTGATGTTGCCCCGGCGTCGGGAGAGTCCTCTCAGCGGCTGGGCCACCTGGAACGGCCGCATTCCTTACCGGAGGCCGCGGCTTCCGAAGCCGACAAGGCCGCGCCGGTTTGGAGCTCCCAGGCTCCCGATGGTGAAGTCGGCGCCGCCCACTCCTCTCCGCAGACCCGCAGCCCGGAGGTGTCGAACTCACGGTCACAGCTGACCAGAGCTCCAGCGCGTCGATCCAGCGCGGCGACCCAGGCAAGGCATCGCCCGCTCCGCTCCGCGATAGCCCTCCAGCGCTGTGCCGCCACCGAAGCCGAGGTGCTGGGCGGCCCCCGCCAGGAAACGGCGCTCCATGCCCGCTGGTAGGCCACGAGGACGGGTCGACGGGGCAGCCCGGAGAAAAAGCTGCCTCACCGACCAGGTAGGGACATAGAAATGAGGTTACCCCCTTCACCCTACATTAAAAAGTTGGATTACTCCCACAGGACAAACGCAGGACTCACTAAAACTATTAAAAAAAGTGAATTAAACGGACGGCTGCTGATTAGCAGCTGTCCCCCAAGATGGCTCCTCCTCCCCTTTGATGCTGACTGATCTTTGTCCTCAGTATCATTTCCTAGAACTATTTGTACGTAAAGCTGCAGACTTATATACAGGTCCACCACCGATATTCTGACACCCTTGTTTCCAGAGCCTTTCTAGATGATCCCTTTTGCCAGATCAACAGAGGGTCTCGGCCTCTGAGAGGAGTCCAATGGCACTGGAACAGTTCACCTAGACCGCCGAGGAGCCAAGATACTGACTCGCAAAGTCAGCCTCGGAATTGGGTTCTGGAAACGGAGCTGCCAGCTCAGGCTGAGCCGGGGTTCCAGAGCCCCGATGAGGTCGAGACTGGCCACCTCACCCGACCTAGGAACCACATTTTCGGGGGAACTTCCGGGGGAGGGGGATTTCAAGTACGCTCACAGAAATTTGTCTGGATTGTAGAAGGTCCAAGACCACCAGTTGCCAGAAAATCGGTGGTGGACCAGTAGTGCAAAAACAGACCCACCAAGCCATCTCATCCATGTCGACCAAGATGCCTATCTGAGTTAGTCCCATTTGCCGGCCTGTGGTCCATATCCCTCTAAACATTTCCTTCCCAATTATCTTGATTCCTTTATTTTCCTGAAAAGTATTGATTTAAGTTTTGAATGAATGCAATAATTGGGTCTCCACAGCCTTCTGGGGTAGAGATTTCCATAAATGTATGTCACCCTCTAAATAAAGAAATGTCTCCTTATCTTCATCCTAAACAGCCTAACTCTTATTGTGAAACTGGGCACCTGGTCCTAGACTCTTCAGCCAGGGGAAGCATTCCCCTGACTTCCAACTATAAGAATTTTATTTGATGAGATCTCCTTTCATTCTCCTTTCAAACATGTTAGCAATTAGACGGCAGGAGTATGTAGCATATTTTGCAGACTTCAAAACTTTCATAAAACTAGCTGCTCCCAGACACATGGTGATAGGAAATGTTTCACTTTATAGACAATAGACAATAGACAATAGGTGCAGGAGTAGGCCATTCGACCCTTCGAGCCATCAGCCATCAATGTGATCATGGCTGATCATCCCGAATCAATACCCCATTCCTGCCTTCTCCCCATATCCCCTGATCTACAATACAATCAGAGATTTGATTGTAGTATTACAGGGAGAGTAAGCAGAAAGCATGCAGAGTGGTTTGGAGGTGGCATAGTAGTAGAGATGCTGCCTCACAGCGTCAGAAACCCGGATTCGATCCTGTCTATGCGTGTTATCTGTATGGAGTTTGTACCTTCTCCCTGTGACCTAGTGGATTTTTTCCAAAGTTCCGGTTCTCTCCCATACCCCAGAGTCATACAGGTATGTAGGTTAATTGGTTTTGGTACAATTGTAAATTGTTCTCAGTGTGCTGGACAACATGGACTAGGTGGGCCGAAGGGCCTGTTTCCGCACTGTATCTCTAGTCTAAAGCAGGAAAAGCTGTTGCAAGGGTAGGACACTTGGCAAGAGGCAACATTTGCCCTTTGACTGCTCACAGGCAGAGATTTCCAGTAGACCAGTAGGGATGTAGCTTTTTCTTTAAGGTGGGTTTAATTTGTCCCTTAATCCTTTCCTCAGCCTGACTATTAATTCCTTCCCACGACTGAGGTCAGAGTCTCCTGTTTCTGGAGCCCAGTGTCAGACTTGCAAACACTGTGAACTGGTCAGTGGAGCTGATTGAATGTGACTGGAGCTGATGTTGAGCAGGGTTGTTTAGTTTAGTTTATTGTCACGTGTACTGAGGAAGTGAAAAGCTTTTGTTGCATGCTATCTGGTCAGCGAAAATACAATACATGTTTACAATCCAGCTATTCACAGTGTATAGATATAGAAATAATGTCTAGTGCAAGGTAAAGCCAGCAAAGTCTGATCAAGGATAGTCTGTGGGTCACCAATATGGTAGATAGTAGGATGTTGTTGTTGGCTCATGTATCTATCCAGTGAATTTGGAGCATTCAGATGTTGGAATCGGTACTGCAGATATCTTTCCAGTACATTAAGGTTCCTACTGCAGTTAATCCAGTTCTTAATACCAATAGAAGGACAGTGATCACTGCTGCTCAATAGAACATGAGTTTTTGTGAATGGTTTTAATCTTCAAACAGCCTTATATCAACCAACTAATGAGTGTGCAGGTGCATTTAAGTCGATGGTCAATTTCATTGTCGATGTTTACCTTTGTTGTGAGTTATCTCGCTCAATGTGAGAAGTGGTCCACATTTTCCAGGGCCTTGCCATGATCCTTCATTGCTGGCCGGCAGTGTTGTCGGGCAGAGCCAGCCGAGTAGAAGGCTTCTGTCATGCAATTGTTCAGGGCAAGTCTCTTGAATGCTTCAGTAAGAGAGAGGATGGTGACTTGAAGCTCAGCCTCCAGGTGTGTTTGAACACATCGTACAACCACTGAGCTTTGGGTGACATTGTTGCTGTCACCATAGTTCGAACAGTTGTCCATGAGTTCCGAAGATTAGCTCTGCTTTCTCAGGAGGTTTGTTGGAGGTGATATGAAAAGAAAGAAATGTTTGGGCAACGATACAGCCTTTTTGGAAACAATCTTCACTGAGGTTGTCTCTGTTGCAGACCTGTTGATTAGTATCGTTGCTTGCAAGGAGTAAATGTAAGATGGATATTAATTTCTCTGAGCATCGGATTTGAGGAAGGTCCTTTCTGGTTGATAGGGTCAATGAGATCAAAAGAGCCAAGCCTTGTGTGTGGTGCTGTTCCCAGGCATTGCCTTGGAATTCTGGCAGGATGAATATCATGTCCACCATGGATCTAAGTGGATGGAATCCATGCTGCAATTGGGAAAGCAGCTCTTCAACCACATTTTAGTTTAGTTTAGTTTAGAGATACAGCGCGGAAACAAGCCATTCGGCCCACCGAGTCCACACCAATCAGCAATCCACATACATTAACACTACCCTACACACACTAGGGATGATTTTACATTTAAACCAAGCCAATTAACCTACAAACCTGTACATCTTTGGAGTGTGTGAGGAAACTAAAGATCTCGAAGAAAACCCACACAGGTCACGGGGAGAACGTACAAACTTTGTTCAGACAAGCACCCGTTGTCAGGATCAAACCCGGGTCTCTGGCGCTGTAAGGCAGTAGCTCCACCAATACACCACTGTGCCACCCACTGGTGAGGAGATCCCTGGCAGTTACTTCTCTTGTAGCAAAAAAAGGGAGACTCCTCTGCCTTTACAACAGGTAGTTTTATCTTCTTTCTTGAAAATGGTTACAACTGCAGCATCTCCCTTTATCAATCTCGTTCCAGATGCAGACAACAAATATGTGGGATTATGACTGAACCTCTTCTTCGCCAAGTTCCAGAATCTCTGGGGATAATCCTAATGCCTTTTTTTAGGTTTTTATACAATATTTTGACCTCTTGTCAGTCAGCTAATGGCAACCACATTTATCCCATATTCTTTTGTCTTCTGTTGCTGATTTAACACAGCCTACTTTGCCCATAATGCATATATAGACAATAGACAATAGGTGCAGGAGTAGGCCATTCATCCCTTTGAGCCAGCACCGCCCTCATTCAATGTGATCATGGCTAATCATCACCAATCAGTACCCCGTTCCTGCCTTCTCCCCATATCTCCTGACTCCGCTATCTTTAAGAGTCCTATTGAGCTCTCTCTAGAGAACCGGCCTGCACCGCCCTCTGAGGCAGAGAGACAACATAGGTAAATAATCCAAAATACATTAAAAAATCAAACCAACTGTATTGCAAAAAAATGAAACTGACTATTCTAACCTGGGAGTCTGCCTCCCAGGTACTTTAGCCCATCTTGTGCTCTTATTCAGCTCACCCTTCCAAGTCTGCAACACGGGTGTTTGAAGGATGTTGGTTTACAATGGCTTCTAAGAGTGACCTAAATCAGCTTTGGGACTAGGAAGCTCAACACATACTGTACCACATTATCAGGTACCAATGTACCATAGTAGTCTACCACTGTATGGGTACCATTGTACCATAATCAGCAGACGTCTAAGATTCACAAGTTTGCAGATAATACAAAAGTGGGTGGTTTTGCGGATAGTGAAGATGGTTGTGAAGAATTGCAGCAGGATCTTGATCAGTTGGCCAAGTGGGCTAAGGAATGGTTGATAGAATTTAATGCATAAAAATGTGAGGTGCAGTAGAATGGAATTATATGGATAAAGTATTACAAAAATTCCAACTGGGAGTGAATTTTATTCTATGGATTAAATTATTGTATAATAAACCTACAGCTAGAATATTAACTGATAACATATTATCCTCGAAATTTCAACTATCAAGGGGAAATAGACAAGGATGCTCATTATCACCACAGTTGTTTGCTCTTATTATTGAACCGTTAGCAGAAAAAATTAGAATACATCCTGATATCCATGGGTATAATACTAAAGATTGAAATAATAAAATATCTTTAAACGCGGATGATATATTACTGTACATTACAAAACCTCAAATCACTATACCAAATATATTAAATTTAATTGAAGACTTTGGATCTTTTTCTGGATACGGAATAAACTGGAATAAAAGTGAAATTATGTCAATAAAACCGAAAGACTCAACACATCTTTTAAAATTCCCTTTTAAAATAGCTACATAAAAATTTAAATACTTGGGAATCGAAATTACTAGAACATATCAAGGTATGTTTAAAGCAAATTTTGATCCTCTACTTAATAAATTAAACACACTAATTAAATTTTGGAAAACGCTCCCGATGTCTTTAATAGGCCGAATAAATGCAATAAAAATGATCTTTCTACCACAAATTTTATACCTATTTCAATCGATTCTTATATACCTACCAAAGTAGTTTTTTTTTTAAATTGGACTCAGATATCACTAATTTTATATGGGATTATAAATCACATAGAATACAAAAAACTCACTTGAACAAACCTAAAGTATTAGGGGGTTTAGCACTACCTAATTTCATGTATTATTATTGGTCAGTAAATATTAAAAATATGATTCAACTGATGGATAACTCTGCCCAGCAAGTGGACTGGATTGTAATGGAGAGAGAGGATTGCTCCTCTGGAAACATTGGAGCGATCCTCCTCTCACCAATGAAACTGAATAACATAAATTATAATAAGAACCCAATTATACATAGCACAATCAGAATTTGGAAACAAATAAAACAAAATTTAAAATTAAGAAATTTATCACTTTTATCTCCCATAGTTAATAATCCTTTGTTTAATCCCTCTATTATAGATAAATCTTTCACACACTGGGATAGACTAGGAATTAAAACGTTCAGTGACCTGTATGAAACTTGAAAATTACTTTCATTTCAACAATTACAAATAAAATATAAACTCGGAAATAATCAATATTTTAAATACTTTCAAATATGCGACTATTTGAAAAAATATACAAAAGATCATTATAATAGCCCAGCAGATGTATTGGATGATGCAATGCAGATAAAAGCTGAATCAGCAAACTTAATATCATATTTGTATAATATTATCCTAAATGTAGAAATACCATCTACGGAGGGTATCAGAAGAGACTGGGAACAAGAATTAGCTATTAAAATTTCAAAGGAAAGGTGGAATGAATACTTATTAAACGTGCATAAATGTTCGATTAATGTAAGACACACTTTAATACAATTAAAAATTTTACATAGATTATATTATTCCAAAACTAAAATCCATAACATTTTCCCAAATGTATCATCCATTTGTGATAAATGTCAATCTCAAGAAGCTACTATAGCGCACTCATTTGTTTTCTGTACAAAAATTCAAATATTTTGTATTGAAAATTTTTAAATCTTTACAAAATTATTTAAAATAAAACTGATACCCAAAGCAGAATGGATTATCTTCGGAATAACGGAAGATGGTCCAGAACTAAATGTGTTCCAAAAGAAACTAATAGACTATGGGTTAATAACTGGAAAAAAGCTAATCCTAAAATTTTGGAAAAAGGCTCCAATACCAACTATAAACATGTGGATTTCAAATATGTTCGAAACATTACACCTAGAAGAGATAAGACTCCTCCTGGCAGGTAAACCAGATCACTTCCACCTGACGTGGTCTGCATTTATAGAATTATTACAAATATAGGGTGCAAAGGTAAGGGGGGATGAAAGTTGGAGAGTTGGTATGTCCCATTTGCGTGATGCTTACAAAAACTTTGTTTTTCTCTTTTCCCTCTTTCTCTTTCTTCTTCTTTTCTAGGGTCTATTTCTTCTCTTTTTCTTTTGTTTTTAATTTCGTTCTTATAGGGTCTTCGTTCTTTCTTGTTGTCACGTTTTTTACACTTTCACCTTTTCCTTCACTTTCTTCTTTCTCTCAATCTCATCCTTTCCCTTTATTAGTGTAAAAAACAAACGGAGTGCATTAATTGTAAGAAGATATATGTGACGAGTACTAATGTATGTGGTTGTAATGTAATGTACTTCTAATAAATAAAATAAAATAAAAAAAATAAAAAATGTGAGGTGTTGCATGTTGGGAAGTCTAACATAGGCAGGACTTACACAGTGAATGGTAAGTCTCTAGGGAGTGTGGTAGAGCAGAGGGGTCTATGAGTGCAGGTGCATAGCTGCCTGAAGGTGGAGTTGCAGGACGATCGGGTGGTCAAAAAGGCTTTTAGCACGTTGGCCTTCATCAGCCAGAGTATTGAGTATAGAAGTTGCATGGTCATGTTGCAGTTGTGATGTTGGTGAGGCTGCATTTAGAGCATTGTGTTCAGTTCTGGGCACCATGTTATAGGAAAGATGTTGTCAAGCTGGAAAAGGTACAGAGAAGATTTACGAGGATGTTGCCAGGATTAGAGGTTCTGAACTATAGGCAGAGGTTGAGTAGGCTGGGACTGGGATGAGGGGTGATCTTATGGAGGTGTATAAAATGAATAGATCGGGTAGATGCACAGTCTCTTGCCCAGAGTAGGTGAATCGAGGACCAGAGGACATAGGTTAAAGGTGGAGGGGAAAAGATTTAATAAGCATCTGAGGGTTACCTTTTTCACACAAAGGGTGGTGGGTGTATGGAACAAGCTGCCAGAGGAGGTAGTTGAAGCAGGGACTATCCCAACATTTAAGAAGCAGTTAGATTGGTACATGGATAGGACAGGTTTGAAGGGATAAGGACCAAATGCTGGCAGGTGGGAGTAGTGTTGCTGGGTGTAGTTGTAGTTGGCCGGTGTGGGCTATTTGGGCCGAAGGGCCTGTTTCCACACTATATCACTCTATGACTCTGTGACTCGATGGAGAATTGCAAGTGCTCTGGCAGAGTAACAAAGGAAGGTTTGCTGTGTTCAGGTTGCAATTCATGGGTATCTGAAAGGAATGATAGAAAAATAGATTTGGATTGATATGTGTAGGAGGAATATGCTTATATCATCTGCAACCTATGAGCCTGAAGCGATTGTGGTTTGAGAAGTTTTGTGAAGCAAGT
This sequence comes from Malacoraja senta, assembly GCA_038087875.1. Taxonomy (NCBI): domain Eukaryota; kingdom Metazoa; phylum Chordata; class Chondrichthyes; order Rajiformes; family Rajidae; genus Malacoraja; species Malacoraja senta. The sequence continues at coordinate 373,124,359 of CM075977.1, forward strand.
AGGAAGGGTGGACATGAGGAGCCAATATCTTTGATAACTTTTTGCATTCCCACCAGCCACAGCACAAGAACGGCAGTGATGGGCTCACTCCATCAGGCGAGGGTATTGGATGTTGGTAGGACAGAGGTCAGTAAGTTCCTCCATCACTTTAAAATTGAAAAAAAGAGGCAAATGTGCCAGTGATTGCCCGACAATCTGTTTGTGTGATGTAGCTGTGATGGCTGAGTAACTGGCACTTTGTGCAAGTGTGAGATGTGGATGTCAGTCCTGAATCAGCACTACAGGTGTGAGGATGAAGTGGAGCATTTTAATGTTATGTCTAAGCACTGACTCGTAGTTTGTTGCCAGGTGAGTAATGAGCTTGATGCAAATTAAGGAATGGCTGACGCGAGTGGTGATTTTGTTGGTATGCAGCATTTGAAGATACTCTGGCTGACTATGACCACTCATGAAAAATGACTGAACCCCTGCTGGAACTCCAGATTAGTCCCCTGGTTTTGACTCATTGCATTTGCCTCACCGGCTCTCACTGTCTGTGACTGGTGGGACACTCGGGCTCTCCGATTATACACAATTCCTCCCCTGAATTAAAGCCAGCATGTCATTTGCCTTCTCAATGGATTCCTGTACCTGATCACTTGATGTCAGAAGGACGGATTAATACGTGAATGGGGATAGATTGGGAAAGGGGTAGGTGCAGCAAGGGCTGGTTGGCCTTGCCCATCCATCACTGAAAGCAAATATTCAGGTGCAAATGGTACGCTGCCTTACATAGCAGGAAGGATTTGATTGCAGGCACAAGGTAAAGCATTATCAAAGATCCCAAACCACCCTGGTCACACTCTCATTTCACTCTAACCATCAGGGATAAGGTATAGGAATCTGAAAATCGTGACCAGGAAAAGAACACCTTCCCAACAACCATCAGACTCTTGAATAATACAAAACACAAACTGAACTATGAACCACGGTGTCTTGGGTGCACTTAGGACGTTGGGCTTTTTAACACCTATTGGGGTTGTTCTTTATTGATTTCATTTTTGTTTATTACATGTTATCTATGAGTATTGATGTTATGCTGCTGGTTTAGGTTTAGGTTTATTATTGTCGTTATAACAAGGTACAGTGGAAAGCTTTGTTTTGCATGCTATCCAAACAGATCAGGTATACCATGCTTAAATGCAATCAAATCAAACTCGAGTATGATAGATATCCAATGTATAGTGTAGAGGTGAATCGGACAGTACCCTGGCTTATTTAAGGACCATTCAGACGCCTGATAACAGAGGGAAAGAAGCTGTTCCTGAGTCTGGTGGAGCATGCTTTCAAGCTTCTGTAACTTCTGCTGGATGGGAGCAGGGAGAAGAAGGAATGAAGGTGGGACAAGCCTTTGATTATGTTGACTGTTTATCCGCAGTTGTTGGTATATATGAAACTTAAACGCTCTTGACATTCTTGACACTCCCTCGACTATCTTTAGTTGGACTTTTTCTGGGGTCTATCTTGCACTAAATGTTATTCATGTTATCATGTATCTGTACACGTGGATGGCTCAATTGTAATCATGTACAGACTTTCTGCAGACTGGTTAGCACGCACCAAGAGGTTTTCACTGTATTGAGATACACATGACAATAAACTCAACTAAACTAAAACACTCTAGTGGATCACAGAAATCCACTAGACACTACATCTAGAAAAAATAAGGCTTGTCTTGACTGACAAACCAGATCAATTTTCCAAAATATGGTCTCCTTTTATTGAATTTCTTCAACAACATAATGGTCGAACACAAACTCAAAACCGACGCTAGGGTTGGGTGAGCGGGCGTATGGAAGGGCAGTGGGATATATCTCCGCTTCTTTCACTTCTTCGTTAGTTCTGGGGTTTTTCTTTTTTCTTTTTTGTGTCTTTCTCGAAATTCTTTCTTAGTCATTGATAGTCAAGTCATTAAATACATTAAAAAGAAAGAAGTAAATTAATATTTTAATGTCAAGGGATTGAAAAAAGCAGGAAAAAGATACAGTGGATGATGAACCTTGATCATGTTGCATGGTGGAGCAACCCTGAAGGGCCAAATGACCTACTCCTGTTCCTATTTTCTATATTTCACCGTTTCATATTTCACTGTTTACATCCCCACAATTTACCGTCCCTTTAAGAAATGAATGTTGACTTGAATTAGACCAAGCTTGCTTTAACTGTTAGCTTAGAGACATTAAAGACTGCCGATGCTGGAGTTCGGAGAGAAAAAAAACTGCTGGAGGAACTCAGCGGGTCAGGCAGCATCTGTGGAGGAAAATGGACAGACAACATTTCGGGTCGAAAACCTTCAGTTGGACTGGAGACTACATGAAGGGTCTCAACCTGGAACATCGACTGTCCATTTCCGTCCACAGATGCTGATTCACTGGTATCTCCTTCATCAAGCACTTTCTAATTCATTTATAAAGGAGTAGTCACGTACTTGATGGCTTTGTGCCCAGAAATTTATTAGCTAGGGAAAGGATGAAAAGCAGCTTCGCAGAAGAAAACAAATGGTAACAACTGCTGCCCATTATCATGTGTGCATGCATCACATACTGTAAGCTTTAGGATCATTATTTTGCTTTGACCCCGATCATCTTTGTCAGTGATGTGAAATGACTTGTAACTTGAATTGTTTTTTCAGTGAATCTTTAAAGATGACTTAAGCATTCTGTGGAATACCACTCAGGATTTACCCTCCCATGTCTTCTATTATTTCAGAATGCTTTACGGGTATGTGAAAATTCATTATCCTTCGATAAGATGTTGGCTTGAGGTCAGAACTGCTTCAAGATACACTCAAGATTAGAGTTAGAGATTCATTCAACTGAGAAATAAAAAGTTAACATAGAAGTAGTGATGGGGCTTTCTGCCGGAGAATATTGTGCGATTCAGTCATATCAAGGCTGATTTGTTCCAACGAGCCCTTGCCACATTTGTTCCATATTCCTTGGTACCTTTTATCCATTAGGGTCTATCTCAATCATGAAAATTGCAGTTGACCAAGCCCAGACATTTGAGGAAATGAATTCAAGACTTTCCTTTGTGTGAAAAATACTTCCTGATTTCACTTGCAAATAGCCTGGCTCTAATTTTAAGATTCTGCTCTTTGTTCTGGATTCCTTCAGCAGATGAAATACTTTTTCTTTGCCTCATCCAGTGAATTCTGGATGTTCATAACTGATATATATTTTATCTCCACACCTATTCCCTTTAAAAGATATGAACAGAATCATTGGAAAATCACAACTAATGTACACTGAGTATTTAATTGGTACTATCCACAATGATTCCACAGCAAAACCGACTAACACCGACTAAACATCAATGAAGTGGAAAAATGGGAACTGGCATTTTAAAAATATAAATTCAAATAGATAGATTAGTGTATTAGGAAAATTAACTGTAGCTTCACTTTGTAACCTTTGACCTATTTAAATATTCATTGTTTCTTAATGCTGTTCTATTTTCCACAGCACAGTGCACAGTTAGGATGTAAGGATAATAAGACATATTACTATCATTAAGCATGAGTTGTGCTAATGAATCTCATACGTCTCTATGACAATAACTTGGCAACTATAGAGCACAAAAGCCTGCAGTGTTTGAAAGTTTTTTTGGTTTAACAGCAAAAGTCTGTGACTTATTATAAAAATGATAATGTAGATATGAATCTTAAGTAATTAATGTGAACAATGCTAATTAACCATCATAATTAAAAAACTAATAATCTAGAACATTGGTTTTTTTCACAAGTGCATTAGCTGTAATTGCCTAGCAACACATTTGGGCTTCATTAACTTATGCACAAAACATATTTTTTTAGATTTTGTCTCCATAGCAACAAACCATTCAATAGTCTCAAGAGTGTATGATTCTAAATTGTTTATGTGTGCACGTTTGTTTTTATTGTCTTAAGCAGCAATGATAAACATATCAATGTGCAAATAATATCAGCCTAATTATTAACTAATTAATTTATCATAAAGTTTGGCATGGGATGAATGTATCATTGAGTACCTCCAAATGCATCAGATAATTTGCATCAAAAGACATTACTGCCGTGCTCTCTCAAAGGTTTCCTGGATAGATACATCACCCAGTGTGGTATAGGAACTCACCGATCCCAAACACCCAGGCCTGCATTGTGCTGGATTGGCTGTTTGGAATCCAAATTATAGGAATATGAATATTTCAGAATGTTTGAAAGCATAATGTAGAGCACATGACTAGTGTCAGCTATTTCATTTCTCTTAGTCCTCAAATGTCATTGTTTGGGTATCGCCACTACCTCCTTGGGCAATTCATTCCACATTTTCTATTACATGTGAAGTGGGTAAATCTAAACTGTTTTGGTACCTTTCCACTTCATTGTTACCGGTCCCGGTAGAAATGTTGGACATATTACCGGGATTCAATATTTTATTTCATTAAATAATACTTTCTCCTCTCAAGATTAAATAGTCCAAATTTGTCTGACCTTTCCTCACCACTTGGATGATTTACGTTGGGTATCACTTCCTTCATTGAGTCAGTCAAAGTGTCTAAGAGCTATTTAACACAGAAATAGGCTCTTCGACCCAACTAGTTCAAGGTGATCACGTTACCTGATTGAGCTAGTCTCATTGGGCTGCATCTGGCTCATATCCTTCTAAAACTTTCCTATCCACGTACGTATTCAATTGTCTTGCAAATGTCGTAATTGCACCCACCTCTACCACTTCCTCTGGCAGCTTATTCCATATATGCACCACCACCTGTGTAAATAAATTGCCCCGCAGATCCCTTTTAAACCTCTCCTCCCTCACGTAAAGCTACCCCCTCTAGTTTCAGACACCCCTTGCCTGAGCAAAACACTGGGCTATTCACCTTACCTCTGTTCCTAATGATTTTGTTGCAGACTAGACTGATACTCAACCTGCCAGTTGTAGATTCATTCCTATTTTCAGTCCTCATGACTTTGTGGTTAGCTACACTGAATCAACAGTTCCAGAGATTTATATATTAATAACCATAGCTTCTCCCGCTCATGTTCTTTGGCCTATATCCCCACTATTCATTATGTTTTATCTCATTTACTTGCATTTGTTCACGAAGTTGATTTGCCATTCATTGGCTGAACTTCCAATAGAAACATTTGAATTGTTTTGGTCACCCTGTTCTAGGAAAGATGTTGTTAAGCTGGAAATAATGCAGAGAAGGTTTATGAGGATGTTGCCAGGACTTGAGGGCCTGAGCTATAAGGATAGATTGGGCAGACTAGGACTTTATTCCTTGGAGGACAGGAGTATGAGGGGTGATCTTATAAAGTTGGAAAAGATCATGAGGGGAATAGATGGAGTAGATACACAGAGTCTTTTACCCAGAGTAGCGGAATAAAGAACCAGAGGCCATAGGTTTAAGGTGAGGGGCGAAAGATTTAATAGGAATCCAGGTGGGAATTTTTTCACATAGAATGTGGTGGGAATATGGAATGAGCTGCTAAAGGAGGTAGTTGTGCAGACACTATAAACAACATTCAAAATAAATTTGGACAGGCACATGGACAGGAAAGGTTTAGAAAGATATGGGCCAAACATGGGCAGGTGAGACCCATGTAGATGGGGCAGCTTGGTCGGCATGGGGGGGTGGAAGATTGCAATCTTCATGTGGTCCGCCCTGTTTCGACTAATGCAATCAACTCGACGTGCACAAACGGAAGATCAAATAGAACAAGTTGTCCAACAACTTTAGGCTGTGCACGCTGTAAGTTATTGGGGGCAAATCCTCCAAAGATTATGGAAGAACTCAGGGATAAGGACCTGGACATTTTAAAACAGACATGCTGGCTGCAAAAGGAAAACCCCCAAGGGATCACAGAAGAACAAGTTTAAAACCTGTCTGTGGGCCTGGGCAGCCACATGACTATGCAAATGGTGAGAACAGGAAAGGCCTGGACGGAGATAACGAGATTATCTTGGAAAGACAAAGGAAGGTACCGAGCCCAGCAGACGGGGATAAATAGCCCAGCAGCAAGACAATCACCATCGTAAATGGCCCATCCATCAGGACAATGGGAGCCCATCCAGGTGATGGGATAACGATTAAGCTGATGCATCGTGACAACAGCAAACCCATTATCATCGGAAGCCTATTGTTCATGCCAGATCGAAACTGGGAATCATCGAAAGACCCTTTTGTCCAGAGGGTTCAGTATTGATGTGGATAGAGAACTGGCTGGCAAACATGAAGCAAAGAGTAGGAGTAAACGGGTCCTTTTCACAATGGCAGGCAGTGACTAGTGGGGTACCGCAAGGCTCAGTGCTGGGACCCCAGCTATTTACAATATATATTAATGAACTGGATGAGGGAATTGAAGGCAATATCTCCAAGTTTGCGGATGACACTAAGCTGGGGGGCAGTGTTAGCTGTGAGGAGGATGCTAGGAGACTGCAAGGTGACTTGGATAGGCTGGGTGAGTGGGCAAATGTTTGGCAGATGCAGTATAATGTGGATAAATGTGAGGTTATCCATTTTGGTGGCAAAAACAGGAAAGCAGACTATTATCTAAATGGTGGCCGACTAGGAAAAGGGGAGATGCAGCGAGACCTGGGTGTCATGGTACACCAGTCATTGAAAGTAGGCATGCAGGTGCAGCAGGCAGTGAAGAAAGCGAATGGTATGTTAGCTTTCATAGCAAAAGGATTTGAGTATAGGAGCAGGGAGGTTCTACTGCAGTTGTACAGGGTCTTGGTGAGACCACACCTGGAGTATTGCGTACAGTTTTGGTCTCCAAATCTGAGGAAGGACATTATTGCTATAGAGGGAGTGCAGAGAAGGTTCACCAGACTGATTCCTGGGATGTCAGGACTGTCTTATGAAGAAAGACTGGATAGACTTGGTTTATACTCTCTAGAATTTAGGAGATTGAGAGGGGATCTTATAGAAACTTACAAAATTCTTAAGGGGTTGGACAGGCTAGATGCAGGAAGATTGCTCCCGATGTTGGGGAAGTCCAGGACAAGGGGTCACAGCTTAAGGATAAGGGGGAAATCCTTTAAAACCGAGATGAGAAGAACTTTTTCCACACAGAGAGTGGTGAATCTCTGGAACTCTCTGCCACAGAGGGTAGTTGAGGCCAGTTCATTGGCTATATTTAAGAGGGAGTTAGATGTGGCCCTTGTGGCTAAAGGGATCAGAGGGTATGGAGAGAAGGCAGGTACGGGATACTGAGTTGGATGATCAGCCATGATCATATTGAATGGCGGTGCAGGCTCGAAGGGCCGAATGGCCTACTCCTGCACCTAATTTCTATGTTTCTATGTTTCTAGGACCACCTGGGAGGTTTCAAGGGAGAAACTCGTGTATAAAAGGGACAGGCAAGCAAGAGCTCGCTCTTTTCTGCTTTGTTGGACGACTCCTGACCCTGCATCGATCTAGCTGTAAGTACCCCAGATGACCTGGTGAAGTTCCCGAAATGGGATAGACGTTGAGAGAAGAAGGGGAAAGGGGGTGTATTTGTAAAATTGTGTAAAGTAAGTTTTTACGACATGCCCGATAATTTTCTTTCCATAGTCTTAGTTTAAAGCATATGTTTAGTCACGTATTATGTAGAGTTGGTGAGATTCGATTTCTCATTTGTTCAATAAAGCCTGTACATTTTAGACTTGCTTTGAGTCCGTCTTGGTTTCTGTTTTCTCTCATCAGCACGCTCTGGTCGAGTCAACCTTTTATCATATCCCACCATAATTCCGAGGTCTAGAACCCAGGGGAACCCTTTTTTTTGTATTCTCTCTTGGGAACCGCTCGAGTGGAGTGGTGGCCGTTTGACCCACTGACAAGGGAGAGAATCACTTGGGCAGTTGGGCCCGAAGTGGAGCAAAGGGAACCAAACCCCTACAGAATGACGACCATGGCAGGACCTCGGTGGTTTGGGATATGTGACTTGCCAGAGGGGGTGAGAGAACGTAGCAAGATGGAGGAGAGAATCTCCTCTTATCTGTTTAAAAAGATCAATCTCACCAAACAATGGGTGGTAGTACTTTTGACAGCACAGCAGCCCGCAGCAGCTGCAGCAGAATGGACGGAAAGTAAAGGTTATAATAAAGGGCAGGAAAAGGCAGTTTGGCTGGCGTGCCTATCACAGCAGGTAGCCAAAATGGAGAGACAGGTAGAGAGTCTAGAAGAGCAACTGAGAAAATCTAGGGCCAGCGCTGAGGAAAGCACTAGAGAAGGGGTAGGGATATATGAGGAACTCAGTGAAGCCAGGCAGTGTATCTTGCAGGCTAGGGAGTCCCACAGAAATGCCCAGGAATTCCTCCAATGCCAGGCGGTAGAGACAAAAGAGAGGGAACGGAACGCCCAGGAACTCCTGGCTCAGAGTACACAGATGTACAGGGAGCTGGAGGGAAAGTTCCAAGATATCCAAGCAGCATACAGGGTGGCCCGTAGTGAGCTAGGGGTTTGTGATCACAGGCCTTGCCAGGCAAGGGTAGCACAGCTGGAGGAGACTCTATCCAAGACTAAGGGACGGGTTCACCTGGTAGGACCAGGGGGGTCTCCCGGGGGCAGAGGGCTTCCCTCAGCAGATGATTCCCCAGGGGCAAAGGGGAATAGACCGCCTCCTGAGGCGCCGGGAATAGGTCCGGGTCGGTAGGTGGGGTCCGGGTTGTCCGGGGAGGGACAGGCCCAAGGAGGGGCGGGAGAGCACCCTCAGTTAGCGGCGTCTGCGCCATGTGTAGCACACCACGAGGTGGTGGGGTTACCGATCATGGTGGGAGAGCAGGGGGTAAAGGGGCAACAGCCCCGGGTAGGGCAGATGTGCCCGGTACGGCAAAGGAAATATGGTCCCCCGGTAGGGCAGGCAGATAGGGGGCCCATAGAGAGTGATATCATCATTCCCCATGGGGCACATGTGCTGAGGGGGATGGTGACTCACGTTCCCAGGTTAACCAGGGCGGGAGACCCGTCATTGCATTTTATGGAGGTGCAGCAGGCAGCCGACATAAACGATTGCGATGAGGTAGAACGGGTAAAGCTACTACTGATGACCCTGGATTCCTACCTATGCGAGGTGGTGACCTCCAGGGAAGGGGGAAGACCTGAAACATGGGTAGCGGCACAGACAGCGGTTCTGGAGGCCATGGGGTTGAATCAGGGTAGTCCTTTCACCAGGGTGGAGGAGACGAAGCAGCAGGTAGCTGAGTCCCCGGACATGTTCGCAGACAGACTGTGGGCAGTGTATGAGGGAGCGTGTGGGACGCCTTTAGATAGGCGGAATTTAGATGAGAGAACAGCCCACTGGCTGAAGACTCTGGTAGCGAATTGCCTCCCTTGAGTTAGGGCAAAGGCCGAGCACTGGTTCGACCCAGCGGACCCAAACCTTAACGAGGCGGAGGTAATAAGGAAGCTCACCCTTGCGTATCGCAACGGGGAGAGAAGTGAGGAGAAGCCCTTTAAGGGCAAGGTGCACAATATAGTACCGGCACCCCCCAAAAGGAGGGAGTGGAAACAGGAAGGCAGCCGGACCTCTTCCGAGATGAGGCCGGTGTGCTACGGGTGTGGGAAGCCCGGGCACTAGAAGAGGGAGTGCAGAAACCCAAGTAGAGGATAGGACCCCGGGAACAGCCGACCTAGCCCCGGAGGAGGGAGCGGCCGTGCCGGGAACAATAGATGTAAAAGATCTATTGGCCTATTTGCAGTCCAAGGCGGGAGGGTCCGGACAGGTAGCCATGGCAACAGGCCAGGGCGCGCCCGTATCCGCACCCCCGGCACCTTTATGACTGCCAGCAAAACAGCCCACATTCCTATGCCCGTTAGAGTATGACCCATGTGGGAGACCCTGGGTCAAGATGGAGGTCCAGGATGTGGTCGGGAGTTACCTGCTGGACACAGGTGCTTCCAGTACCATTGTCCACACGGACAATCCCCGTACATCCCCTCTATCTAGTGGGGCGCCCTATAGTCTTGTCGGTTTTACGGGAAACGAGAAGACGGGGTTTTTCTCTGTTCCCTTGTCCATTCGATTAGGAGCACGCCAGGCGCAGTGGAAGTGCGTCCTGATGAGTTGGGAGCAGGAGGGAAAGGGGATACTAGGCGCCGACTTTATAGTGGCCCACCAGGTCTTGGTGGACCTGAGGAACCACTGTTTGTGGGGCATAGCAGGAGAAGGGGCTGAGAGAGAGAAGGAGGTAATGGTCATCGAGAGGGCACCAGAGAGAGGGGCTCAGTGTGTTGTGAAGCCCAGAGAGGGGTACGATGTAGAGGCCCTAGTGAGGCAGACCCCGACAGAGTACTGAGGCAATGTTAAGCGAAATTTGGCCGCATTCGCTACTCACAAGCACGACTGTGGAAGGGTCACAGGAACAGAGGACAGGATAGACGGGGATCCCATGTCCCGACCGCAGAAACAGTATAGTTTTCCCCGAGAAGCGGAGGCTGACTTAGAAGTCGCCCTGAGTTCACTGGTTAAGCAAGGCGTTTTGAGGCCCATAGCCACCCACGTGAACTCATCGCTCTGGCCTGTACGGAAGCCAGACAATTTATGGAGGGCCACGGTAGATTATAGGGTCCTGAATAAGAACATTCCGGCTTGCGCACCAACTGTGGCAGCTGTAGCAGACCTATTAGGGGAAATTCTGGCGTCTGCATCTGTATTTACGGTGCTAGACATCTCGAACGGTTTCTGGTCTATCCCGGTCAGGAAGGAAGACCAGTACAAATTTGCTTTCACATTCAAGGGGCAGCAGTACACGTGGAACTGTCTTCCCCAAGGGTTCCACAATAGCCCCAGCATTTTCCACCAATGTATGGCGGAATGTTTAAAGGAATTCAGTGAGCCCCACAAGGTCGTCCAGTATGTGGATGATATTTTGCTATTCACGGACACCAGTGAGGAACATGGGCCCCTAGTAAACGAACTGCTGGAGCTGCTCTGTAAGAGCGGTATAAAAGTAAATCCCAGGAAGGCACAGATAGGGTTACAAGACGTAAAGTTCTTGGGACTGACCCTTAGGGCCGGAGAAAGGGGTATCGATACAGCAAGAAGGCAGGCAGTGCAGGAACGCCCAGTCCCAACGGACGTGGGGGGGGTAAGATCATTTCTGGGAGTCACGGGCTACTGCTGAGACTTTATAGAGGACTATGCCGCGACCGCAGCACCTCTGCTCCGGCTGCTACGCAAAGGGGTAGAGTGGGAGTGGGATGAGCAGTGCGAGTCGGCATTCGTCCATTTAAAGCGGGTAGTCCATTCGAGCCATTGACTACAGCGAGAATTTTTTCCTGGAGGTAGCCGCAGGCAGCGACGGCCTGGGCGCAGTGCTCCTCCAGGAACGGCACGGCAAGTTAAGGCCAGTGATGTATTCCTCCAGAGTCCTCACAGAGGTAGAAAGGTCCTATTCAAACTGTGAACAGCACCTGTTAGCCACATACTGGGCAATGAAGAGGGTACAGGTCTTCATAAGAATGTTCCCCATCACCCTCCTGACCCACCATACCCCAACCCAGATGCTGTTGGACGGTCGGATTAAGGATGGGACCGTTAGCAGTGCGAGGGTCACTCGCTGGACCCTTCTCCTTTCCCAAATGGCCTTACGGGTTGAGAGGCTATGTGAGCCCAAGCTCGCAGCCAATTTGGTGTACCCAGGGGAGCCACACCGTTGCTCGGTGGAAGGGGTATGGGAGGTGGACTTTGGGCTTAGAGCAGGGTTACATCCCACGGGTAGGGAAATATACGTGGACGGGTCCAGTATCGTGTCCGAGGGCATAAGGCTCACGGGCTGTGTGATCTGGGACCCCGAGGCGGAGATAGCCCCAGCCCTTAAACTCCCACATACTGTACGTTAAGCGCCCAGCAGGCCAAGCTGGCGGCTGTAATGCACGTGGTCACCCATCCCAAGCGTTTCCCCCCTCCATACACCATATGTTCGGACAGCATGTTCACATGCAATTCCTGCACGGAATATCTGGCTATTTGGTCCCGCCGAGGGTACACCTCATCGGACGGGAAGCCCCTGACCACTAAACTCCTATTAGAGAGGATTGTAGCAGCCGTAGGGAAGGGCGGGGATAGATATATCCATAAGGTGAAGGCCCATTCCAAAACGGAGCCACGAGGTGTGGGAAATCAGAGGGCGGGATCGCTTGGCCAGAGAAGGAGCCAGGAGTGGGAAAGCATGGGACCCCTATGAGGAAGGACAGGTAGCTGCAGCCAGGGAGCAGCCTCGAGAAAAGGGGAGTGCGGGAGTGGTTTTGGCCCCGGACCTGACCACGGTCCAGGCACAAGACCCCATTTTAAAGGCTGCCTCAGCAGCCATTTGCAGACAGGAGAAGATAGAGGGACCGTATGGGGGTAAAGACATGTCAGTAAAGGAAGGCATGTTATTCAAGGGAGATAAGTGGGTAGTGCCTTCCCTGTACAGAAGGGAATTTTTAAAACTAGCCCATGAGGGTCCAGGGGCAGGTCACCCCGGGCCAGAGACAACATGGCAGCGAGTAGAGATGGCAGGATGGTGGCCAGGGCTCAGGGGAGACGTTCACAACTTGTGCGCAAGTTGTCTGGTTTGCGCAGCAACCAAACCAGACTGCCAGAAAAGGAAGGTTTCTATGGGACACATCAGGAGGGTGGAGGGGCCATGGCAGTCGATTCAAATCGACTACATCGGACCCCTTCCAACCGCTCAAGGGGGTTACAAGTACTGCTTAGTCCTTGTGGATGTGTTCTCAAAATGTGTAGAGGTCTTCCCTTGCAGAGCAGCCACCGCTGTGAGTACGGCAAAAATCCTGATTAGGGAGGTGTTCACCAGGTGGGGACTCCCACAGTTCGTGGAGTCAGATCAGGGGAGCCATTTCACAGGACAGGTCATGCAGTCCACCCTTAGAATACTGGGCATCAAGGCCAAGTGGCATGTGGCCTACCACCCCCTGTCCTCAGGTCCGGTAGAGCGGTTGAACCGGACAATAAAGGAAAGGATAAGGAAGGAAACTGGGGACTCACCCAACCAGTGGGTGGAGGTTTTACCCCTGGTCCTTATGGGGATTCGGGCCAGCCAGTCCAGGAGTACGGGGTACTCTCCCCATGAGCTTATGACGGGCCGGGTCATGAGAACGCCCATGCACGTTATGGTCCCAGCCTTAACAGAGGGACAGCTCAGGGAAGTGAACCGGGACAAGTTCGCCAACAGGCTATTTGAAAAACTTAGGCAGGTTCACTGGCAGGCAGCCAGAAACATGGTGGCCCAGCACCAAAGAAACAAGCTACTGCTGGAGCCTCGCAGGCATTGCGAGAGGGCAGTGGGGGACCAGGTAATGGTCAGGAGATATGCTAGGGTAGGGGTGTTCGAACACTTGTATGCTGGCCCATACAACATAGTGGACAAGGCCAGTCCCATGGTGTATGCCATTCAGCTTCCCCATAGAGTCAAATGGTTCCACATCAACCAGTGTAAATTGTTCGACCCCACAAGGGCAGGGAAAAGTAAGAAAGGGGTACATGTCAGGGAACAGGATCAAGAACAGACCCGGGTTGATGTGGAAACCGTAGGGGAGCCAGGTGAGCCCACAAGTAGTCAGCCTGAAGTAGCCTGCTGTGTCCCAGGGCGAGGACTGGAAGCAGCGGGGAAGGATGCTGACTCCAGCCCTCCGCAGGCAGGTACCGTAGACTGCCTAAGAGAGGCAGAACTAGCAGAAGCAGAGGAAATGGAGGTATCACCTCTGGTGTGGGAACCCCCGGTCAGACGTGGGAGTGACAGGGTCACTAAACCCCCAGTAAGGTGGTCCCCATCACTAATTAAACCTAGGGCTAGGGCCGGCCACAGGAGGGCCGGGAGGGAGAGTGGCCGAAACAGGGCACTACGGAGTGCGGCTGGAGGGAGCCCAGTCTCCGCAGGGAACGTAGGGATATCTCGAAACCCCGTAGTGCAAAGGGAGGTGAGGGGCAGTCAGGCCCCTCGACAGGAGGAGTTCTGGCCTGCACGGGTGGGCCCACCAGAGGGGTGGCCCCAGCGTGATGGGGACCAGTTATGAGTTGGCCACCCGGAGACGGGTGGCGTTGTATATAGCATTGGTTTGTGTGTAAGTAGATGTAGTTAGCGTTTGGTAATAAGATATAGGGTTTTGTATGATACAGGGGAGTACAGGGACGGACAGTACGGGAACGTCGGCTGCATCGAAGGGATGGGCTGTGGAAAAGTAGACCACAACAGTAAAAGACAAAACCCCGAATGCCATTATTAGGACGGTAGTCGCTACCGTCGGCCGGATGGCCACTCTTCCATGGGTGTGATGGAGAGCAGGGAGGCGGATAGCGATGTGGAGGCAAGGAGGTGTTTTGCTTTGTTTTCCAGATGGGTAGCCCCGCCGTATGGATGATGGCAACGAGGTTCTGGGGGAGGAAAATGCGGTGGTAGGATCGGGGCTGCACGAAGAGGTGGCAATGACTCTACATCTAAAAGAAATCATAGCACAATTGGAGACACATGCAAAAACAATAAACGCTTTGATTGCGTCCGATCAGGCTGCACATAATGAGGTGTGTGGGCTGTATGGTGCGTGGTTGTTGGGGGAGGGGAAGAGCAACCTGGAAGACCTGAGGCAAGGTCGGATCCCCTCCTGGATAAGCAACCAGCACCTAGCAGCGCTACACCCTTATAACAGCACTTTGAGTCCTTGTCAGCTTCGTGTGGCCTCCGAGGCCTACCCGGTTCCGGTGGATTGCGGAAAGTCCAATCACACCATAATGGGTGTGGTCGTAAGAATCCCGGTGATGAGAACCTCGGCATGACCAGCTCCTCTGTACCAAGTGGAGAACGTGGGAGTTGTTCGTGGTGGGGTACATATTCGCTACGGGAAGGTCCCGCCTTATGTCATAGTGAGGGAGCAAGCTGTGACAGGCATTGACTTTTAGGGTTGTTGGAGCCGGGGAGCACAGATAATCCTGTGTCCCCAGCACATGGGCGCCGAGGCTAGGCCTCAGTGTGGGTTCAGGACTGTTGGGGCACAGCCTATAAACTGTACCATGGAGGCGATGGTGGCAGACCATGTCCCTCCACAGGTGGCGTATATAGGCAGTGGGACGTACTGTGTCACCACAAGTGCCCAGCGGTATCAGCACGGATCACAGCTGTGGTGCCCGATACCACACAGCAGCTTCTGTTTTAAACCCAGGGCAGAAGTCCATGTGGCACAGCAGTGAATATTACCCATCCCGGAACCTTCTTCGGTTCACCTCTCGGTACGAGAAAATGTAACGGACTTATCTAACTATGTGGCCCATTTCGGGTATGATATTCCCCCACTGAAGGAAAAATTAAAAGAGTTGCTGGTGGCGGTCGAGTTGTCGCACAAACACTTCTTCTCCCTGGAACAAAATACACTGGATATCGCCAGGGAGATCGAAGAAATCAAGTCTCCAAGTTGGTGGGACCTGGAGTCCTGGATCGTAGTTCCAGTATGGGTCCGCATCATGTCCCATGTTCTGATCATCTGCCAGATGATAATTGTGGTGTGTTTGCTATGTAGGCGGAGGAGGATGACCAAATTACATCAGCTGGTAAATCGAGCCGCCCGACGCAGCTGTAACGACACCTCGACACTGTAAAATGTCTGTACTCTATTGCAATGGTTTTCGTACATATGTTGTGTTCCCTGCATTTTCAGGGAACGGTCGTGATGGTACTGTATGGTTTGTGGGATTGATTTAAAGTAAAAGGTGTATAGTGTAAGTTAATGTGCTTCGAGGGTCTAGTTTAGCAATTAAGGGGTCTTTCGGGGTACATAATTTCACAATCTCGACAGGGGTGTTTACAACTCTTGAGACTGGAGGAGTTGCCCACTAACTTTGTCAATCGATACGGTCTGTGCAAGCCTGGACGTATCGTAGGGGCATGTAAGTTATTGTAGGCAAATCCTCCAAAGAACTCGGGGATAAGGACCTGGACATTTTTAAATGGACATGCTGGCTGCAAAAGGAAAACCCCCAAGGGATCACAGAAGAACAAGTTTAAAACCTGTCTGTGGGCCTGGGCAGCCACATGACTATGCGAATGGTGAGAACAGGAAAGGCCGGGACGGAGATAACGAGATTATCTTGGAAAGACAAAGGAAGGTACCGAGCCCAGCAGACGGGGGTAAATAGCCCAGCAGCAAGACAATCACCATCGTAAATGGCCCATCCATCAGGACAATGGGAGCCCATCCAGGTGATGGGATAACGATTAAGCTGATGCATCGTGACATCAGCAAACCCATTATCATCGGAAGCCTATTGTTCATGCCAGATCGAAACTGGGAATCATCGAAAGACCCTTTTGTCCATAGGACCACCTGGGAGGTTTCAAGGGAGAAACTCGGGTATAAAAGGGACAGGCAAGCAAGAGCTCGCTATTTTCTGCTCTGTTGGATGACTCCTGACCCTGCATCGATCTAGCTGTAAGTACCCCAGACGACCTGGTGAATTTCCCAAAATAGGATAGACGTTGAGAGAAGAAGGGGAAAGGGGGTGTATTTGTGAAATTGTGTAAAGTATGTTTTTACGACATGCCCGATAATTTTCTTTCCATAGTCTTAGTTTAAAGCATAAGTTTAGTCACGTATTATGTAGAGTTGGTGAGATTCGATTTCTCATTTGTTCAATAAAACCTGTAAATGTTAGACTTGCTTTGAGTCCGTCTTGGTTTCTGTTTTCTCTCTTCAGCACGCTCTGGTCGAGTCAACCTTTTATCATATCCCACCATAATTCCGAGGTCTAGAACCCTGGGGAACCCTTTTTTTTTGTATTCTCTCTTGGGAACCGCTCGAGTGGAGTGGTGGCCGTTTGATCCACCGACAAGGGAGAGAATCACTCGGGCAGTTGGGCCTGAAGTGGAGCAAAGGGAACCAAACCCCTACAACGCCACACGAAAGAAGAAGAAGTCGGCATGGGCAAGTTGGGCCGAAGGAGCTGTTTCCATGTTGTATGACTCTAAGACTCCATAATTTGAAGTTTAAATAAATTAACTTGCAAAATCCAAGATGTAAAGCAGACTTTTGATTCCCTCATTGTTTTTGCAGCATTTAATCATCTTTCGTGCCATTGTGACCTGAAGATGGGTGTTATAAGCTTACCAAACAGTTAAAATTGATCCATCGAAGCAAGAATTTTTTATATCCTGATGGATATTTATGATTTAACATAGAAACATAGAAAGCATAGAAAATAGCTGCAGGAGTGGGCCATTTGGACTTCAAGCCTACACTGCCATTCAAGATGATCATGGCTGATCATCCAAAATCAGTACACCGTTCTGATTCCCCCCCCCCATATCCCTTGATTCCCTTAGCCCTAAGAGCCAAATCTAACACTCTCTTGAACACATCCAGTGAATTGGCCTCCACTGCCATCTGTGGCAGAGAATTCCACAGATTCACAACTTTCTGGGTGAAAAAGCTTTTCCTCATCTCAGACCTATATGCCCTACCCCTTAATCTTAAACTGTGACCCTTGGTTCAGGACATTTTTCCTGCATCTAGCCTGTCCAATCCTTTAAGAATGTTATATGTTTCTATAAGATCCCCTCTCATTCTTCTAAACAGCGAATACAAGCCCAGTCGACCCATCCCGGGAATTAACCTTGTAAATCTACGCTGCACTCCCTCAATAGCAATAATGTCCTTCCTCAAATTAGGAGACCAAAATTGCACACAGTACTCCAGGTGCGGTCTCACCAGGGCCCTGTACAACTGCAATAGGACCTCCTTGCTCCTACACGCAAATCCTCTCACAAGGAAGCCCAACATGCCAGTGGCTTTCTTCACTGCCTGCTGTACCTGCATGGACTTTTAGTGACTGATGTACAAGCATACCCAGGTCTCGTTTCACCTCCCCTTCTCCTAATCTGACACCATTCAGATAACAATCTGCCTTCCTGTTCTTGCCACCAATGTGGATAACCTCACATTTATGCACATTAAACTGCTCTGCCATTCTTCTGCCCAGTCGCCCAACTTATCCAAGTCACCCTGCAGCCTCATAGCATCCTCCTCGCAGCTCACACTGCCACCCAGCTTTGAGTCATCGCAAACTTAGAGATGTTACATTTAATCCCCTTGTCTAAATTGTTAATACATATTGTAAACAACTGTGGTCCCAGCACCGAGCCTTGTGGCACCCCACTAGTCACTGCCTATCATTCTGAAAAGGACACGTTAATTCCTGCACTTTGTTTTCTGTCTGCCAACCAGTTCTCTATCCATGTCAATACTCTACCCCCAATACCATGTGCTCTAATTTTACACACACATCTCTTGTGTGGGACCTTGTCAAATGCTTTTTGAAAGTCCAGATACACCACATCCACTGGCTCTCCCTTATCTATTCTACTTGTTACATGGTAATTCGAGTTTCACTGTAAATTAATTGATACACGTGACAATAAACTGACCTTTGAACATTTGAACTTCCACAAAATATTCCAAAAGATTAGTCAAGCATGATTTTCCCTTCATAACTCCATGCTGACTTTGACCAATCCTGTAAATGATTACGTTACACAGGTCTGGAATTTAAAGTCATCTTTAATTGTAACACATAGTATAGCAGTACAGCAGGTTGCCATTTGTTAATTCATCATCACCGCTTCCAAGACTACCTAATGTAGGAAGTGGGTGTTAGTATAAAGCATGCAGTAAGGTGGGGTTATGATGCTACTCCACTATGATTGGTTCACATGCAATAACCAATCTGCAAATCCCATCACTGCTTTCCAAATGCGCTGCTATAACATCTTTAATAATCGACTCAAGCATCTTCCCCACTACCGATGTACGGCTAACTGTTCTATAATGCCCCATTTTCTCTCTCCCTCCTTTCTTAAAAAGGGGAGTTACATTGGCTACCCTCCAGTCCACAGGAAATGATCCAGAGTCGAGAGAACATTGAAAATGATCACCAATGCATCCACGGTTTCTGGGGCCACCTCCTTGAGTACTCTGGGATGCAGACAATCAGGCCCTGGAGATTTATCTGCCTTCAGTCCCAACAGTTTACCCAATACCATTTCCTGACTAATGTGCATTCCCTTCAGTTCCTCCCTCCCACTAGATCCTTGGTCCCCTAGTATTTCCGGGAGATTGTTTGTGTCTTCCTTAACTACTGGAGGACAGAGGAGCTAAGGGGCTAGAGGAACTGAAAGAAATGTTCATTAGGCGAGAAATAGTATTGGGTAGGCTAATGGGACTGAAGGATGTTAAATCCCCTGGGCCTGATGGACTGCATCCCAGGGTCCTCATGGAGGTGGCTCAAGAAAAAGTGGATGCATTGGTGATCATTTTCCAATGTTCAACAGATTCAGGATCAGTTCCTGTGGATTGGAAGATAGCTGATGTTATCCCTCTTTTCAAGAAAGGAGTGAGAGAGAAAACGGGGAATTACAGACCAGTTAGCCTGACTTTGGTGGTGGGAAAGATGCTGGAGTCAATTATTAAAGAGGTAATAATGGGGCATTTGGATAGCAGTGAAAGGATTAGTCCAAGTCAGCATGGATCTATGAAAGGAAAATCATGCTTGACTCATCTTCTGGAATTTTTTGAGGATGTGACAAGTAAAATGAATGAAGGGGAGCCAGTGGATGTAGTGTATCTAGACACTCAGAAAGCCTTTGATAAGGGCCCGCACGGGAGACTGGTGACTAAAATTAGAGGTATTGGGGGTAGGGTGTTGACATGGATAGAAAATTGGTTGGCAGACATGAAGCAAAGAGTAGGAGTGAACGGATCCTTTTTAGAATGGCAGGCAGTGGCGATTGGAGTGCCGCAAGGATCGGTGTTGGGGCCGCAACTGTTTACCATATATATTAATGACTTGGAAGAGGGAATTAGGAGCAACACTAGCAAGTTTGCGGATGACACAAAGCTGGGTGGCAATGTGCACTGTGAAGAGGATGTTAGGAGGTTGCAGGGTGACCTGGACAGGTTGAGTGAGTGGGCAGATGCGTGGCAGATGCAGTATAATATAGATAAATGTGAGGTTATCCACTTTGTTTGGCAAAAACAAGGGGGCAGATTATTATCTCAATGGGGTTAGGTAAGGGGGAGGTACAGCGAGACCTGGGTGTCCTTGTACACCGGCACTGAAAGTTGGCATGCAGGTACAGCAGGCAGTGAAGAAAGCTAATGGAATGTTGGCCTTCATAACAAGAGGATTTCAGTATAGGAGTAGAGAGGTTCTTCTGCATTTGTATAGGGCTTTGGTAAGACCACATCTGGAGTATTTCGCACAGTTTTGGTCGCCTAATTTGAGGAAGGACATCCTTGTGATTGAGGCAGTGCAGCGTAGGTTGACAAGATTGATCCCTGGGATGTCATATGAGGAAAGATTGAAAAGACTAGGCTTGTATTCACTGGAGTTTAGAAGGATGAAGAGGTATCTTATAGAAACATATACAATTATAAAAGGACTGGACAGACGAGATGCAGTAAAAATTCCAGAACCAGGGGCCACAGTCTTAGAATAAATGTGAGGCCATTTAGGACTGAGGTGAGAAAAAAACTTTTTCACCCAGAGAGTTGTGAATTTGTGGAATTCCCTGTGCAGTGGAGGCCAAATTACTGGATGGATTTAAGAGAGAGTTAGATAGAGCTCTAGGGGCTGGTGGAATCAAGGGATATGGGGAGAAGGCAGGCACGGGTTATTGATTGGGGACATAGAAACATAGAAAATAGGTGCAGGAGTCGGCCATTTGGCCCTTCGAGCCAGCACCGCCATTCAATATGATCATGGCTGATCATCCAACTCAGTATCCTGTACCTGTCTTCTCTCCATACCCCCTGATCCCTTTAGCCACAAGGGCCACAAGGTCAATCAGCCATGATCACAATGAATGGCGGTGCTGGCTCGAAGGGCCAAATGGCCTCCTACTGCGCCTATTTTCTATGTTTCTATAAATGCAGTTTAATGTGGATAAATGTGTGGGTATCCACTTTGGTATCAATAACAGATTACTATCTAAATGGTGTCAAGTTGGGAAAAGGTAAAGTACAAAGGGATCTGGGGGTCCTTGTTCATCAGTCAATGAAAGTAAGCATGCAGGTGCAGCAGGCAGTGAAGAAAGCGAATGGCATGTTGGCCTTTATAACAAGAGGAGTCCAGTATAGGAGCAAAGAGGTCCTTCTGCAGTTGTACAGGGCCCTAGTGAGACCACACCTGGAGTATTGTGTGCAGTTTTGGTGCCCTAATTTGAGGAAGTACATTCTTGCTATTGAGGGAGGGCAGCGTAGGTTTACAAGGTTAATTCCCGGGATGGCGGGACTGTCATCTCCTGAGAGAATGGAGCGGCTGGGCTTGTATACTCTGGAGTTTAGAAGGATGAGAGGGAATCTTATTGAAACATATAAGATTATTTTTTTTAATTTTTAATTTTTAATTTTTTTATTTATTAGAAGTACATTACATTACAACCACATACATTAGTACTCGTCACTTATGTCTTCTTACAATTAATGTACTCCATTTGTTTTTTACACTAGTAAAAGGAAAAGATAAGATTGAAAGAAAGAAGAAAGTGAAGGAAAAAGTGAGAGTGTAGAAAATGTGACAACAAAAAAGGACGAAGACCCTATAAGAACAAAATTAAAAACAAAAGAAAAAGAGTTAAGAAATAGACCCTAGAAAAGAAGGAGAAAGAGAAAGAGGAAAAAGAGAGAAACAAATATTTTTTATAAGATTATTAAGGGTTTGGACACACTAGAGGCAGGTAACATGTTCCCGATATTGGGGGAGTCCAGAACCAGGGGACACAGTTTAAGAATAAGGGGTAAGCCATTTAGAACGGAGACGAGGAAACACTTTTTCTCACAGAGAGTTGTGAGTCTGTGGAATTCTCTGCCTCAGAGGGCGGTGGAGGCCGGTTCTCTGTATACTTTCAAGAACGAGCTAGATAGGGCACTTAAAGATAGCAGGAACGGGGTACTGATTGGGGATGATCAGCCATTATCACAATGGAATTGAGTGCTGCGCCACTGCGGTCTCCGGTAGGAAAGGCCGCGCCAATCCAGTTGGTAGGTCGCGAGGGTGGGGGGAGAAGATGCGACTCAGAGAAAAGACGCATCCACGACCAGGTAGTGACTGGGAAACTCCAGAAGTGCTGTCCGATCCCACTGAGTTACTCCAGCACTTTGTGTCTTTTTTGGTAAACCAGGATCTGCAGTTCCTTGCATCTACATTGGTGATAAGTATAATGTTTGCGTGGACAAGATGGACAAACATGTCTATTTCTGGTTTATATGACACTTTGAATCTTTGCTTCTATGATTATTTCATCGAAATTAAACACAGTAATTAAATGAATTACACTACAGATTTCAAATGAAATTTCTCCATATATTTTTATATTAAAGTATAGACAAAAGTGAGGAACTGATTTTTTTCCTTTCTATTTTAGTTCAGTTTTGTGCTGTTTGTTGGTTTGTATTCATGTTTTATTGATGTTTTGATTATTGGAAAAGCTCTGGTTAAGCAATACAACAACTTCCAGTCATATAAAGCATAACTGTTAATGGCAACAAGTGCACCATCTGTCAGGCCACCACCTTCACAGACGGTGGAAGCATTGGCCAAAGCATCACACAAATAAATAGGATTGGTTTGTATTTTGAAAACTATATATATGCAGGATTCTTAAAACAAAATTACTGGTCATCTAAATTCCTCAGTGCTGACATGCATCGTGGCATGGCGATTATTGATGAAACAGGTAAGCCGTCAAAGGAGATTCTACATCTGACTTTATTGATTAAAATCCAAAGAAAAATCATGCCAACATTTTTTTTTTCTGGGGCCTCTTGAAGTCCTTTTAAGGACCATTTATGAGGCCACAAAATATCTGGAGAAGCTAGTTTGACCTGGTGTGGCATGCATGCTAACTAGCTTTGGAATTAGGAGTATGATCCTTACATATACCTCTGTAAATAAGCTCCATATTTAATTTAGGCATCTGCCACAGGGCCTGGTCTGACTGTTAAAGGCAGAGATGAATTGGCTGTCACTATGATAAATTTGTCCAAAGAATAGGTGAAAGGAGTTCAAATTGCTCTGGACAGCATTTGTCCTCCACTAGTTCCCTTCTTTGCAATCCATTTTCGGTGCCTTATCTAATCAGAAAATTACCCGAGTCATACAGAAAAGAACAGGCCAGACTGATCTGCAAAGCTGCCAGGACAATGGTCTTTGTGGTCAAGCCAAGAATCCTGCACTTACAACAACTGAGACTTCAAAATGGCGTCATAAACTGGTGACTCCGTGTACTGTCTCTGTCCACTTCTGCTATACACTTGTATTGTATCTGAGAGGCTTATCTAAGAGGTATCTAAGTGTTTAGGTGTAGTGATACTTGTGTATGATACTGTATACAAAAATGAATTTCACTGTACCTCGGTACATGTGACAATAAAGTACCATTGAACCAGTGAACCATTGAAATAGTTATGCTGAAACTGCGGTTTAGGTAATCTTATGGACATAAGATGTCCCTTTTTACTGTGAAGCATGAGTTAAAATGACCTTTGCAGTCATAGTACACTGAGTGAGGAGATACTTGCTCCTTTTTGAATCATCTCTCCCTTATATTCATTTTTGTATGCATTACCTGAACAAGGACGGAAGGTTTGAATAAATACTTTATTGTCTCATG
The DNA here is from genome assembly GCA_038087875.1 of Malacoraja senta. NCBI lineage: Eukaryota > Metazoa > Chordata > Chondrichthyes > Rajiformes > Rajidae > Malacoraja > Malacoraja senta. Next base: position 373,148,025 of record CM075977.1, read on the forward strand.
TGAACAGTCACAGTGATATTCTTTGTTTTGCATACCCAAGGTACGCAAAGAGTGTTTTTTAAGCAATGGTCTGTGTTCTATGCTTATGCTAAGTGTTCAGAGTACTATGTTTACATATCTGTTGTGCTGCAGCAAGTAAAAATGTCATTGTTCCATCTGGGACATATGATACACTCTTGTGAATAAAACACTCTTGACTATTGTGTTCATATTAATGGGTTTTAAAGATCAATAGTAAGCATTCTCAGTTGCTTACTCCATCTTCCCACTTTTTCATCTTTACAATGCGCCTAATCCTTAAGTCTCAGAAGTGGAGGCTTTTCAATTGGTATAGAATTCCGTTTGCCATATCTTGGCCGAGTGACACGACTAGTGGCAATTAGTGTCCCAATAGAAGCGGTTTTGTGACGTGGGCACGTGCCCAATTTAAACTCTGCTGACAACACTTCAAGAACCGCCTCACGTAGAATTCTCTCTACGTGTTGTGCTTCTTGCATTCTGCAATTATCTGAAGCGACAGGAAGTAACAGGCAAGTTGGAGAGTGGAACTCAGAAAACCAAACCACAAACTAAAATCCTCAAGGAAAACATGAATTGCTGGAGGAACTCAGCATGCCAGGCAGCATCGGCAGCGAGAATGGACGGGTGATGTTTCGGGTTGGGACCTTTCTTCAGACTGTAACATCTGTCCCTACACCTCCTCCCTCACCTCTATCTAGGTTCCTAGATAGAGTGGATGTGGAGAGGATGAATCCAGTAGTGGGAGAGTCTAGGACCAGAGAGCATAAGCTCTGAATAAAAGGATGTACTTTTAGAATGGTGATGAGGAGGATTTGTTTAGCCAGAGAGTGGTGAATCTGTGGAATTCATTGGACTTTGTCAAAGGAGCTGATGTGCTAGAATGCTGAGATCTATATTCTGCATTCTGTATCATCCCATTCCCCTTGGTTCTTCCTATTGTACTTGAGTTTGACTTCATTGTACTAATGTGTGGTATTATCTGATCTGATTGGATAGCATGCAAAACAAAGCTTTTCACTTGACCTTGGTACGCGTGACAATAATAAACCTAAATCTGAACTTTTATTACACCCAACCAATTGCTAGAGCAACTCAACAGGTCAGGCAACATCGCTGGAGAACTTGGATCGGTGATGTTTCGGGTTGGGACACTTCTTCAGACTGATTATGGTGGAGGGACTTAGTAACATGGTATTAGGCTAATAACTTCAGCGAGAGGCGTCAGCAAGATGAAGCAGCTCATGATTGAATTCACGAAATGTGGTGGAGTACATATTCCACATGCTGAGTATAGAAGTTGGGAGGTCATGTTGCAGTTGTGTAAGACATTGGTGAGTATTGTGTTCTGTTCTGGGCACTGTCTTATAGGAAAGATATTGTCAAGCTGGAAAGGGTACAGAGAAGATTTACGAGGATGTTGCCAGGACTAGAGGGTCCGAGCTATAGGCAGAGGTTGAGTAGGCTGGAACTCTATTCCTTGGAGCGCAGGAGGATGAGGGGTGATCTTATAGAGGTGTATAAAATCATGTGAAGAATAGATCAAGTAGATGCACAGAGTCTCTTGCCCAGAGCAGGTGAATCGAAGGACCAGAAGACAGGTTTAAGGTGAAGGGGAAAAGATTTAAATAGGAATCTGAGGGGTAACTTTTTCACACAAAGAGTGGTGAGTGTATAGAACAAGCTGCCAGAGGAGGTAGTTGAGGCAGAGACTATCATAACATTTAAGAAGCAGTTAGATGGGTACATAGATAGGGACAGGTTTGGAGGGATATGGACCAAATACTGGGCAGATGGGGCTAGTGTAGCTGGGACATGATGGCCGGTGTGGGCAAGTTGAGCTGACGGGCATGTTTCCACACTGTATCACTCCATGACTCTATGACTTCAGTCAACAACAACAGTGCTGTAGTGGAAAACGAGTGAGAGCTTCACCACAATCCCCCACCACAAGCAATCTGAAAGGTCCCAACCTGAAACATCACCAATCCATGTTTTCCAAAGATGCTGTCTGACCCGCCAAGTTAATCCTGCAATTTGTGTCTTCTTTTCATTAACCAGCATCTACACACTTCTTTGCTTTTCCTTTTGTTACACCTGTTTGTTAAATAAATGGGGAGATTGATTTTCTAAATAACAGAGATTCAAGTAACTATAGCAGAGAAAAAATAACGGAGATGAAAGATAAATTATTTCAAAAGTGTGAAACCCACACGTAACCATTGGGTTGCCTACTTTAAAAAGGCTGCAAGTGCCGTGAGCCAGTGAAAGACTTTGGGTTCTCCCGGAGTGTTTCCCACTGCATGCTGTAAAGGCCTTGAATAAACCGATTTTTTCGAGAAACTCACTACTGCTCGACGAGATGTGCTGTCCTGATCTTCAGCAGTAGTTAAGTGGGCGACTGAGCCCCATGTGAAAGGCAGATTCAGGGTACATGTCAACCAGCCAATTTCTTCCAACTAATGGTACTCTGAGCAGGGTACTGTGCAGGACCACCGTCAACAAGGTGGCTCCTCATCAGGTAAATATGTTTCATCTTACCACTAAATCAATATTGTTGTCAGTCAACCATAATCTCTACTAAAATAAAAAGTTGGAGGAAAAAGAAAGAGGCATATAGATATTGGTATAATGAAGAGTATGGGCTACACCGATCCTATGAAAAGGACGTAAAGAAATTATCCACTGTGACTGTCCCAGCAGCTCCATTTTGTACAGTAGTCAGGAAGACAGAGGGACAGACTACACAGACAGACTATGAGAAACCTTTGACAGCCTCAAAGAAACAGATCACAGTCGCTGCCTCAAAAAGGCTGGCAGTATCATCACGGACCCACACCATCCTGGCCACACACTCATCTCCCTGCTACCTTCAGGTAGAAGGTACAGGAGCTGAAGACTGCAACGACCAGGTTCAGAAATAGCTACTTCCCCACAGCCATCAGGCTATTAAACTTGGCTCGGACAAAACTCTGAACATTAATAGCCCATTATCTGTTATTTGCACTTTATCAGCTTATTTATTCATGTGTGTATATATTTATATAATGGTATATGGACACACTGATCTGTTTTGTAGTCAATGCCTTCTATGTTCTGTTGTGCTGAAGCAAAGCAAGAATGTCTGTCCTATCAGGGACACATGACAATAAACTCACTTGAACTTGAGATGATTTTAAAAGAAATACTTGTTCTAATGAGAAAAAAAAGCAGGAATCAGGTATTTTGGGATAAGTCAGCTGAGGTATAGGAGGCTCAGGTGTCAGCAGTAGTGTGGGGAAACGAGGGAACAGTAAAGGAAGAGAAACCAGAGGGTATGTGTTTAAAATGTGGGAAACCGAGTCACTTTACTGGGGAATGTAGGTCACGGCGACAGCAACCAAGGAAAGGAACAGGATGTCTCACAGTTTTTAAATGTAGTGGGAATTGGAAGCTGTTAGAGTCTGGGTTGATAGGGGATGTTAATGTATGTCTTTTCATGAACAATAACTTCCAGCATTCTTGTGTATCAAAGCCTTTAGAGTTTCAATGATTCCCTGGAAGTGTGTGCGATTGTGTTTTACTCTTTTTGTGTACCTTTGTGTTTTACTCTTGTCTGAGTGGAAATTGCATTGTGATTGAAGTGTGTGAATGCTCTGTGAATTTCAGCATATAGCGTGAGGTGTGGAAACTTGTGAGTTAGTTTTGATTTATAGTAAGTAAAAATGCATAAAGTAAGTGGCTGCAGAGGTTGTTACTTGTTTGTTAAATCTGTTCTGGAGGAATATGGAATTAATCCTATGGAACAGATGGAAGAGGATGTACCGAATGATTCTGTTCCTCTATGTGAAATAAATTTGCAGTACAGTACCTCTTGTGTCTAAGAGGCAGTGACACTTTAAGAAGTAGTGTGAGTTGTGTGAGTGGGTCCCCTCCAACTCATTCATCTTTTATTCTTTGGACTTACACGGTTGAAGCTTTCAGTGTGGAAACTAACTGTATATTCTTTGTTTATTTTTCAGAATAAATGTCCACAACAATCTTACATTAATTAAATAATGCAGTGGCGCAGCGATAGAGTTGATGCTTTACAGCACCAGAGACCCAGGTTCGATCCTCACTACAGGTGCTGTCTGTATGGAGTTTATACATTCTCGCTGTGTGACTGCCCGGGTTTTCTCCATGTAATCCGGTTTCCCCCACTTGCCGGTTTGTAGGTTAATTAGCTTCTGTAAATTGTCCCTAGATTGTCCCAAGTGTGTAGGAAAGAACACATGTATGGGCGATTGCTGGTCAGTGCAGACTCAGTGGGCCGAAGGGCCTGTTTCCATGCTGTATCTTTAAATTTAATCTAAGCACTGTCTTATACTTTTCGCTGTTATCGGTAGGGGCAGGTTTAGCCTGTTTAGCCTGTTCACTTTTTCTATTGTGCAGGAAGGAACTGCAGATGCTGGTTTAAACCGGAGATATGCTGGAGTAATTCATCAGGACATGCAGCATCCCTGGAGAGAAGGAATGGGTGACATTTCAGGTCTGAAGAAGGGTCTCGATCGAAACGTCACCCATTCCTTCTCTCCAAAGGTGCTGCCTGTCCCATTGAGTTACTCCAGCATTTTGTGTCCATCTTCCCTTTATCCATTACAGTTGCCGGATCCACTTTCTGGTGGGTTCAATCTTGTTCCAACAGTTCATAATATAGTGTCCATCAGTGATGGAAATGGGTTTTAGGAATTCGGGGTACACTAAGGTCTGTGAGGCTGAGGTTGGGAAGGAAGGGGGGTAGAATTTTTTAATGTGCAAGAATGCATAACTTGTTTATTGTGTATTTATAATATAGTTTATTGTGTATGATATGTCATAGCTGCTTTCTTGCAGCTCTTTCTTTCTTTCTTTCTTTCTTTCTTCTTTCTTTCTTTCTTTCTTTCTTTCTTTCTTTCTTTCTCTTTCTCTTTCTTTCTTTCTTCTCTCTCTCTCTCTCTCTCTCTCCTCTCTCTCTCTCTCTCTCTCTCTCTCTCTCTCTCACACTCCCCCCTCCCTCCTCTCTCTCTCTCTCTCTCTCTCTACTCTCTTCTCTCTCTCTCTCTCTCTCTCTTCTCCTCTCTCTCTCTCTCTCTCTCTCTCTCTCTCTCTCATCTCTCTCTCTCTCTCTCTCTCTCTCTCTCGATGATTGATCACAAGGTCACTCGGAGACTATGTCTGATTGGCCGCCGAGTGACCAGCGCATTATGTGATTGGACACAATGCCCTTGGAGACAGCGGCTGATTGGACGGGAATTTTAAGGGAAACTGGTCGGTGATTGGATGCAACCCCCTTAGAGACAGCGGTTGATTGGCCGCCAAATAATCAGGCCCAAAAAATTGACAAATAGAAAAACGCTCTTTCTGGGCTAATGCAGGCATTTTGGGCAAAAGGGACTGGTTTCTCGGCTAATAGGGGCCTTCTGGGCCAAAAATTAGTGGTTTCAGGCAGGCCAAACAACTCATTTCATTTCATTTCCACTGCCATTTCAGTTTCAAGCACAGGGCAGGCCAAACAACTCATCTCATTTTCATTTCCATTGCCATTTCAGTTTCAAGCACAAGGCCGGTCAAACAACTCATCTCATTTTCATTTCATTTCATTTCCTTTGCCATTTCAGTTTCAAGCATAGAACAGGCCAAACAATTCATCTCATTTTCATTTCATTTCATTTCATTTCCATTGCCATTTCAGTTTCAAGCACAGGGCAGGCCAAACAACTCATTTCATTTTCATTTCATTTCATTTCCATTGCCATTGCAATTTCAAGCACAGGGCAGGCCAAACAACTCCTCTCATTTTCATTAAGGACTAACAAATCATTTATTGCAAGTACATTGCAGACTCACAGTTTAGTAGACTCACAGTTCAATTGACTCACAGCAGAATCACAGTTGTGGACTCTCCCTCACGATCTTCCAGAGTGGCTGACTCATGTCCAGGCATCCGGGGTTTTATAGTCATGCACCCCCCCCCTCGGAAGGGGCGTTACCTTCATCATGGTGATTGACAGGTGATAGGACTAATCAGCTGATCTCAAGATTTTTTAAACATTCAAACTTTTTTTATTTTTCATTGATCGGAAAAATCATCGGGGCTGCCTCAGCAGAGGAGGACTGTGAGTAAGTTGACCAAAAATCACAGCGATATAGGGTAGCGTTTTTCCTAAAATCAATATACAGCACAGAGAGGAAGTAGTCAAGATGAGACTTTTAGTGATATAGATAGAGAGATAGATACTTTATAGTACCTGCCTCCTATGAGTGCTCCTTCCCCTTCTCTATCATCTGCTGTAAAAAAGTTTCCCCAGATGTACCCCTGAGGCAGGGATTTAGATTGGGGGCAGGGATTTAGATTCTTAGATCACTGGGATCTGTTTTGGAGTAAGGGGGAACTGTACAAAAGCTTGCATCTTAACAGTTGGGGGACCAGCATTCTGGCAGGCAGGTTTGCCACTGCTACATGGGTGGGTTTAAACTGAATAAGGGGTGTCAAATGGGATAGTCGAGGACGGAGTTAAAGGGAAAGAGAGTAAAGGGATGGTTAATGACCCCAGAATTAACGGGAAAGGAAGCTCACAAAGGGATAGGAGAGTATGGCCAAGTGTAATAGGGATTGATGTGAAAGGTGAGATGCGTAAGGAATTAAAAGTATTGTATATGAATGCGCGAAGTATAAGAAGTAAAGTAGACGAGCTTGAGGCTCAGTTAGAGGTTGGTAGATATGACATTGTGGGGATTACTGAGACGTGGCTGCAGGAGGATCGGGCCTGGGAACTTAATATTCAGGGTTATACATCCTATAGAAAGGACAGGCAGGTGGGCAGAGGAGGGGGGTAGCTCTGCTGCTGAGGGATGGAATTCAGTCCCTTGTGAGGGAAGACATAGGGACTGATGAGGTAGAGTCACTGTGGATTGAGTTGAGGAATTGTAAAGGCAAGAAGACACTAATTGGTGTTATTTACAGACCCCCAAATAGTAGCCCGGATGTAGGGTGTAAGTTGCAGCAGGAGTTAAAACTGGCATGTAACAAAGGTAATGCCACTGTGGTGATGGGGGATTTCAATATGCAGGTAGACTGGGAAAATCAGGTTGGTTCAGGACCCCAAGAAAGAGAGTTTGTAGAATGCCGTCGAGATGGATTCTTAGATGGAGCCGACCAGAGAAAAGGCAATTCTGGATTTAGTGTTGTCCAATGTACAAGATATGATAAGAGAACTCGAGGTAAAGGAAACGCTTGGATGTAGTGATCATAATATGATTAGTTTTAATCTGCAATTTGAGAAGGAGAAGGTTAAATCGGAAGTGTCAGTGATGCAGTTGAACAAAGGGGACTATGAAGGCATGAGAGGGGAGCTAGCCAAGGTAGCTGGAAAGGGATCCTAGCAGGAATGACAGTGGGACAGCAATGGCAGGAATTTCTGAGCATAATCCAAAAGACGCAGGATCATTTCATTCCAAAAAGGAAGAAAGATTCCAAGGGGAGTAGAAGGCAACCGTGGCTGACAAGAGAAGTTAGGGATAGAATAAAACTAAAAGAAATGATGTATAACACAGCAAAGAGTAGCTGAGGATTGGGAAACAATGACAACAGAAGGAAACAAAATGGGCAATACGGGCTGAAAAGATGAAGTACGAGGGGAAGCTGGCAAGGAATATAAAGAAGGACAGTAAAAGCTTCTTTAGATATGTTAAGGGAAAAAGAGTAGCAAAGTCAAATGTGGGTCCCTTGAAGGCAGACACGGGTGAAATTATTATGGGCAACAAGGAAATGGCAGAAGAGTTGAATAGGTACTTCGGATCTGTCTTCACTAAGGAAGACACAAACAATCTCCCAGATGTACTGGAGGACAGAGGATCTAAGGGGGTAGAGGAACTGAAAGAAATTTTCATTAGGCGAGAAATAGTATTGGGTAGGCTAATGGGACTGAAGGATGATAAATCCCCTGGGCCTGATGGTCTGCATCCCAGGGTCCTCAGGGAGATGGCTCTAGAAATATTGGACGCATTTGTGATCATTTTCCAATGTCAATAGATTCAGGATCAGTTCCTGTGGATTGGAGGATAGCTAATGTTATCCCACTTTTCAAGAAAAGTGCAAGAGAGAAAACGGGGAATTACAGACCAGTTAGCCTGACTTCGGTGGTGGGAAAGATGCTGTAGTCAATTATTAAAGAGGTAATAATGGGGCATTTGGATAGCAGTAAAAGAATTTGTCCAAGTCAACATGGATTTATGAAAGGGAAATCGTGCTTGACTAATCTTCTGGAATTTTTTGAGGATGTGACAAGTAAAATGGATGAACGGGTGCCAGTGGATGTAGTGTATCTAGACTTTCAGAAAGCCTTTGATAAGCCAATGAATGGTGCAAGCAATGTGTCAACCTTCAATCTTCAATTCCCAGGCTACCCAATCCTTGCAGTAAATTCCTGACTGACTTACATCCAAAACTATTATGAGTTGTTTGCATTTTTTTTCTCAAAAAGTTCATTTTTTCTTTGCTACGTCTTTCCGACCTACACCAGTAGGCCCCATAGCAGGAGCGTCCACGTCGGGGAGCTGGAAACTGGAAGTATACCGAGCTAATTCTGCTACCACCATCATCTATTGCAACAAGTGATGGCTCCCACTGATTGTCACCGGAAGCTTGCGTCCTTTTCAGGACGGACGATGACAACATTTGAAACATGGAAGATGGACATGAAACAAGAGTGTGTACTGCTTAAACATAAAAACATATGATACAGAAACCAGGGGGCATCCTGTTCTTTAAGCTTGCTCTACCTTTCAATTGGATCTGATCTTGGCCTTGAAAATTTGCTGTCTCTTTTGTAAAACTGTTGATCTCCTTGTAGTCCAAAAATCTAAACAGATCTCTTGAGGTAATTTCACACCAGCTCATCTGACTATTGGTTGAATGACCAATTGATAATGAAACTGAGAGGGGTAAAAACAGAATGGCAAGCCATACCAATCAATTTACTAATCTACCAGTATTGAGATATGTTATCCTAAGCATGGTGTAAATGAAGTATATCATAATTACACCATGAAATATTGCAGATATTTAGCAAAAGTGAAATGGAGAAATGTGGAGAAAGTTATTAACAAAGCAAATTATTGGAAGTGGTGGTGGTGGAAGCAGATTAATTGGTAGTTTTAAGAGATAATCTTATCGAGATTTTTGGAGGGAAAAGACAAGACCCCCCCCCCCACAGACAAGATGGGCTGAATAGTTTCCTTCGATGGTGAATTATTCAATGTTCCTGAGTGTAAATCAGTGTATACAAAATAAATAACCATGGAAATAATAGCTGAAGTTTGTTCTGGTTTTTTTTCTGCATTTGTAAGCATGACACTAAAGGAGAGCTACAGTTTCTCACTCTGTTTTTCTTTTTGGCATAATTAAAATGTTAAAATCCAGACCCAATTCTTGCATGAGTAGATGTTTCTCTAGAGCTTTAGATGGATCTGATCGGTAAAGTAGGGCGCTGAATTAGTTGTCATTTCGAAGTTTGAAATGACAGCGTACGTTCGGGGAAATGTCAGGCCATGTTATGTAAATACTTAAACATAAATTAAATGCAGTCGGTTTTGACGGGGACAGCCACTAATCCTTAGATCCAGTGAATTTCCTTGTGTTCAATGGTAATTTGAACAAAACCCCATTTATAACGACCATATGTCAGTAACAGCCTGAGGCATTTCTTTGGTGACCTTTTGCTTCTTCTAGACCAGTTAGGAAGATGCATTTAATCAGCAATTCAAAACTGTCACAATTGGTCCACCGTGGAACAGCTATACCAAAGGATACAATCTGTCCCTGTCAGCATAGTGGTCTGATCATATCAAATGGTTACTTACACACCATTGACAATTCACACCGTGTGAGAAAAAGTCCCCCCCCCCTATATTGACCACCTGTCTCTATACAGCCACAGAGGGGCTGTTCAAATGTACCAGATCAGTTTAACTACATGCACAAAAATGTGTCAGTTCATTAGGATTGAGTGCGCGTAAGCACAGCTAGAAAAATACTGCCATCTGGCCACTTCACGATCTACATTGCAAGCAACCCCAAACTGTGGATAGAGTAATGAAAGAGTTAACATTTTTCGTTCTAGCTGTCGGGTCAATGTTTCAAGTGGGACCCTTGATCAGAAATAGCCACTTCTGAGGAAAGGTCCCATCGGAAACATTAACTTGTCTCCCTTTCAGATGTTGATTAATCTGCAATGTATTTTCAGTGTTTGGGGCTTGCGGTTACATTGTACGGAAAAAAAATAACAAGCCCTTTTTTTGCTTGGTAATCTCATTAATACCATTCCACCTGTGATAATGTATACCTGATATTGATCCCTATTCCCTGTTCTAATGAACATATGTGTCATGTGGTGAATAACATATTGGAGTGATTTAAACCACTTAACCTTCTCAAAGCTGCTGATCATAAATCTCAAAACACCTACCTTCACACATTGGCAACAAGTTGATTTAAGCAGCAGCCATATTACAGGCAAAAGAAGGCAATTTACTGTATAACTTGAGTTTCATAACACATGGTCCAATGCAGTGCAATTAACTGCTTAAAAGGTGCTGGAATGAATGAAATCCAGGAGTACAAGTCTATATAAAAGCGGTTTGGTGCTGCACGACACAGGTGGTGTATTTATGGTGGGAAATCAGTGGAAACTCCAGAGAAACAGCTAAAATTTCCCATCCATAGTTATAACTGAAGGAATGTTCAATAGTGTAAAGTAAGGATATTGAGTGGCATTGTGCCGATTGAGCTGATCAAACTTTCCAGCAATCAGAGCAAGGAACTGTCACACAATATCTTCACACTCATTTAACTCTGCATGATGTTACCTTGCTTCATAAGTTCATAAGGGTGGCATGGTGGCGCAGCGGTAGAGTTGCTGCCTTACAGGGCCAGAGACCCAAGTTCTGTCTGTATGGAGTTTTACCTTCTCCCTGTGACCTGCTCTCGGTGCTCCAGTTTCCTCCCATGCTACAAAGACGTACAGGTTTGTAGGTGAAATGGCCTGGTGTACTTGTAAATTGTCCCCGGTGTGTGTGGGATAATGTTAGTGTGCGGGGATTGCTGGTCGACATGAACTCGGTGGGACCGAAGGGCCTGTTTCCGCGCTGTATTTGTAAACTAAACTAAAGTTCATAAGTTATAGGAACAGAATTGGGCCATTCGGCCCATCAAATCTACTCCTCCATACAATCATGGCTGATCTATCTTTCCCTCTCAACCCCATTCTCCTGCCTTCTCCCCATAACCCCTGACAATCCTTGAGCAACGGAGAGGGTCCAGAGGAGGTTTACAAGAATGATCCCAGGAATGAGTAGGTTAACTTATGATGACCGTTTGTCAGCACTGGGCCTGTGCTCACTGTAGTTTAGAAGAATGAGGGGGGACCTCATTGAAACATACAGAATAGTGAAATGGCTTGGATAGAGTGGATGTGGAGAGGATGTTTCCACTAGTGGGAGAGTCTAGGACTAGAGGTCATAGCCTCGGAATTAAAGAATGTTCTTCTGGGATGGAGATTTCTTTAGTCAGAGTGTTGTGAATCTGTGGAATTCTTTGCCACAGAAGGCTGTGGAGGCAAAGTCACTGGATATTTTAAAGTAAAAGATAGATAGATTCTTGATTAGTACTGGGTGTCAGTGATTATGGGGAGAAGGCAGGAGAAAGGAGTTAGGAGGGAGAGATAGATCAGCCATGATTGAATGGCAGAGTAGACTTGAATGGCCTAATTCTACTCCTATCTTATGACTTTATGTTGTCTTACTGATAATCGTTTACATCAACCTCTTTCCTCAGTGGTGATTTAAGGTAATTCAACTCACTGGTTCTCTCACCAGAACATACGGTGTTTATTTTGCTCTCTTTATTGTATTTCTTTTTCAACCTTTACATTATAATTTTCAATCCATATGGCGAGTATGTAGACATTGATAGACATTGCTCTTCAGATATATTAACCTAACTGTTTCTATCTCCATCTCCCCCCACACCCTGTCGAGATGTGTTGAATAAGTAATTAAACATTCTTTCTTTAGGATAGCTTTCTGAGGCTTTGAAGGTAGACGCAAAATGCTGGAGTAACTCAGCGGGATAGCTAGAGAGTGAAGGAATGGGTGATGTTTCAGGTCAAGACTCTTCTTGAAGCTTTACTTGACCATTGGGAGAAACACGGAACTCCTCAGGAAAGTTATTAAATTATTTATTCAACATGAACAAAATAAAAGACAAAATATTCTAACTGATGGTTAGAATTTGATAATCCATTGCTTTGCATTAGAGATAGTTTGACATCAAGTCTCCTGTGTAATTTGTATTAAGGTGTAAATTGTAGATTGGCCAGTTCTGTGATGTATAACATCCATACCTCCATGTGAACGCATTGTAGATACCGGTTGATTATGTAATTTATCGCATTGATACCTCGTGTGAAGGTGTGTGGTGAAGACAGGTTGTTAACATGATCAACAGCATTAGTAACCCCTCTGAGGGTGAATATAATGGATGCTGCTCATATGTAATATATAGCTTGCTACGGTGTGTGTAGACATATTGTGGAAACTGAAGCTAGGCACAAAATGCTAGAGTAACTCAGTGGGGGCAGGCAGCATCTCTGGGGAGAAGGAATGGGTGACGTTTCGGGTCGAGACCCTTCTTCAGACACAATGACTATTGTGGAAACCGAATGGTTACATCAGTTTATCAGGTTCCCACTTGATAACCCTACTACATGGTTTGTGTTTTTTATGTTAACATGTAGGTAGCTGATTATTACATATGGAGTTAGTTATTGTCCTTAGCATAAGTTTGCATAATCAGTCTGGATAGTACTTTGGCTTTGGGCTTGGTTTTCTGGTTGAGTGTTTATCCTGGTGTTATAGCACAGGTACTTTGTGTTTTAATTGTAATTTAGTTTATTGCCATATGTACTGAGGTACAGTGGAAAGCTTTTGTTGCATGCATGGTTTAGCATCAGTATCTGATATGGCGGCATATGGTAAACCTGGTCAGTTCTAGTGATGTACAGTGATGTAATTCCCTGTGTTAGAATATACCAGCTAATTACATGATGAGTTGTGCTGCTATCTCATCCATCAACATAGAGAGTATGCTGGTCAGTTTTGTAATATATACTGTATATAGGGTTGGTACTTCCTGAGTAAATATAAAGTGGACAGGCCAGGAATATGATAGACACAAAATGCTGGAGTAATGGGACA
>CM075977.1:373161496-373307909 GCA_038087875.1 Malacoraja senta
GATGGGGCTCCGTCCGAGTCATAGGGTGATACCGCATGGATACATAGAAACATAGAAAATAAGTGCAGGAGTAGGCCATTCGGCCCTTCGAGCCTGCACCGCCATTTGATATGATCATGGCTGATACAAGCCTTTTGGCCCAACTTGCCCACACCTACCAACATGCCTCAACTGCATTAGTCTCACCTGCCTGCCTTTGGCCCATATCCCTCTAAACCTACACTATCCATGTACCTGTCTACGTTGCAATAGGACCTGCCTCAACTACCTTCTCCAGCAGCTTGTTCCATATTCCCACCACCCTTTATGTAAAAAAGCTACCTCTTAGGTTCCCATTAAATCTTTCCCCCGTCACCACAAAACGATGTTGTTTGGATGTTGATTCCCCTACTCTGGGCAAAAAATCTATACCTCTCATGATTTTGTACATCTCTATAAGATCACCCCTTATACTCCTGCACTCCAAGGAATAGAACTCCAGCCTCCTCAACCTCTCCCTATAGCTCACACCCTCGCGTCCAGGCAACATCCTGGTAAATCTTCTAGGAATTCTTTCAAGGTTGACAGTTGTACAGTTGAGTGCCATTCAAATTAATTAAGTCTGGAGTGCACTGGGCATCAATGGAATGGAGAGGAGAAGAGCCATCGGGAACACCACAGAGGTAGCGGAGAAGGCCTCGAGATGGCTCTAGATCAGGAGAGGAGGTCCATGGGGAGGAGCGAATGCCACCTGAACACAAGTTGTGGTCTGATCAACCACGGCTGGGTCGCCTGGGTGAGGGTGTCTGGTGTTGAAAGACCCGAAACACCCAATGACCCAGGTTACATCACTGATGATGTGTTCAGGAGCATCAATAGATGTATTTTTATCAACCACTCAAAATTATTTTTCATTAACAAAATCCTATGCTGCAGTCTCTGACCAACTTTCCAATTTCTACATTATTCTACAGATACCTACCTTTACTCCAGTAATAAGTAGTTATTATTTGAGGTAAAATGTTAAGATGCTTTATTCCACTTTGTTGTAACAAATCTGGAGCAAATTTGATCGAAATTTCACACTGCAGAATATTGAATTTGCAGCAATATCAGCATTTATTTTCTGTTCCTAATGGCCCTTCAGAAGGTGGTGGGAGCCTCAGTCATTAAAGACCCAGTCTCTTCTGGTGAAGGTATACAACAATGTTGCTGAGAATAGAGTTCCAGGATTTAGACCCAACAACAGGGAGGGACAATGCAATATATATCCGCATAATGATCATCGTATGCCTCAAATGGAAACCTTTAGGTGGTCATGTTACCGTGTACCTACAGCCCTTTCATTTCTTGGTGGAATTGCAAGATCTTGTAGATGCTACAGGAGCAAGTAACTGCAGTCCTTCTGAGAGTGTGGTTATAATCAACATTGATGACCCTTTCCGAAAACAGAATCAATCTAAGAATTTTGAGTTTAGAGGCTATCAGACAAGAATATGGCTGAGAAATTATTTATAGCTCAATCCTTATCAACGTGAGAGCCAACCACCAAGTGTGCAATGAACATGGACTAAATAGTGGATAGGTTGACTTTAATGAATCTGTAGGGTTTTAATAACAAATCAGCCTCAACAAATTAATATACGATGGTGGGGTATAAACTCATAATCTCTGAGTAACTCAACAGTATCTATATATACTTTTAAAACTCTCTGGCTGTCGTCCGTCTGTACGTCTGTACGTCTGTACGTCTGTACGTCTGTACGTCCGTACGCCGCCTTTGATACTGCCCCTGGCCCACACAGCGCGCGGAAAGGCCCATATTTTTTACCATTTCCAAAGAGATGACATTTATCTTTACGAATAGCCACTCCTGATTAAATTCGGTCCTGTTTATGTACACGTTTTTTAAATAAAATCCATCCCCCCCCCCCACCCCCATGTGATTGTCTCCGATTTTCTCCGAAAACGACGCCATATTTTTTTCGCCGATTTTCTCCGAAAACGACGCCATCTTTTTTTCGCCGATTCTCTCCGATTTTTTCCGAAAACGACGCCATCTTTTTTTTCCACGATTTTCACCCCGGGGTCTCAAGCACGTTCGGGAACAACACCCCGGGGTGTCAAGCACTTTCGGGGATCAGACCCAACGGGTCTGCACTTGGTCTAGTTATAATATAAAACTCTATGTAGCACATGAGAGCGCTAAACTTTGACATTGAAAGAATTCTACAACCAAAGTGGAACAACATTAAGTGCAGCTTTGTAATAAATGTATATGTAATAGTTTCAGAAGTGCAACCAATCGTAATGTTTTGCAGTAACAATTTATTGATTGTTAATGGAATGTTTTCATGCCTGAAATTATTTCTGTGATACTTACATTCATTCTTCTTTTCAGGTCATAGAGCTGCAGAACCCATGATTCCACAGGCGGACTGCTCAAAGGTAGATATGGCAATGCAAGGTATATCTGACGATTCTGTCAGCTGCTGTCCCAAAGGTACAACCAGTGCCACTGGATTACAGAAACCACACTACATTCATAGAAATTATGGATTTTTAGAAAAACAAATAATTGATTTGCTTGGGTCAGCATCCAATAAACATGTTTTTTAATTAATTACTGGCAACAATGAAATCAACAGATTTCAATTGATTTCAGAAATAAAAGAAAATTTTATTTGAAATTGGACATAGATTTTATTTCGGTCACGTGAGTGACTACGTGAAGAGCCCGCTAGCCCGCATGCGCGTCAAATTCATCGACGCATGGCGCGAGAATTGGAGCAGTTCGAAACTGCACCGACAGGTAACGGGATAATTTCTTTCAGGAACGGGCCACTGCTCTGAAAATAGGGCAGTGGGCCCGGAGAAGCTGGCACAGCTTCTGCAGCTGCCGCCATAGAGGCTCCATGGAGCTGGCGGAATAAAAACAACAGCGGCCGGCGCGGCCGGTATAACGAACGCTGTGGAGGCTCGGAGCGAACTGCCGTTTTTAAAAATAACAGCGACCGGCTAAGGCCGGGTCAGCGTATGCTGTGGAGGTTCCGCAGCAGCTGGCATTTTAAGAATAGCAGCTGCCGGCTGAGGTTGGGTCAGCAAACGCTGTAGAGCAGCAACCACTGTGGAAGGAGAAGCTGACAGCTATAAATACCGGCTGCCGCGGAGGCTCAGCAGGAGCTGGCGGTCTATAATAGCGGCTGCCGCTCGGCCAGGTCTGTGACTATCGTGGCAGAATGGGGCTCCACTGGAGTAGGCGGCTGTTCGGAGCATCTGACAGGCAATGCCTGTACAGATTGATGCTCCGAAAGGGAGTCAGCCAGAAGTCTGAGGAGGCAACACCTGGTTCAGGGTTGCATTCTATTTCCTCCCCTAAGAAACTCCATTGAGGCTCTAGAAGGGAGCAAGGAGCTCCTAGCTCAGGAGGCATTTACAGGCTGTGTCTGTCAGACGCTTTTGGGAGCAACACCTGGTTCAGGGTTGTATTATGATATTTCCCGCTCAGAAGAGGGGAGTGTTGGAGGTTCTTACATAGGTGACTCCAACTATGTGGATATCGATAAGGAAATCGAATCCCTGAAATAATGGGGGATATGCTTCATTTTAATCATATGAACAAAATATGCTCCGTGCACCGGAGGCATTAACAGGCGGCTCCAGCCATATGCCTGTGGCAACTCCTGGCTAAGGGGTGCAGTATTCCTCCCACTCTGATGAGGGTGTATTGGAGAATATTACAGAGGTGACTCTGATTATGGGAATATTAATAGGATATCTGAATCCCATGATTTATCGATTTACCGGCTCTTGTCACATATTTTCCATCCCTTTGGGGATAGGAGATTCACTGGAGGAAGATCTGGCTAAAGGTATCCGGGACATCTGCAGTCCACATAAACTGCCAAACTTTTTGGATGTTCCATACGTCAATTCTATCAGTTGAGATATCCCAGTGATGATATGTAGGCAAAGAATTATGTCAGCAAGTCCAAAATCCGCTCTGGAGTCATTACGGACTTTTGCAAGTCATAAGATGGGTCTCATCTCTCGGAAGTGCAGAAAGCTGTATTAACACTTCTCTGTTATACACAGTTGGGGCTGTTGCCTTCGCAAAATGCTATAAGGCATGAGATAATTCCCCAAATGGCTCATTTTTTACAGGGCCAGTAATGTGCAGCCTGCATAGTATCTCTTTAGAGAGGACTTATGTAGCAAGTGAAAACTTGCCGGGGTTAGGCGGCTGCGGGGGTGGAGTACCATTCTATGTGGGTAAAGCTCCAGTATACCAGCAAGTTTTCACCCTGTATTCATGGAGCATGAAGCGCCGTTGAAGCTCTGGAAAGGAGCAGTCAGGAGTCACTAGCTGGCCTCGCAAGAACAGGTTGTTGAACCAAGCCTGCAGTATGGCAGGCGTGACCTGTCCAGTGAGCCGCTGAGGCTCCGAAGGAGCAGCTGGTCAAAGGAACAGCCTGTTGATCCAGGCTGGGAGAATCTGGCAGCGCGATCTGCACAGTCAACTCCAGCAATAAAGGCAGAAGGCCGCAGGAATAGCCTGTCAAGGCAGGCTCAGAGTTATGGCAGGCCTGGCCTGTTCAGTGAGCTCCGCTAAGGCTCCAATTGAGCAGAAGGACCGGCGTGTCAAACCAGGCTGGGAATAACTGGTAGCGTGACCTGCACTTTAAAGCTCCAGCAAGGCTCTAAAGAGGCTGTAGGCCGAAGAAGTAGTCTGTCCCATTGGGCTCCGGAATACTGGCAGGTGTGCCTTGCACAGCAATATCACCCTTGAGCTCCGGGAACGAGCTGTTTGGCAAACGTGGGGCTGACGATGTGGTCAGACAGGGTCTGCAATGGAACTTCGCTGAAGCTCCAACAAGCAGGTCGACCTGGGCTCAGAAACGCTGGCAGGTAAGGTCTCTTTATTAACTGCCGTAAACTCCAAAATGGAGCAGTCTGTCGCCCCAGGTTTGGATTCACTGGCAGCATGGGCTGTCTAGTACTTTTCACTGTCTCTGGAGAGATCAGGTTAATGCAGAGACATTGGCAGGGTGCCTTGCATAGCTTACCTCTGTAAGTTCCAAGTAGGAACAGTTTGGCTACCCTGGTCAGGGTAGACCATCTTGGAACTGGCTGGCCATATGGAACATATTGACCAGGGAAGCTCTGCCTCAACATCTGTGATTGAGGTCATCAAGCTGCTCAGTAGAGTGAGGTAGTTTGAGGTTTCCCTCAACACATGTTTAATTCTTTCAGCTCAGTTAGTGGAGTTGCCAGTTCGTTGGAAACTTCATTGCCATCCTCTCTGGGATATGTAGAAACCAGCAGAAAGCCAGTCTGGCAAGTAGCATTTTTTATCTGACCTGCAGGTTCATGTTGTGAATTTAAAAAAAAATAATAATAATCTGTAGGCTCTCAATACCAGTATTCCGGATTGAGTGGCTGGTCGAAGACAGAGTGTTGTGCACACTGGCGACTGAGACAGGTGGTTTCAGTCAGAGGACTGTGGAGCAACTCCTGGTTCAGGGTTGCATTATGCTATTTTCCATTCTGAGGAAGAAGGCTGAGGTTTCGTGGTGACTCTGACAGTCAAGAGTTGACAGGGAACACGTATTCCCACATCAACTGGATATTGTGTTTCAGCTCTAGTCATCAAGATCTGATTATATGTTATGAGCAAAATAAATAAATAAATAAATAGATAAATGCATCTTCCGCGGCAAGAGAAGCCTAAAGTTTCCTCCGTAAGGTCAATAAAGGAAATGAAGGTTATCCAAGTGGAAACAGAGACGTCTCACAAAGGATGAGTAGTCTGCCCAAGAACACGAGGGGTATATTTCTGATATTTCTCAAGGTTGTAGCAAAGTGGAGCATGCCAAATCAGGTTAGGATTTGGCTAGTCTGATCATGTGTCTCGTTACCCACTTTAAGATGGATAATTATTTTTCAGCAATTTAGCCAATTCAGAGGATTAGGGCCTCAATCGATCTTGAAGATGCATACTTTGCCATATCTCTTGCCAGTGGTGCGAAGTTTAGGCTCTGCCTAGGGTATGTACAAAGATTCTAAAGCTAATGCTGCCCTACTCAGATCAAAAGGGCATTGTGTCATGGAGTTTATAGACGACACGCAAATTTTGTAGCTGATAAGACTCAGGGGTTTATCAGTAGATGCCTCATCCTTAAGATATTAAGGATGAGGCAACAGGAAATTTAATAATGCCAAATTTGCCTACTCATTCAGCGTGTCCATGGTAAAGGCGGCTGAAAGAAGCTCCTATTTACTCTAAGTCACGAGTGATGGCTAGCAGCCTATTTCTCATGCAGCTAGCTCTGCATGATTGTATGGGAAGTTTGTGAAGAAGACAGGTGAGCTACTTTTAAACAGAAGTAGCAGAGCTTTGTGTTTCTTTCAGTTTGCGCTCAGAGAAGCGATTATGTTATAATACAATTGACACTGTTTGTGCTGCTTTGTCATTCTCTATAGTACCATGTGGGACAATAAATGATTGATTATTCTCCCGTTGTTGACTAACATCATGCAAGGTGTATTTTATATGACCGCTCTAAAGCCTAGACTCATAGTAGTGTGGAATGTATATCAGTAAATTATTATGCAGATATTCATCTACAGTTTTCCTAATGGGAGCAGAATCTTTTAAGTTGATTATGCTTTAGCAGCTGATTCATCACAAAGAACACACCCTTTACTCAATCTCTGGCTCGGTCTCTGGGTCATAACTGACATGAGGGTAGCTTGTTATGGGAATGATCTCATAAAGCTAAACGGGCATGGTTGGGTACAAGTTGGAGTTGACAGCATACCCACCAGATCGGAGATTGGGGGTGTTATTATGTATACAGGTACACTGAGCTTGCTGGTACCTATGAGATGAAGGATACTTTCTTCATTGTTATTGAATAGTTTTTCAAGAGATTGTTGATGGCTCATTAGCAGCCAATAGAATGGATATTCCCATTTGTCCATCTCCTTGCAACAGCAGGAGGTTTACATAGTGCACTTTCAGAAGTTATAAAATGTTGGTTGAAAATGCCTGGATGATTGCAGATAGAATTCTGTACAGTGTTGCATGAGTTATTGTCTAACTCAAAGCCAATTGGGACTATGGTCCGATTAAGAGCAATGGCCATGTATGCAAGTTAGCATCATGTTGTTAATAACCCATGCCTTTCTACCATTTATGGTTTTATCTGTTTAAGTGTTTCACAAACAGATTGGGTTACTGCATGAAACCACATAGCTTTGAAGGCTTCATGTAGTCACTCACATGACTTCGAAATAAAATAGAAAGATTAAATGAAAACTTACCGTTTGAAGTTTGATCTTTATTTTATGAGAAGTTGAAGTGAGGGTTTACGTGCTCTCCACTCCCACCCCTGATTCTCATAAAGATCATCCCATAAGTCAAGGGTCGTTAATCTTTCTATAGTTTAAGTTCTGCAACTGGTCTGTGGTTTCATACAGTTGCTGTGAAGATTGACGCGCATGCGGGCTGGCGGGCTCTTCACGTAATCCTCACTTCAACTTCTCATGAAATAAAGATCAAACTTCAAACGGTAAGTTTTCGTTTAATCTTTCTATTTTATGCTATCGACACAAAAAGCTGGAGTAACTCAGCAGGTCAGAGAAAAGGAACAGGTGACATTTTGGGTCGAGACCCTTATTCAGACCCGAAACGTCACCTATTCATTTTCTCCAGAGATGCTGCCTGACCTGCTGAGTTACTCCATCTTTTTGTGTCTATCTTCAGTGTAAACCAGCATCTGCAGCTTCTTCCCATAGATTTAATGCTGATGCTTTCAGAGACTGGGCTCATATATAGAGAGTGTATATTGGGAATTTTGAGTGGGGTAGAGGCTGGAAATTATATAGATCACAAATCATGCAAATTGAATTCTGCATCTAACATCATAACAAGCAAGATGTAAATTATGTAAATTACTTCAAAATCATAACAAAATGCAGATATGTTACACTTCATTCTTGTCTAAAACTTGTGCAGATCTCTCTATTCTGGCTGACACTTATAGACAGTTCTGCTATGAGCCGTGTTTTCATTTTAAGTATTTACAGGTAGTTCCGCTACAAAATGTGCAAGAACATTTTGGGAATAGAATAGAATAGAATGCCTTTTATTGTCATTCAAACAGACAAGGTTTGAACGAAATTTCATTCCTACAGTCATGACATTACAAAAAAAACCAAGACACACACTTAACACAATTTACACAAACATCCATCACAGTGAATCTCCAACACCTCCTCACTGTGATGGAAGGCAAAAGTCTTATCTCTTCCCTTTGTTCTTCTCCCACAGTCCAGCAGTCCAAATGCAGCGTTGAGGCGACTGGGGCTCACGATGTTAAAGCCCCCGGCGGGCGATGGTAAGTCCCGCAGCCGTTTAAGCCACGCTGGGCGATATTAGGCCCTGCTCCGAGTCATTTAAACCCTGCGATTCCGGCGGGAGACGTTGCCGTTGCGGGAGCTCCGAAAAGCGGTCTCCCACCAAGGACCTGCGAGCTCCCGATGTTCCTGTCCACCGGGCTTGTGGCCGGAGTCTCCAAAGCTCCGAAGTCGGGTTGCAGCCGCGCGCCACCACAGCTCTCCCCGCTCCGAAGTCGGCCAGCTCCGCAATGGCGAGTCCGCAGGCTCCGCGACTGGAGCCCTCAGGTTGGTTCCGGTTGGAGGCAGCCGCCGGCTCCACGATGTTAGGCCCAACGACACAGGAGACCCGACAGGGAAAAAGTCAGGTCCCCGTACAGGGAAGAGATTAAACGGTCCCCCCCCCCCCCTCACATATACACATCTAAAAAATAATAAAAAATAGAACCAAAAACATACATCTAACGGGACAAAAAAACCCAGACGGATTGCAGTCGAGCCGCTGCCGTTAGGTGCCGCCACTTCGCAAGTATTCACAACTCCATAAGTTTTCATGTAGATCAAGTAATAGCAGATGTTGGTTTACAAAAAAAGACAAAAAGTGCTGGAATAACTCAGCTGATCAGGTAGCATCTCTGATAGATAGATAGATAGATAGATAGATAGACATTTATTGTCACATACACCAATTGGTGCAGTGAAATTTGACTTGCCATGCAGCACACAAATAAAGATTACATCAAAGAATTTAACAACATAAAAACATCTGGAGACAAGGAATGGGAGATGTTTTGGGTTGAGACCCTTCTTCAAATGGTAAAACTTCTGAGAGTCAGGGGAGAGGGAGTCTAGAGATAAGGAAGGGTAAGGTGTGAAAACAACATATCAAAGCAGACGGATATGTGATGTTTCAGGTCAGGACCCTTCTTCAAACTGATCACCCTTCTCCACAACCCTGTCTTCCTTGAGTAAGCTAGTTGAGAATTGTACAACTAAGTCATCATAAATTCTGTACATTTTAATCTTCTGGATCAGCCTACCATGAGGGACTATCAAATGCCTTACTGAAATTCCTCAAGGCAAAATGCAATATTACTCTAAATGCAATATTACTTATGCAATATTATTTATGTAACATACAGCTTTTAGTATTTTTAGCTTGCAGTAATAAAAATAAATTTATAGTTATTAAAAATACATTAATTTTTTTTTAATCCATGTAGGCTACATCCACTGGCCTGCCCTCATCAATCTTGGTTACTTTCTCAAAATACTTCATCAAATTAATGAGACAGAATTTCTCACACATTACCTATGCTGACTTTCCTTAATCAGTTTATTCTGAATCTATCAATGTAAATCAATCCTGTCTCATAGAACTTTTTCCAATTGATTTTCTTAGACTCCTCAGCCTTTAGTTATCTGACTGATCTACTGCTCTTCTTAACCAAAGGAACATTATTTTTTTCTTACAGTCTCCTCAAACATCACCCGTGGCCAACAAAGGTGCAAAATTCTCCATCAGGGCACCAGCATTCTCTTCCTTGTTTAGTTTAGTTTAGTTGAGTTTAGAGATACAGCATGGAAACAGGCCCTTTGGCCCACGGGGTCTGCGCCGAACAGTGGTCCCTGCACATAAAAGTTACTCAACACACACTAGGGACAATTTTTACATTTATACCAAGCCAATTTACCTACAGACTTGTATGTCTTTGGGGTGTGGGAGGAAACCGAAGATCTTGGAGAAGACCCACGCAGGTCACGGGGAGAACGCACAAACTCCATACAGACAGCACCCGTAGACAGGATCGAACCCGGGTCTCCGGCGCTGCAAGCGCTGTAAGGCAGCAACTCTACCTCGGCGCCACCGTGCCGCCCTATCTCCCATAAATCTCATCAGGCCCTGAGAATGTATCTACCCTTACGCACCCCAAAAGGCCTAATACCTCTTTCTTAATACTGAAATGCTCTGGGAAGTCCACCACCTTCTACATCATTCTCTCTAGGGAATGCAGATAAGAAGTATTCATTTAAGACTTTGCATACCCCCTGACTCCACACAATGATTACCCATTTGGTCGCTACCTTTACTCTTGTTACTCCCTTGCTCCTAATGTACTTATAGAATGTCTTGAGATTTCCTTTCTAAGATCTTTCCTGTGATAGATATATCAAGTTCTCCTTTATCCTCCTAATATTTTATATAAGATCTTTCCTGCACCTAATGAAGAGATTATCTTGTTTCCAGTTGCCTATAACTATCATGGGCTTTTTGCCCCCTATATTTTCCACAGGTGGGAGAGTCTCGGACTAGAGGTCATAGCCTCAGAATTAAAGGACGTTCTTTTAGGAAGGAGATGAGGAGAAATTTCTTTAGCCAGATGGTGGTGAATCTGCGAAATTTTTTGCCACTGAAGGCTGTGGAGGCCGTCACAGGATATTTTTAAGGATTTTTAAGGATAGATTCTTGATTAGCACAGGTGTCAGAGGTTATGGGGAGAAGGCAGGAGAATGGGGTTAGGAGGGAGAGATAGATCAGACATGATTGAATGGCGGTGGGCTGATGGGCCGAGTGGCCTAATTCTACTCGTATTCCTTATGACATTATGATCCTGAATAGTCCTTGTCAAACAGGGTTCCCTAATCTTACCATCTTTGTCTTTCACCCTTGCAGGAACATGTTGGCAATGAACTCTTCAATCTTACTTTTAAAAGACTTGTTGCATGTCATTATATCTGCAATCAGCAGCTCCCTATCTACTTTTGTCAGGTTAGTGTCTTACACTATGGACATCAGAGAGAGAGAGAGACAAGGAAGTATAGATGCTGGTTTACAAAGAAAGACAGTGCTGGAGTAACTCTGCGGGTCAGGCAGTATCTCTGAAGAACATGGATAGGTTGGGGCTATGGAAATCAGCTTTCCCCCTCTTTAACCTGTGGACCAATGTTATCCCTTTCCAGGACTGAGGAAGGACTTATCCTTTATTTTATCTGTATGAAATAAAACATTCATTTTAGGAATATGCTTTGACATAAATTGGAAAATAATCTATATTTCATCGCAAACAATCCTACAAGTGTACAGTAGATGGCGCTGTTGACCAAAATGCTTCTGTTTCAGCTGCATTGTTAATTATATTTATTCCATTATTCTATTAATGTATCTCAATCTTCCTTAGCACAATGAGTTTTACGTTAAGCAGCGGAAAATGGAGAACATGAGTGAGAGCTCTTGGGAAATGAGGCTCGTGGAGCTGGAGAATTGTTTGTACACAGAGGACCTCTTTGATAACCCTCAGACTATCCTTGATCGGACTTTGCTGGCTTTACCTTGCAGTAAACGTTATTCCCTTATCATGTATCTATGCACTGTAAATGGATCGATTGTAATCATGTATTGTCTTTCTGTTAACTGGTTAACATGCAACAAAAAGCTTTTCACTGAACCTTGGTACACATGACAATAAACTAAACTGTACTGAACTGAATTGAGTACATTTATTTACATTTATTTAAGAAACAACTGCAGATTCTGGAAAAATCAAAGTAATAGGTGACGCGTCGGGTCTGAAGGAGGGTCTCGACCCGAAGCTTCACCTATTCCTTCGCTCCATAGATCCTGCCTCACCCGCTGAGTTTCTCCAGCATTTTTGTCCACCTTTGAGTATATTTATTTATTTTTCAGCAAAAAGACAAACCGCCTGGGAATTTATGGGGACAGCCAGCATCTGTAGAGGAAAATGGATGGACAGCATTCTGTGTTTGGGACTCTTCTATGGATTGATGTAGTAGAGGGGAGAAAGAGAAAGAGGTGGAGGGGGGAGAGGGGGGGAGTGGGTTGTGGGGGGAGTTGGCAAGTAATAGATCTATGGAAGGAGGGTGGAGTTAGTAACAAAGGCTGGAGTTGATGTGGAGAAGACAAAGGGGTGAGAATGGTGGAATATGATGAGAAAGGAAGGCAGGGAGTGAAATGCAGAACCAGTGAGAGGGATGATGGGTGGTTGGGAACTGGCTGGGGAGGTGGTGGGGGGTGGGATGAAAGGATAGAGTAGGGGCTGGAGGATGAAAAGTGGATTGAGGAGGTGAAAGAGGAGAAGAACTAGGTGACAAGGTCGGGGCAGTAGAAATAAATATGTATGTGGGGGTGTGGAACTGGGTAGATAAGAAAGAAAAGAGAGGCTTACCTGAAACTGGAGAATGCAGTGTTTATACCATTGGGTAGTCAGCTACCCAAGAGAAATATGAGGTGCTGTTCTTTCGGTTTACATGTGGCTTCAGTCTGACTAGAGGAGGTGAGGACAGGCAGGTCGGTATGGGAACGGGAAGAGGAATTGAAGTGGCTTGCAACTAAGAAATCCAGCTGGCCTTAGCAATTAAAGTGTAAGTGTTTGATGAGCGGTTGTCTAGTTTATGCTTGGTCTCAGTGTAGAGGAGGCCACATTGAGAGTACTGTATACAATAATACAATAGACAAGGACGGAGGAGGGGATGATTGTGTAATGCGATCTCTTTTGAAAACTTTTAAAAGTAAAAGGCTCAATTTTAATATTATAGTCATTTTTATGCTTCCTCTTTTTATATGGTTCTGTTGCCTTTTTATGATGCTTCTTGGTGTCCTCCTCAGCTGCATATTATCGTGAACTCAAGGTTTCATCAGTGTTGAGAATTTCAGTACTGAAGCATGCATGTAAACTTCTGTCTCACCTGTAAGGGCTATTTGGGTTCCTGAGAGGAGGTGAGAGAGCAGGTACAATAGGAAGTGTAGATGTTGCAACTTTAGTTGTTGCATGGAAAGGGGAAGGGATGGGAAGGGGAAGAAGGGAGGAATGAGTGAACCAAGGAGTTACAGTGGGTGTGCTGCATGTCTAAAACAGAAAGGGGTAGGGACAGGAAGAGTGCCTGGAACATGCTGCAAAGGCAGAGCTGCCAACTCTCACGCATTGAGCAAGGCAGACAGCACTCTTATTCTCTGTTATTCCCACTTGTCCGGACCGTCACACACCTCCAATTCAAATTTACATTGAAAGACACGGACCGGGCAGTGAATGAGTGACACCCAGCGCAGCCCCCCCCCCCCCCCCCCACTTTTTTGGCTAGACATGTTTCAATGTCTCTGGCTTTGGACGAGGCGCTGCTGTGCTCTGAGCAACCTGGTCGTGGATGTTGGAGAGCCGGGGTGGAGGGAGGAATGGAAACAGAAGCAGCGGTGGGGGCAGATGCGGATGGGGAGCCGGGGCTGGCGAGAGTTTGCCGGCTGGTGAGTCGCTCGCTGCAGCTCTGGCCATGGAGCAGTCTCAGTGCAAGAGTCCCGGGCCATCGGAGGCGTCAGAACCGTTGTGTCATGGCCGTGTGAGTCTCTGTGCTGAATTTGCCCTGGTGACGGCATGGACCAGGCTGCGTCTCGGTGCATCCTGCGGCTCGGTGCTGCTTGAAGTAGTTACCAAGCACTAGGTAGAAGTGGTGGAAGATAGTGGCCTGGTTGGAGAAAGCATCCTGCTTGCCTGCAAGATTTTCACTTACTGTAAATGCAGGAAAAATGTTCCCGATGTTGGGGGAGTTCAGAACCAGGGGTCACAGTTTAAGAATAAGGGGTAGGCCATTTAGAACTGAGATGAGGACAAACTTTCTTCACCAGAGAGTTGTGAATCTGTGGAATTCTCTGCCACAGAAGGCAGAGGTTAATTCACTGGATGTTTTCAAGAGAGAGTTACATTTTGCTCTTGCGTCTATCGAAATCAAGGGATATGGGGAAAATACAGGAAAGAGATTTTAGATGAACAGCCATGATCATATTGAATGGCAGTGCTGGCTCGAAGGGCCAAGTGACCTATTCTTGCACCTATTTTCTATGTTTCTATGCTTGAGTTTATGGCAATAAAACTCGACCACTTGATTTTGAAGCATTCATGCATGGTGGAGGTATAATGTAGTCATAGAGTGATACAGTGTGAAAACAGGCCCTTCAGCTACACTTGCCAACGCCTGCCAACATGTCCCGGCTACACTAACTGCTTTTGGTCCATATCCCTCCAAACCTGTCCTACCCATGTATCAGTCTAACTGTTTCTTAAATGTTGGGATAGTCCCTGCCTCAACTACCTCCTCTGGCAGCTTGTTCCATACACCCACCACCCTTTGTGTGGAAAAAGTTACAAAAAACATTGAAATCATACTTCTACAATGCACTAAAACATGATTTTAATATATCAAATTTCAAAAAGCACCCCCTCCCACACCCTCCCCCCACTCGGTCGCTCCACTGCCTCGCCGGATACCCCCAAGGCCAGTGATCAGTGATCGCTCAGCCCCCCAACCCTGGTTCAGACAGAGAGCACTGCCAGATGTGAGCGGGGAACTGAGGCCAGTTGTCCGTGATGTCTGGATCCCAATGCTCAGAGCTTCGTGTTTTGGAGTTGGCTAATGTTATTGATTTGTAATTAGCCTGATTTGTAATTAGTTGACAAAACCTTAATTTATTAATCCGGAATATTCAGGGGGATGGATAAGTGTAATATTTAAATTACATGCAGGGTGTCAGGCTGTCTGTCCCAACATACAGCCCCGATAACCCATTATTTCCTTCAGTTAAATATTGGGAAGGTAGCAATATTGTCATTTGCCACTCAACCATTATGTTTGTTTACCTCACTGACTATATCTAAACCCCCACCCCCCCCTCAAATTCCTTTGACGGTTTGAATAGAAATGTCCCCAATCTCGTTTTATTAATTGAACATATAGATGAACATCCTCAAGGAGTGTAATCAGATGGAAACTGATTCAGATGCGATGTTTAAGAGCTTGTTCAAAGAAGGGGCATATTTTAAAGGAGTGACAGAGGTACTTGCAGGGGAATGTGTGAGGAGGTTATTATTTGTCTTTAGTTTTAGCTTGAATCAGGACATCTGAAGATTCAATGTTTAATATAGTAATTGTGCTGATACTGACTCCAACCAACCACATAATGAATATCATCCATTCCGGAGGTTTTATTTTTCTGATGCCATTTAAACTTCACTTGGATTTCAATCACTTCAATGTAAAAGTAATTGGGAATGGGGAGCATTGGAACAAAAATTTGCCCTCAGTACACATCAACTGTAATATAATAATGTATGCATATTGGTAGGCGCAATCAAAACAAAGATCTTTTATCATTGTTGTGTTATGAATACCACAGAAAATATTATGTACTCTCAAGATCACATTAAATAGAATATTATTGTTTAAATATATATTGTTATTGGACTTTGCATTTCGGAAAAGTCCAAGCTGAGAGGAAGACAGCAAAATACTGAAAATATTGGGGGTGAAAATGACTTCAGACCAGTTTGTTAGGAAAATGAAGGAAATGGTAACAGAATACTTATACAGTTGAGTGAGTATGATTTTATGGATGAGAAATTGTGTTCAACCAATTGATGACTTCTTTGACAAAGTAACTAGCATGGGAGCCAATGCAAATTTTGTTATACAAAATTTTGTCCGTGAAGAGCCCCATAAAAGATTACCGCATTAGATAAGCATCTGTGGACTTTAACGTAATAGGTTAAGTCCAGGGAGTCAGATATGGGGCTTTGTGTGTGGGCCAGATATATTGTCAGTGCAGAGGGGCTAGGAGCAAGGCAAAGTTTGCATAAACAATAAATGTCTGGAATAGTACTTGTGCAGTCAAAGCTGGCGCAATGGGAGTGTTCAGCACTGGGAACCTAAGCAGGTAAGCAGCTATGATCTGGATAGAATAGGGGGCCAGGTGTAAGGCTGGACTCGGGGTCAGGAATGAGAGAAGGTATGCAACTGGAGTCAGGGTCAGGAGTAGTACCAGGTGTGCAGTGAGACCCAGGTTGGTCAACATGGGCCAAGTGCTTGATTATTATCTGACTTCCATACATGAATACACTGGAATAGAATAGAATAGAATAGAATAGAATAGAATAGAATAGAATAGAATAGAATGTCTTTTATTGTCATTCAAACAGACAAGGTTTCTACAGTGTTTTACATTACAAAAAACCCAAGACCCACATGTAACACAATTTACACAAACATCCATCACAGTGAATCTCCAACACCTCCTCACTGTGATGGAAGGCAAAAGTCTTATCTCTTCCCTTTGTTCTACAGATCATTCGTGTGCTGCACCTGTTGATCAGAGCCTGGCTCTACTGTGGAATGTAAATAGGAGTGTAATTTAGCCTAACCTTATTCAGAGCTAATCCAATTTAAACCATAAATATTGCATTCAAGTGTAAGTTAAAAGACTCGCTAGATTCTGCACCAGATTGCACAATTTCAAGCAAAAAAATGCAAAGGCTCTGCACCATGGGAGGGGGACACCCCCTCCCACCCCCTCCCACACCCTCCCCCTCCCACACCCTCCCCCCATCCCACACCCTCCCCCCCTCCCACACCCTCCCCCCCTCCCACACCCTCCCCCCCCTCCCACACCCTCCCCGCCTCCCACACCCTCCCCCCTCCCCCCTCCCCCCTCCGCCCTCCCCCCTCCTACAACCTCCCACCCCCCCCCCTCGGGCGCTAAATGCCCTCGGGCTTGGTTTCTCACAATTTCTCACACCCAACTCTCACCCCAATGTTTTTAAGAAGGAACTGCAGATGCTGGAAAATCGAAGGTAGACAAAAGTGCTGGAGAAATTGAGCGGGTGCAGCAGCATCTATGGAGCGAAGGAAATAGGCAAAGTTTCGGGCCAAAACCCTTCTTCCTTGATGTATAGTGGGGAGGAGGGGGGGAGACAGGGAGAAGAAAGGAACAAGGAAGTGGAGGAGCCCGAGGGCTGAGGGAGAAGGGGAGGAGACAGCAAGGGCTACCGGAAATTTGAGAATTCAATGTTTATGCCGCTAGGGTGCAGACTGCCCATATGAGGTGCTGCTCCTCCAATTTCCGGTGGTGCTCACTCTGGCCATGGAGGAGGCCCAGGACAGAGAGGTCGGATTTGGAATGGGAGGGGGAGTTGAAGTGCTGAGCCACCGGGAGATCAGGTTGGTTAATGCGGACCGAGCGGAGGTGTTCGGCGAAACGATCGCCAAGCCTGCTCTTGGTCTCACCGATGTAGATCAGCTGACATCTAGAGCAGCGGATGCAATAGGTGAGGTTGGAGGAGATGCAGGTGAACCTCTGTCGCACCTGGAACGACTGCTTGGGTCCTTGAATGGAGTCGAGGGGGGAGGTAAAGCGACAAGTGTAGCATCTCTTGCGGTTGCAAGGGAAAGTGCCCGGGGAGGGGGTGGTGCGGGAGGGAAGGGAAGAATTGACCAGGGAGTTATGGAAGGAGCGGTCTTTGCGGAAAGCAGACAGGGGGAAGATGGGAAGATGTGGCGAGTGGCCCCACCACTCGCCACATTTTCCCATCTTCCCCCCTGTCTGCTTTCCGCAAAGACCGCTCCCTCCGTAACTCCCTGGTCAATTCTTCCCTTCCCTCCAGCACCACCCCCTCCCCAGGCACTTTCCCTTGCAACCGCAAGAGATGCTACACTTGTCCCTTTACCTCCCCCTCAACTCCATTCAAGGACCCAAGCCGTCATTCCAGGTGCGACAGAGGTTCACCTGTATCTCCTCCAACCTCATCTATTGCATCCGCTGCTCTAGATGTCAGCTGATCTACATCGGTGAGACCAGGCGTACGCTTGGCGATTGTTTCGCCGAACATCTCCGCTCAGTCCGCATTAACCAACCTGATCTCCCAGTGGCTCAGCACTTCAACTCCCCCTCCCATTCCGAATCCAACCTCTCTGTCCTGGGCCTCCTCCATGGCCAGAGTGAGCACCACCGGAAATTGGAGGAGCAGCACCTCATATTCCGCTTGGGCAGTCCACACCCTAGCGGCATAGACTTTGAATTCTCCAATTTCCGGTAGTCCTTGCTGTCTCCTCCCCTACTCAGCTCTCCCTCAGCCCTCGGGCTCCTCCTCTTCCTTTTTCCTTTCTTGTCCCCGTCCCCCCCGTCCCCACCCTACATCAGTCTGAAGAAGTGTTTTGGCCCGAAACGTTGCCTATTTCCTTCGCACCATAGATGCTGCAGCACCCGCTGAGTTTCTCCAGCACTTTTGTCTACTCTCACCCAATGTTGGCAGCCCTGCAAAGATGATGGTAGATGCAGATATGATAATGGTGTTAAAGAGGTTTTAAGATAGACACATGGATATGCAGAAAATGGATGGATTACTTGCAGGCAGAGATTAGTTTAACCTTGCATCATGTTTAGCATGCACATCATTCCGTAGACATTGTGCTGTGCTTTTCCATGTTCTAATGTTCTATTCCAAATTGGGGAGTTGAAACCTGACTATTTATTTTAGATGATTTAGGGAGCCAACAGGTATGGTAGGTAGGGAAAGACACTGCACTACTTGCCCTTCTGTGTAATACAAACAAAAAAATCCACACTGTTGTCTTTTTGAGCCACAACTGTTGAAAGTCTATTTGTTTGAATTGAGCAGTATTCTCTATTCACGGTATGTTGGTAATCTGTTCTGTGGAGTAAGAGCACAGAGCTGTCAAAGAAAATATTTTTACTTCATATGCATTTTCTTTTTGGTGAATTGTATGATTTCCTCTAATTCCTTACTTGCTTATATTCCCTTTTCATTCAATGCACCAAGTCAATATGATCCCTACCATACACCTCTAGAGGTTCAAGAGAGTAGTCATCCATATACCGAATCTCAATTTTCTAAGGAAGTAGAGGTGTTGATGGGCTTTTTCTAAATGATTCTGGATTTTTTTTTAAATTGCTTTGCTATCACATCCTACCATACATGCACCACAGAGGCACAGATGTGGCACTGGCTGTGGCAAAGCGATGGCAGAATGTCGTCTGACACACGAGCGCACGAGCCATACAGCCAATCTCAATGCATAAGAAAGTAAGATGGCGGAGCAGGATTAGGCCGCCCAATCCCTTGAATTTGATCCATGTTGATCCAATCTTGGCTCCAATAGCACTTTTCCATTTTCTCCCTTGCCTCCTTGCTAGTATACTCCGTCACCTTGAATGTATCCAATAACTCTGTCTCCAGAGCTCACTAAGCTAGAGACTACCAACGATTCCCCACCTTTCAATAGAATAACTTCTTCCTTCATCTCTGTTGTAAATCCCCTTTTGGTTACCAGGGATGACAAGAGAGAATTACAGAACAAGCTAGAAGCTCATTTAAATCAGGTTCTGTGTTCTAAGTTGATGCCATGCAGCTATGGCAGGGCCTAATTACCATCGCCGGTCACGAGACAAAATTGTAGGTGATTTCTTAAGCCAGCATCTTCAGTTCCTCCCTACAAACTCAATAACCCTTACTTCTGTTTAAGGCAGGCAAACCTCCAGCCCCTTTGCTGTTTCTGTCCTACACATCTTGGTGGCAGAAGCCAGATCTACTTTCACGAGGATAAATTCTCAGAAAGCGGCCGATCTGGATGGAGACCCCAGATGGATTCTGAAGTTGCTACTTCCCACACGCTGGGCTGATAATGGCCAAAGACAATAGACAATAGATGCAGGAGTAGGCCATTCGGCCCTTCGAGCCAACACCGCCATTCACTGTGATCATTGCTGATCATCCACAATCAGTACCCCGTTCCTGCCTTCTCCCCATATCCCTTTATTCTGCCATCTTTAAGAGCTCTATCTAACTCTTTCTTGAAAGCATCCAGAAAATTGGCCTCCAATACCTTCTGAGATAGAGAATTCCACAGATTCACAACTCTCTGGGTGAAAAGGTTTTTCCTCATCTCTGTTCCAAATGGCCTACCCTTATTCTTAAACTGTGGCTCCTGGTTCTGAACTCCCCCAACATTGGTAACATGTTTCCTGCCTCTAGTGTGTCTAATCCCTTAATAATCTTATATGTTTCAATAAGATATCCTCTCATCCTTCTAAATTCCAGTGTAGCCCAGTCGCTCCATTCTCTCAACATTTGACAGTCCCGCCATCCCGGGAATTAACCTCGTGAACCTACTCTGCACTCCCTCAATAGCAATGATAATGCACATGTTTGGTTCCTCTGTGTTTTTGTATGGGAGATGATGGAAAGGATGAACCTATGCGTGTGCGCCTGTGTAACAGTGTGGAATAGGACTGAACAGTGTCGTAGAGTTACTGCTGGGAATATAGGTAGAATCTGTTGGGTTTACATAGTTTATCTCCTTTTAAAACAAAAGCAGGATTTCACTGGAGAAGTAGGCACCTGTTGGGTAAATTCTCTACAGTGGGCTCGCTATCTCCCTGGAAGGTAGTAAGAGAGTGTAATCCACTCCATTTAAATGGAAAGCTACACGTGGTCCTACGTTTTCACACAGTTCCCCAATGCTAAGGTTACAAAGATGGAAAATTATCTCTCAGAGGCAGCACAGTGGCACAGTGGTTGAGTTGCTGCCTCACAGCACCAGAGACCCGCGTTCGATCCTGACTATGAGTGCTGTCTGTACAGAGTTTGTATGTTCTCCGTGTGACTGCACGGGTTTTATCTGGGTTCTCTCTGGTTTCCTCCCACATTCCAAAGACATGCAGGTCTGTAGGTTAATTGGCTTCTGTGAATTGTCTCTAGTCTGTAGGATAGAACTGGTATATGGGTGATTACTGCTCGTTGTGATTCGGTGGAACAAAGGGCCTGTTTCTACAATATATCTCTAAAGTAAACTAAAAAAAACTAAGATGCTAGCACACAATGGCATTGGAACTAATTGGACTTTGATGAAATGAGAGTTTAGCCTGGTTACCAGAAGTTGTTGATCTCCCAAATCTGTTGCTCCTGCATTTCTAAGGTGAAGTTATTGCTGTATGATGCGTTGCAATACTTTTTGAACAAAATGAACAGCTATTGAAGTATTATGTTGTGATTTTGCAGTTGGGTCATTGTCAATCAGTACATTCATGTTTGAGATTGATTAGAAATTGACAGTGGAAGCTTGACTCCATTGGCTCCATTTACACTTCATGCTGCCTGGGCAAGGCCATCAGCATAATGAAGGATGACTCTTACCCCAAACACTTCCTCTTCTCCCCTCCCCATTCAAGCAAGAGTTATGTAAGCATGAAAATGCACACCTACAGATTCAGGGACAGTTTCTTCCCAGTTGTTATCAGGCAACTAAACCAACAAGAGAGAGCGGTCCTGTCCTACCATCTACCTCATTGGAGACCCTCGGGAAATCTTTAATCCTACTTTACTGGATTTTATCTTGCACTAAACGTTATTCCCTTCATCCTGTATCTGTATACTGTGGACAGCTTGATTGTAATTATGTATAGTCTTTCCACTGACTGGATAGCATACAACAAAATAGTTCTTCACTGTACCTTGGTACCTTATGGCGGCACGGTGACGCAACGGTAGAGTTGCTGCCTTACAGCGAAATCAACGCTGGGTTCGATCCTGACTACGGGTACTGTCTGTATGGAGTTTGTACGTTCTCTGCGTGACCTGCGTGGGTTATCTCCGTGATCTTCGGTTTTCTCCCACACTCCAAAGAGGTACAGGTATGTAGGTTAATTGGCTTGGTAAGTGTTAAGATTGTCCCTATTGCGTGTAGGATAGTGTTGATGTGCGGGGACCGCTGGTCGGCATAGACCCGGTGGGCCGAAAGGGCCTGTTTTCGCGCTGTATCTCTAAACTAACCTAAAAGCGTGACAATAAACTAAACTAAACTAAACTAAATTAAACTAAATGGATGATTGGGGTTGCTAATGTGATACTAGAAAACTGTGTGAGTATTCTGTAAACCCAAGAAATTGCTAGAAATGTTATTGGTGGAATTCTGTGACACCAGGCGCAGGAGAATAGTCATCGAGTCATAGAGTCATACGGCATTCAACCAGGCCCTTCAGGCCAACATGTCCATGCCGACCAACATGCCCCATTTACACTAGCCCCACTTGCCTGCAAATAGCCCATATCTTCGAAACCTATCCTATCCATGCACCTGTCCAGAAGCTTAATTGTACTGAATGTAAGACTCCCAGCAAATCCATTGCATCCATTTGGGGCGGCACAGTGGCGCAGCCATAGAGTTGCTGCCTCACAGTGCCAGAGAACCGGGTTCGATCCTGACTATGGGTGATGTCCGTGTAGTGTTTGTACATTTTCTGTGACTGCATGGGTTTTATCCAGGTGCTCCAGTTTACTCACATATTCCAAAGACATGCAGGTTTGCAGTTTAATTGCCCGTGTTGCGTAAGATGCGAAGCTGGGATAACATAGAACTAGTGTACTGGTGATTGTTGTTCGGTGTTGACTTGATGGGCCAAAGGACCTGTTTCCGTGCTGAATTTCTAAAACTAAAAACTAAAAATTAAACTAAAATTAGTTCTCCAGCTTATTCTGTCGCTGCTCTCGTTGGTTAACTCAGCGCGGACTCTCGTCGTGGAGCGGGCGAGCCCTCGATGGGGGTCGACGGAGGGAGCACTCCGTTCGCTGGCCTGCGTCGGCCTGAAGCCGTGGTCTGCGGAGCTCCAGTTGGCACAGCGTCCGCAGCCTGGGATCCCTCGTTGGGGACACCGGAGGAGAAGAGCTCCGACCGCCGGCCCGGGGCCAACTTCTACCGCGGGCGCGGCGTGGACTTACCATCCGGAGCGGGGTCCCTCGCTGGGGATCCCTGGAGAGGATCTCTGACCGCCGGCCCTGCGGTCTGCAGTGCTTCTGGCTGCGGCGCGGCGGGGACTTTAAATCTTCGACTGCCGGCCTGTGGCCTACACCATCTTGAAGCCGCGGTCTCCGGTGGGGAGGCACCGATTCAGGACTTACCTGGACTTACCCTGACTGTACATCTGGAAGCCCGCAGCGGCAACTGTGGAGGGTTGAGGTCCCGACCACGGGGGAAAATGGAGGAAGACTGGCCAAATTTTGTGCCTTCCACCACAGTGATGAATGCTGTGGTGGATGTTTGTGTTCAATTTTTTATTGTGTATTGTGTGTTCTTTTTTATTGTATCGCTGCTGGCAAATTCATTTCACTTGCACTTATGTGCAAGTGACGAATAAAACTTGATTGATTGATTGATAACTGTGAGAAATCTAGATGTGTATATGGAATATAATATGATTGGCTTTGATTGCATTGTTGTTGACATAACATGCTGCAAACCACCTTAGCAGTTATGCTTCCAATATTTGCCTTGCTTGTAAGGGTTTTAGTGAATCTTTCTGCTACCCAATCTTTATATTAACAAACACTTGTATTCAGAGCAAACATTGACCATGAGATGGCAATACAGAGTCAGAGCCCTGTCTCAGTCACAGTGCAACATTTGTACCTTCTACTCTGGTAGAATATCGTTGCACAGTTGGTCAGTCCTGGCCTCTCCTGATCATTTTTTTTTGTGCTCTTAAACAGATCAATTTACTCCAGGTTTTTATATGGAGGTACTGGATGATATTCTTGCCCGAACTGATTTATCAGCCTTGACACTATTTTGTCAACTTGCAGACAGTCTGAAGATATTTTATTTACTGGAAAGTGGATGAACAGGATCCTAATAAATTAAAAACACTAGCATTTCTATGTCACCTTTCATGATCTCAGGATATCCAAAAGTGGATTAGTTTAGTTTAGAGATACAGCATGGAAACAGATCCTTTGGCCCTCTGAGTCCATGCCAACCAACAATCCCTGCATATTAACACTATTCTACACACACTAGGGACAATTTACAAGTATACCAAGTATATTAACCTACAACCCTTTCTCTCTTTGGAGTGTGGAAGGAAACCAGTGAGCACAGAAAAAAATCCAAGCAGGTCACGGGGAGAACGTACACATTCCGTGCAGACAGCACCCAGAGTCAGGATCGAACTCGGGTCTCTGGCGCTGTAAGGCAGCAACTCTACTGCTGAGCCACTGTGCTGTCCAAAGTCAGTAGCAGATCAAGTACTTTTTGAAGGTAGACATCTGAAGCATGAGATTCTGTCTGTCCCACTGAGTTACTCCCGCATTTTGTGTCTAGCTTCGATTTAATCCAGCATCTGCAGTCCTTTCCTGCACATTAAGTATTTTTTGAAATATAGTCACTGCAGCAATGTAAGAAAGATGTTGATTTTTTGCACCAAACCAACACTAATAAATTGCAGTGTGACAACAGTCAGATAATCTGTATTTAGGTGTTGAGTATAGGACCTCCCATTGACCCCCACCTCCCATCTACCTCTTCGGAGACCTTCGAACTATCTTTAATCAGACTTTATTGGACTTAGTTCAGACTTTATTGGACTTTATTCTGCACTAAATGGTACATCCTTTTTCCAGTAGATGGCTTGATTGTAATCATGTACAGTCTTTTCACTGACTGGATAGCACGCAACAAAAAGCTTTTCACTGTACCTCAGTACACGTGACAATAAGAATCTAAACTAAAGTAAATAAACTAAATAAATATTGTGAGGATAGCAGTTCATCTTCAAAACCATGTCTTGGGATGTATTAATCCACCCACGGAGAAATTTAACATTTCACCTGAAACTGCAATTCCTCAATTCCGCAGTGGAGTGTGTGCATCAATCTTTATACTCAAGCCTTGAGAGTGGATCGGTCCTCCGCAGTAAAGCACAAGCTCGCTTGAATGATCACAATTCATTGTGCCTGCCACCCAAAGATTTTCAACCAACATTAACCTAAAATTGCCTGCAAAGTTAGATAAGGTTAGATAATCTCCTGCCCAATTTATAGATATGAATGAAGATAGACACAAAAAGCTGTAATAACTCAGCGGGACAGGCAGCATCTCTGAAGAAAAGGAATGGGTGATGTTTCGGGTCGAGACCCTTCTTCTGACTGGTTATAGATAAGTGAAACGAGAGATTTGGAGAGATAAAGAACAATGAATAAAAGATATGCAAAAATGTAACTATGATAGAGGAAACAGGCCATTCTTAGCTGTTTGTAGGGTGAAA
This sequence comes from Malacoraja senta, assembly GCA_038087875.1. NCBI lineage: Eukaryota > Metazoa > Chordata > Chondrichthyes > Rajiformes > Rajidae > Malacoraja > Malacoraja senta. The sequence goes on from CM075977.1 coordinate 373,186,767, forward strand.
ACGAGAAGCTAGTGCGATAGAGAGAGAGAGGGAATGCTGGGGCTACCATGATACAGATATGCACCACAGTATCAATGCAGCCAGAGTGTTCCCTGCTATTAAACTTCCATTACAATTTTTATATTTTGCTGATCTCTTGAACCTTCTATGCTTTTCTGTCTAAAATGGAGTATCACATTTCAGTGATCGTATACCTCTTAAATAATTATTGGATATTTTTTCAATACAACAATAATGAATAAGTTCCAGAAATTATTTACAATGGCAACTTAAAGAATGCCTCATGCGCGGCATATCGTTGCTGAACAGTGATTTACCAATGGTTTTGTAATAGATCCAATATTTATATATCTATCTATATACTATTAAAAGTCTCATCTTGTATGTATGTATATGTGCGTGTGTGTGTGTGTCCATATGTCTTTTTCTACCTTCGTCAAAACGCTACGCGGTTATAAAAGCGGAATCAGTTAATTTAATATCATACCTATATAATTCCATTTTAAATATAGAAATTCCATCATCGGATGGGATTAGAAGAGAATGGGAACAGGAACTAGCTATAAAAATCTCTAAAGAGAGTTGGGATAAACATCTATTATATGTGCATAAATGTTCGATTAACATAAGACATACTCAGATTCAATTTAAAATTTTACATAGATTATATTATTCAAAAGTTAAATTAAGTAAATTTTACCCAAATACCTCTGCTAACTGTGATAAATGCCTAGTCCAAGAATCAACTATAGCACATTCTTTTGTTTTCTGTATAAAAATTCAAAAATGTTGGAATTAAATTTTTGAAATTTTCACCAAATTATTTAAAATAAAACTGAAACCGAATGCAGAATTGATTATTTTTGGAACAATAGAAGCAAGTTTGGAGCTGACTGCGTTTCAAAGGAGTTTTCTTAGTTATGGCTTAATAACGGCAAAAAAACTGATACTGAAATTTTGGAAAAATGCTCCTACGCCGACAATAAAAATGTGGACTTCTAATAATTGTTACATCTAGAAGATATGAGATTCCTCCTAGCAGGTAAACAAGACCAATTCCAAAAGATTTGGTCTCCATATATCGACTTATTAGAAACATAGGGTGCTACAAAATGTTGATAATAAATGGTTTTAGGACCTGGCGAGGGGTGAGTAAAGATAAGAAGTAGGTGCATCCCTTTCATATTGTCCTATCTTATTTTCTTTTTTCTCTTTTTTTCTTTTCTTTAACTACTTCCTGTGGTTTAGGTTCACATGTGTGTTCCTGGACCACTTTTTCATTCACTCACTGACTGTCTTTGCTAGCTCTTTCTATTCTTTCTTTCTATTAAAGTAGAAAAACAGTAGTGGTACAAGAACTGTATAAATTTACGTTATTGCAGATTACTGTAATGTAAAATACTTCTAATAATTTTTTTTTTAAAACAACAACAAAAATGCTACGCGGTAACGCTTACATTTTTAACATATTCTGACTCACATTTTCCCCCTCTACGCAGTAATCAGGTTCACTTAAGATTTAATCCTATATTTCACGTTATTGATGATTCAAGTTCTCATACACAGCCTTTTTCCAGGACTTTCCAATGATGATGTCACAATGCCACTCATAGTGCACCAATCACAATGGGCTCTTGAGCTGCCGAATGCCACAATTACATCACAATGGGACGTTGCCAACGGTAACCACAGCTTCTCACAGACAGACTTTTTTCCAGGAGCTTCCAGTGATGATAATCACATTGGGCTCTCAAGCTACTGAGTGCCACACCACCCGCCCCCACCCCCCCTGCTTATTCACACACCCGCCCCCTCCCTGCACGAGTTATTCACATCCCCGGCCCTCCCCCCCCCCCCGGGTTATTCACACCCCCTGCCCCCTCCCCCTCCCCCTCCCCCCCCCCGGGTTATTCATGATTAAAGTTTTTTTTAAACGCCTGTTAAAACACCAGCTTCCAGTGACGTCACAATGCCCCCCCCCCCCCCCCACGGTACAGTGAAACAAAATATTCCACCACCTTCCAGTGACGTCAGGGGGAGGGCTTCGTTTCAAAAACAGCTTCATCAGCTCCCCAACGCACATCATTGGGGGAGCACTGCACTGGGTCTAGTTACCATTAAAATTGATCGTAAAGAAGTTTGACAATCTTATTGTACAATTTTTAGCAAGTTGTAGGCAATCAAGTGAAAATCAGTGGCTCAGTGACCCCAGAACACCAACAAAGAGCACCACGGGTTGACAAGACAGATTAGTGCCAAACAAGGATATTGATGGACTTTTGTCTCTATCTTTGAGGGGTAGGATTAAGCAGGGTAGGGATGTAAATTTCAAATGAAGACTCACCCCTGCCCTTCAAGAGCTCTCTAGACGTTACACTATGTCATTTCTGGAATTTGGTGGAACAAGTCTAGATTTGGTTTCTTGTTTTGTTCAAAGCATGCACGAAAAGTATTTCTTCAATACTTTCCCGTGAAAAACAAATGTAATTAAATGTGACTTAAGGCAGCCCTTTGATTTCTTAATAGTTGCAGGGTATGAAGTCTAGACAAACTACCACCCGACTCTATAGATTGGCGTTTCAACAAACTCACCCATTTGTGTGGTGACTTACAATGTGATTATTTATTTATCTGTGCATTAATAATATTCCTGGCTGCATTTAAGAAGGGTAATGTGATACAAATTCATCACAAAAAAAAAAAAGATTTTTAAACAGGGTATATGACGTTGAAAACTTACAGTGAAACTCTGTTTTACTGCTGCATATCAGTCAATTTATTAGTAAATTAAATTTATTAGTAAATTTAATATATTTTAAAATTAGATACTTTTTCACTATTATCTTTTATGTTATTATCTATTACCAACATTGCAGCTTAAAAAAAAGAAGGAAATCACATTCGAGTCAATTTTGGGCAGATTTAGTTGCATTTTGCAATGGTGGGTAATTTGATCTAGGGAGGGTTCTTTAGTTTTGACAGTGATGGCTTTCAAAGACGTATGTTTTGAACTGATGCAAACATAACTATTACATTCAGTTGACAATGAAAAGGGCACACATCCTATCAGAAAACTGACTGCAGCCAATATCAGGGTGAAGTGAGTGTGAATTGAAAACAAAAGGTTGATTGGGTGGAACCTGCTCTACCAGCGGAACATGGAGGAATAACTATTGATGGAAAGACCTGGTGAGCAAGTTAGAGATGCCAATAATGCAGGTGGAGCCGCATGGATAAGTCATGCACAAGAAACCATAGCAACAACAAAACCACACAGTGGAAAATATTGGTGGATGTGAAACATGGAACTGGAGTTATTGGGAATTACTATGATTTGGTATGTCAGTATGGCAGGGACCTTGTACTCACCTTCCAATACCTAGTTAGTTTCTTAAGACAGTAAGCACTTAGGATGACAAGGAGCAATCCAGAGGGGAAAGAATTTAAGGAGCTACTGGCATGTTCATGGTTAACCGGGTGGCGCCGTCAGCGATGGCAGCCTTGCCAACAGTGTGTCTGTCTTTTTTTCTTTTTTTTGTTATTTTTAGTGTGTTTTAAAAGTTTGTGTTAATGTTCTCTGTTTTATGTGGGATTTGCGGGGGGCATCGGGGGAATTTTTTTTTCAATCTCTTACTTTGCCGGAGATGTGATTTTTTTCCGGATCGTATCTCCAGTAGCTCTGCTGCCTAACATCATGGAGCTGGTGGCCTTGCTCGGGACTGACTTTGAACCCCACCGTGGAGCCGTGGACTTACCATCGGAGCCAATCCCTTGCCTGGGATTGACGCTCCAACCGCGGCCTGCAGATTTCAACATCAAGGAGCTCGCAGTCTCGGGTAGAGACCGATGTCGGGAGCTCCAAACGACGCAGAAGGAACGACCCGGGGTCAGATCGCCCGGCACGGGGGAGCTGAGATTACCCCCCGATGCGGGAGCTTGATCGTCCCGACGCGAGGACCCAACGCCGCCGGCAACGGGAGCCAAGATCGCCTCATCAACGAAATTACTCGAGGCCATCGACTGCGGGAAAACAAAGAAGGCAAGAGATTGAACTTTTTTTCGCCATCCATCACAGTGAGGAATGTGGAGGAGTCACTGTGGTGGATGTTTATGTTAAAATGGTTTTTTTGTGTTTTGTTGCTTTTTATTGGTATGTCTATGGCAAATGAAATTCCTCGTATGTTGCAATACATACTTGGCTAATAAAGTATTATTATGATTATGATTATCTCTCAGAAAGCTGGCTGACTGCAAAAACTTGACCACTATTTATTCAAAAGTCAGAAAGCACCAGAGGTCTATTCATCTGCGAGGGTGCAGTAGGAAAGTTGAAACATTTCACAGGGAGTTCACTCCAGTCTCGTCATCCACATTAGTTCAAATTACAGTCAAGATTACATCTTTGACATGTTTCAAATTTATACCCAAGTGTCACAAAAATACTACAAAAGCCTTTGTGGAAATGTGAACATGATCTTTAAGCATGCGTGCAGTTCTCTTTCCAAGCTTCAGCTGGCAATTAGGCTGCCCTATGGGAGAATGAACCAAGCGGACAAGAAATATAATGAAGTTCAATATAGTGCATTCATTGGGAAGTGATGGGAAATCTGGATTGCTTCAGTAATAAAACAGGTGCAGACCCAATGGAACCAAGTGACCTGCCTTTTTGCACCTCCACAAGAACCACCATGCTGAAGTATGGAATGTGGAGCAGCATAGAAGGGGGGCATTCAGCCTATCTTGGCCATGCTGGCAATACTGTACTTTAAATTCATCCAACATCCCAGATCTTCAGTTAATAGTTTTCATCCCAGGTAACATTAGAGAACCCAGACTTTCTTTTCCTACTGTTATATGAGAATTCAGGAGAATTCTCAAGTGGAGCGCAAACATAAAGTGGAACCAGTTGAAAGTCAAACTTTGAGGTTGCCTGTTAGATAGAGGATTGCAGGACTTTGGCAACTTGGGGAAATAAATTTGCAAGAATAGCCAAATCCCATATTCCATTGTTGTCATTCTCACATGGACTTCCGTCTACTCTGCCTGACACAGTGGCACAGCTGGTGGATCCACTGCCTCACGGCTCCAGCAACCGGTTCAATCCTGACCTACGGCACCGTCTGTGTCCATCTGCCAGCGACTACATGGGGCTCCCTTGGTGCTCTAGTCACCTCCCTCATCCTCAAAGTGTGGGGATCGGTAGGTTAATTGACTGCTGTCAATTGTTCCTGGTGGGTAGGTGAGTGGTAGAATCTGGAAGTTGATGGGAAGGTGGGGAGAATAAAATAAGTTAATCTAGGATTAGTATAAAAACAGGTGCTTCATGGCCAGGGCTGAAGGGCTTGTTTCCTTGTTGTATCTCTAACACTGTGACATTTTGGATTTCAATAGCCTTATTCAGTGGTGTACATAAAAGGTAATACACTGTGGAAAAGGGAGGGACTTCTGCACTTTGTTCCCTTTTATTTTGATAAACCTGACTTTTTCCATTCACCTCTGTCCTTAGTTGTTTAAATATGTAGGTGTTGTCAGCAAGTGAAATAGTTGCAACCTACTCTTTAAGGGGACCAGTCTCACAGATGATTGCTTACAGTTAATACAATTATGATTGCGAGCTACTAAATGACAGTGAAAGATCTTCCAAAACAAAGTTACCCTTTACCATCATCTAAAAGCCAGGGGGAAGGGCAGAATTAATTAAAGTCAGCCATCACTCTGATGAACCCACAAGCTACTCCTTATCACACCCGTGTGAGATTTGCAATCTGGCTTTATTAAGGATCTCTTAAATAACATGGCCAACACTTAATTGGCGCAGTAGCACTAAATGAAGCACCATTGACCATTGAAGAGCTGCAGTGGCTGCACTTCTTTTCACTGTGGCAATTTGATTGGTTGCCAGGAAACATATGTTTGGGACTATTAGTCATTCAAATCAAACTGGGTGGTATGATGGTGAAGCAATGATAGGGATCAAAGATCAATCATAACCTTGACTATTGTCATAGGGGTATTGCACATTCTCCGTGACTACATGGGTTTCTGCTCTGGAATTCTTCTACATCCTAAAGATGTGCTGATAGATTGATAGCTACTTTGAAGTACTTTAAAATACTTATTAGTGTATGTAAACGTCAAAATGAATGGAAAGTAAGTTGATGTAGGCCTGTAGGTAAATAGGGAGAGGGGAAACTGCTATCTACCTCTTTGATGACCCTCGGACTATTCTTGGTCGGACTTTGCTGGCTTTACCTTGAACTAAACATTATTCCGTTATCATGTACCAATACACTGTAAATGGATCGATTGTAATCATGTATTGTCTTTCTGCTGATTGGTTAGCATGCAACAAAAAGCTTTTCACTGAACCTTAGTACATGTGACAATAAACTGAACTTAACTGAACTGAATTCCTCTAACTTCAACAAATCAGCTATTAAATTCACAATTTACCTAAACCTTATCTGTTGAATTAGCCTGTATTTTTACTATACGTCAATATTATAACTACAGCAAAGTAAAGTCACAAGTTTAGTCAAGGCCATCAATGTTAAATATGAACACATTTTCCACAGAAGCTGTGTAGCCTGCAGAATGTTTCCATCATTGTCAGAGTAAGTGCAAATCCAACATAATCCAGGATGAAGTAACCTTCTGTATTGGTACACCATCCATCATCTTAAACATTCTTTCCCTCCACTGACAGTGTTCAGTGGCATCAGAGTGCTCCATCTATAAACTGCTTTGGAAACACTAGACTAAGTGGGACCCATTGGGTCCCGGTCACATGGGAGGCCTGGTCCCCCAACGCAACCCGTTCCCCAATGCAATATTCCACCACTCACCCATTCCCCCAATGCAACCCGTCCTCCCAATGCAATATTGCACCACTCATGGATAGCCCCCAACTATTCAGGCATGGCTCATTTCCCCTCATCCCCCGGCAGTCCCTCCCCCCCATCTTCGCCCTCCCTCTTCTTTACTCTCTCCTCCTTCACTCCCCCAATCCCTCCATCACCTCTCCCTCCCTCTCCTTTCCCCTAGCCACAGTCACTCCCTCCCTCCCTCCACCCATAAAAAGCAGCATCTACTGTTCCTTCCTCCACAGGTCATTCATTGTTAGCTGTGGTTTAGATCCCGTTGACTTGACGATTGAACCAGTTTGCACCGTGTGTGTGTGTGTGTGAGTTACTCAAACACCTGTGCAAACTGCTCGGCCACCCTGCAACCCGACTCTCCCTCCCTCCCTCTGCCCACTCCAGCTCAGTCACTGCTCGGCCACCCTGCAACGCGACTCTCCCTCCCTGCTCGGCCACCCTGCTACCCGAGTCTCCCTCCCTCCCTCTGCCCACTCCGGCTCAGTCACTGCTCGGCCACCGTGCAACCCGACTCTCCCTCCCTCCCTCTGCCCACTCCAGCTCAGCCGCCGCTCGGCCACCCTGCAACCCAAGTCTCCCTCCCTGCTCGGCCACCCTGCAACCCGACTCTCCCTCCCTCCCTCTGCCCACTCCGGCTCAGCTGCCGCTCGGCCCATCCCCGTCCTGTTCAACCACCCACTGCTGCCGCTCGGCCCGTCCCCACTCTGCCCGCCCGCCGCTGCCGCTCGGCCCGTCCACCACCCTGCCCACCCACCTACCTGCCTGCCCGCTGCCGCTGCCGGGCCGTGGGAGGGGGGTAATGGAGTCGGTGTTTGTCATGGTTGGCACCACGGGTTTCGATGAGCTGGTGGAGAAGATCTCAGACAAGGCCGTGAGGGTGAGATACCGCAATAGCGGTGGCGGAGGAGATGGATCCGGGGGACGCTAGACGGGACTGCCATTGCCGCAGAGGGATGGGCGGGGCAGAGGGGTGAGTGATGAGGGAGAGAGAGAGAGGACCATGGCCTCCACTGGGCCTCCACTGAATCCCCCTCGGCCCCCGCCGGTGGTGCGGGAGACGATAGACAAGTTACAGTGAGGAGGGGAGAGAGGAGTTTTTGAGTGAGGCGGGACAGGCCACCGCCGGTGGAGCAGGAAGGGGCGTCGCCATCCCGGCCATGGCATTGACTGACAGGAGAAGAGACCAATCTGCGTGGCGCTGACTGAAGGAATCTGTCCACGCACATTTAAAAAGATTTTTAAGCCTCGATATATTTTACAATATAAAACCAATCAGAACAAAACTTGTTGCACTCACAGCACAGAAGAACGGCGAGTATCCTCACAAAAAATCGTAGCGCTGGTTTTGCAAAAATAGAAAAACCCGGCAAACCGGAAGAGCACAAGATCAGAGCTTTCGTTATGTAAAGATAGATAGATAGAAGATAGATAGATAGATTTCCCCAAAACTACTACGTCTCATCAAATATATAGGGCAGCACCTCTTGAGATGCATACATATCTATACATAACTAAAACTCCGATCTTGTTATCTTCTGGTTTGTGCGGTCTTTCTATTTGCACAAAAACTTCGCGATAGCGCTACGATTTTTCACCAGTTCACTCACCGTTCTCCTGTGCTGCAAGTGCACCATGTTTCATTCCGATCGGGTGAATGTCGTAAAAGTTAGCGAGGTTTAAAAAATCGTAAGAACCGCGTGTGCGCAGATCGATCTCTTCTCCTGCCGTTAAGCGCCGCATGGATTAGTCTCTTCCCTGTCACTCCCCGGGACGTTCCGTCCCTTCCTGCGCCATCACGTCTTTACTGGAGATGAGGATGGCCGGCGGAGGTTTCCAACTTCTCACAATTTTCGGAGGGACCTGAAGCAGCCCATCCCCAAGCAGCCCAGCCCTAAGCAGCCCAGCCCCAAGCAGCACAGTCCCAAGCAGCACAGCGTCGGAGACCCATCCCAGCCCAGCGTCGGAGACCCAGCCCAGCCCCGCCACGGCATGGGAGACCCAGCTCAGCCCAGCGTGGGAGACCCAGCCCAGCGTGGGAGACCCAGCCCAACCCAGAGTCTAAGATGTCGCCGATGTCACCAAATGGAAAGCAGAGACTCTGATCCCGGCATAGGAGAACGACCAGCGACCAGTGCCCGCTGTGAGTCCCCATTGCTCCTCAATTCCAGCCACTACACCTCTGGTCCCCCTCGCTGGCACCTCCTTCCCCCCCCCCCATGATACCCCCCTCTCCCCATGGCTTTTACCTGTCTTTTCTCCGAGCTCACCCCCCCCTAACCCCTGCCCACACACCCCTCCCCCCACAACACCCCACTACAACACCCCCCTGCCCACACACCCCTCTCCCCTCTACAACACCCCCCCACCCCCACACCCCCCCCGCCCCAACAACCCCCCCACCCCCACAACCCCCCGCACAACCCCCCCGCCCCCACAACTCCCCCACAAACACCGCCCCACAAACCCCCACCCCCACAACCCCCCTCCCCCTCAACCCCCCGCACCTTTGGAAAGCGTGAAGGTGGTTTACCAGAATGATGCATGGATTAAAGAGTATTAGATTTAGACTTGGATTGTTTTCTCTGGAATACCAGAGGTTGATGCGAGATCTGATAGCAGTGTATCAAATTAGCATATTATGGGCCAAAGGGCCTGCTCCCACACTGTACTGCTCTATGTTCTTTGTTCCAATGGACCTCAACAAGTTCCCACATAATGCCTCCAAAATCCCTATAATTTAGGTCCTTAACCTGTCTGTCAGTCGTATCCTTTTCTATAACTACTTAAAAACTAATAGAATTGTGGTTATTTGCCTCAAAGTTCTCCCCCACTGACGCTTCATTCACGTGTCCTACCTTGTTCCCTAAGGTCCAACATTGCACTCTCTCTAGTAGGGCTCTTTACAAAGAAGCTTTAGAAACATAGTAATATAGAAACATAGAAAATAGGTGCAGGAGTAGGCCATTCGGCCCTTTGAGCCATTCAATATGATTATGGCTGATCATCCAAAATCAGTACCCTGTTCCTGCTTTCTCCCCATATCCATTGGTTCCGTTAGCCGTAAGAGCTATATCTAACTCTCTCTTGAATACATCCAGTGAGTTGGCATTCACTGCCTTCTGTGGCATAGAATTCCACAGATTCCACAGTTTTTCCTCATCTCATTCCTAAATGGCCTACCCCTTATTCTTTAACTGTGACCTCTGGTTCTGGACTCCTCCAACATCGGGAACATTTTTCCTGCATCTAGCCTGTCCAATCCCTTAATAATTTTATATGTTTCTATAAGATGCCCTCTAATCCTTCTAAATTCCAGTGAATATAAGCCCAGTCGATCCATTCTTTCATCATATGTCAGTCCCGCCATCCCGGGAATAAACCTGGTGAACCTATGCTGCACACCATCAATAGCAATCTTGGACACATTTAAAATTTTCCTCTACCACACCTTTTATACTATGGGAGACCATTTCAATGTAAGTGAAGTTGAAATCTCCCACCAATACTACCCTTCATTCACGTGTCCTACCTTGTTCACTAAGGTCCAGCATTGCACTCTCTCTAGTAGGGCTCTTTACTATGTTTCTAAAGAAGCTATAGAAACATAGTTACATAGAAACATAGAAAATAGGTGCTATCTGCAATCTTCCAACACATATGCTCATCTAATTCACACTGACTATTTGAAGGCCTATGATACAGTCCCATTAAAGTGATCATTTGCTTCCTGTTTCTAAGTTCGACCCATAAAGCCTCATTAGACTGTTCGATCGGTTTTGGAATTGAGGCCTAACCGCTGAGTCCAGATGAAGTCAGATTTTATCATTAGTACAGGATATGAGTACTACCAAAGTGAGTTAACTTGATAGCAGCATCCTGGTGGAATAAAGATATACCACTGTCCCATATTAGTACATGACATTATTATTTTCATAGATCTATGGAGTCAATTATGGAATATCTATGATGAGGTTTTTCTAAAATGGCTGGCTTAGTTAGAATTACATTCCCTGGGAAGGTTGAGATATAATCATTCCTAGTAACACAATGGATATGATCATCTCCCTTGTTTATGCACACTTGTATTTAAAACTCCCAGCTTTTATTTGACTTATAGGGAAAGTCTGCACTCTTTATGGTAATATACTAAACATCACATGGTCGTATGCTAATATAGGAAATGATAGTTAAGTTCCTTGGTTATCTTAAACCAAGTTCTCTCTCTCAGTGTTTAACTGAAATTGTCACTATACTATTTTGAAAGCCTTTGCCAGTAATAGTACACTTGGAAATATTCAGACTGATTCACATTCATAATACATGAGTTTTGTTTTTACAGGATTTCTACACGGCAAACAGCTGAATGTATGACGACTCAGCTTTAAGAAATGCTTTTACTGTTGGCAACCTGCCAAAGAGGAAGTACAAAGGTGTAGCTTGAGTTTCAGAGACAATTAACATGTTGTGCACTGTAGACAAGAATGAGAGAGTTTCAATAGATCATCGGCTACAAAACTTTTCAACTTGCTGCACGAATGAATATCACCATGCTCAATGATTTGGATAACCTGCTTACAAAGCGTTCGTGTTGGTAGCAGCTCGTTTAGCAGGTGCAGTATTACAGGCATTTCCAGTTTTCAAAGATCCACTTCCATTTTAGAAAGGTGAGTATTATTTACTTTTTTTTTACTCTTAAGTAATAATAATCCCGATTACATAAATTATTTTTGTTAAGGAAATCTGATGTGTTTTCGGTAAGAAGGATCTGCAGATGCTGGTTTAAACCGAAGCTAGACACAAAAAGCTGGATTAACTAAGCTCTCTCTTGAATACATCCAGTGAATTCTCCTCCACTGCCTTCTGTGGCAGAGAATTCCACAGATTCAACTCTCTGGGTGAAAAAGTTTGTCCTCATCTCAGTCCTAAATGGTCTACCCCTTATTCTTAAACTGTGACCCCTGGTTCGGGACATTGGGAAAAAATTTCCTGCATCTAGCGTGCCCAATCCCTTAAGAATTTTATATGTCAATAAGATGCCCTCTCATCCTAAATTACAGTGAATATAAGGGTCTCGACCCAAAATGTCACCCATTCCTTCTCTCCAGAGATGCTGCCTGTCCTGCTGAGTTACTCCAGCATTTTGTGTCTATTCCCAGAACATTGTCCTGAATTAAAAGTTCATTGGGAGCTCAGGAAGAATTAAGAGCGATATAGCATTGCAAACACATAAATAATCTATGGTTAATTTCCTTTCATCGTTGATTGACGTCTAGAATTAGTGAGTCAGGACAAAGACCACTCTTGTAAAGTGGGGCCACCGGGGAAAAGAAAATTGCACATAAACCAGAATAAGGAGGGTAGATGTGGTTAGAAGCAAATGGGGAGAAGATAAAGGATGAGTGGAGAATGTAGGGAGGTATATATTGGTTCAAGCAATGGGTAACGGTTGATCAGTAGAAGTGGGTTACAGTCTGAGGAAGTGTCAACTGAAAATCAAATGAGTGCCTATCAGTACATAATTACTTTCATGACTGTTCATGAAAAAGTATTAATAGGTTGATGACGTGCTGAATTGTACCTTTTACTGGGACACACAAAGGCACTGAAAAAAGCACATTGGACAGATTGGCTCAACAGGCCATATAGTTCTGAGCAGTCCCATATTCTGATCGGTTTGGTTCTTACTTTTTACTGTATATCTTTTTAGTACTGAGGCATAAACAGGAAATGCTGAAAACGCTCAGCAAGATGATCAGCCATGATCATATTGAATGGCGGTGCTGGCTTGAAGAGCCGAATGGCCTATTCCTACACCTATTTTCTATGTTTCTATAACGATCTAGATCAAATGCCCTTTGACAAAACTGGGAAGGAGAGAAAACAAGATCAAACATAGACTCGGCAATTGTTTCGCTAAACACTTATGCTCAGTACGCCTTGGCCTACATGGTCTCCTAGTTGCCAAACATTTTAACTCCCCTTCTCATTCCCATACTGACCTTTCTGTCCTGGGCTTCCAGAGATTCTCCAACATTTTGTGTCTATATTCATCTTTTTTACGGTGTGGGGAGAGCAAAGGGATAAAGAGGACAAATAAATATATTTGACATGGTAAGACTATGTGTTGCCATGGTGATGTTGCTAATAATGCTTTTTCCACCATGGATATGTTTGTTTTTCATTAATATCTAGTTTTTGCAGTATTTCTTCTTCTGCTGTCTTGCATAATTGATGTTTTGTGTGTTTGTCTGAGACCTTCTGCCTGTGATGCTGCTGTAAGTAAGACTTTTCATTGTACCTGTACCTCACCCATACTTGTGCACATTGACAATAAAATAGTAAGATTAAACGAGAACTTACCAGTTTGAAGTTTGATCTGTATTTTATGAGGAGTTACGATGAGGGATTACGTGAAGACCCCGTCCAGCACGCATGCGCGACATTCTTCAAAGCAGCGGTGTGGAATCACAGGAAACACAATAATTGAAATAAACATAGTAAAGAAAAGGAGAACTAAGATACCTGTTGATCTATATATTTGAGGGTGGGAGCGGAGGGCACGTAATCCCTCATCGTAACTCCTCATAAAATACAGATCAAACTTCAAACTGGTAAGTTCTCGTTTAATCTTACTATTTTACTTCGGAGTCACGTGAGTGACTACGTGAAGATTTTAAAGCTCTGTGATTTCAAACCGTGTAACAGTTCATACTTCACTCGCTGCCGAAGTCATTCAAGGGAGGAAGTATGTTATCGTAATCAACCATAATCTGTTTGTAAACAATAATGGTATCTATTAAACAATAACAAAAGACAAAATGCTCCCCCGGGCTTAAATTATATATTTTTGCAGATTTTAAAACTCTTTCTGCAAATAACACAGGTTCTGCTAGCGGCTTGTGGTAGAACGTTTGGAACGTTTTCTCCATGTTCATTCTTTTAGCTGCCGATGTGGATGCTGCCCTGGTGGAGTGAGATGTATATACATCAGTATAGAAACATAGAAACATAGAAAGTAGGTGCGAGAGTAGACCACCAGGCCCATCGAGCCCGCACCGCCATTCGCTCATGGCTGAACACTAAACAGACACCCTTACCCACAAACAGTAGACACAAGACACAGAACACAAGACACTACCCTCCCCTTTATATCGCTATCACCCCTCTCCACCCCAAGAACCGCGTGATCTCCTGGGGGAGGCAAAAACCGGATAAAAACCCAGGTCCAATTCGGGAAAAAAATCCGGGAAATTCCTCTCCGACCCCAATCCAGGCGATCGACACTTGTCCAGGAGATCACTCAGGTCTTACTATACTAACCATACCTAGGTCCATATCCCTGCCCTCTCCCCGTAGCCCCTTATCCCCTTGGCAGCTAAAAAAACATCTATTTTAGACTTAAATATATTTAATGTTTCTGCTTCCACTGCTCCCTGGGGCAGTGAATTCCATAAATTAACCACCCTCTGGGTGAAGAAGTTCTTCCTCATCTCAGTTTTAAAAGAGTCCCCTCTTATTCTACAACTATGTCCCCTAGTTCTAGTTCTACTCCAGCAGCTCCCAGTACCTGCTTGAGCCATCTCGAGATGGTTTGGCTCAACACCCAACCATGAGGTTTCTTGTGTCTGACCCATAAGGTTTTTATTTATTTATTTATTTATTTATTATTATTATTATTATTATTATTTTTTTTTTTTTCCTTTCTCCCTCGAGAATCTCTTGTTGTGTTGATGTAAGTGAATAAGTGAGTCATGACACACAACCGTAGGTCAGGTGGGTATGCCCGGAAATCCATAACTAGGACTCAAGTTCCTGGCTTGCTCTGCTTTAGCAGCTCCTGAATGGTGAATGAACCCGGTCTGGTGTTATAACCATGTTGTCCAGTCGCAGTAAGTGGAGGGACTGGACTCTTTGTGCTGAGACTAGTAGCATCAGCATGACCGTTTTCAGGGTTAGCTTTTCCAGGGTGAGAGACCTGGCTGGGGACCATCCCCTTAGGTATGTCAGGACCACACTGACATCCCAGATTTGTGTATACCTAGGTCTAAGAGGGTTGGAGTTGACGATACTCCTCATGAGTTTGATCACCAGCGGGTGAGACCCTATGGCCTGTTGTCCTGGCACCTGTTTTAAGTAGGCTGACAGCGCACGTCTGGCAGTATTGATGGCGCTGTAGCTCAATCCTTCATTATGGTGAAGGCCCCCCAGGAACTCCAGTACATTGGTTATGGTTGCAGATGAGTACGTTGTCCCAGTAGTCGAGCAGTATCTTTCCCACTTACTGATGCTCGATAGGTATTGTTTCCTGGTGTACATACGGTGTCATCATGTTGATGGTCCTGTCAGACAATCCCAGTCCCAGCAGTGGTCTTTTGATAATCTGCAACCCAGTAGGTTAATTTTGGCATGGCATGGATGACTTATGCCTGATACAGGGTGTGTCAATAGGTCTGGGCTACTGGGAAAGGTCATAGGAGTTTCGATGACCATGTCGAGGACCACTGTGAACCATGGCTGTGTAGGCCAGTTGGTACTATCAAAATACCTGAAGCAGAGTCCATCTGTATTTTGCGTAGTACCCTACAGATTAAGGCAGAAGGGGAAAAAGCATAGAAGAAATCGGTCCCCCAGTTCAGCGCGAATGCATCTATCGCTGCTGCCTCAGGGTGTGGTTCCCAAGGGACATACATTGGTACGTGGTGATTTAGTCTGGATGCAAAGAGATCGATATCTGGTGTGCCATATTGGTTTGTAATTTTAGCAAAAGCTCTAGGATTTAACATCCATTCGGTGTTTATCATTGAATTTGCGTGACCTGGCACTGTATTTAGCTTACCTGGTAGGTAAGTTGCTGATAGCCAAATATGTCTATCGACCCACCATTACCAGATTGTGTTGACCCAATTGTCACATGATATCGATTTTATTCCGGTGATATGGTTAATATAGGCCACACCGTGATATTATCAATTTGTAAATGAACATGCAAGTTGTGCATATTCCTAGAATATGCTTTAAAACCATAAAACGCACCCAACATTTCCAAATAATTTATGCCCAGTGTTTGTAGTAAAGACGAGTCTAGGTTAGTCCATCTACCACCTGTGCTGGATATGGTATTAGTTGCTCCCCAGCCTTGAGCACTGGCATCTGTTTGTATAGGTAACGTTGGGTTATTGATGATGATAGGGCTGGAACTATGCCAAATGTGTTATATCCACCATTGTAACTCTGATATTGCTTCAATGGGTAGTTTCATGGATCTGTCAAAGTGACCTGCATGTCGTTTCAACGCCTGTACTTTTGCCCTTTGTAGGTGCTGATAGTGCAGGAGTCCAAATTGTGTAGCTGAAAATGCTGCTACCATTTTGCCAATTACTCTTGCCACTTGTCAGATGGTTGGTCGATTGCTTACCATTAAATTGTTGCACATCTGTGCCAATTCTGCTGCTTTACCTTTTGGCAACGTTACAGACATGTGGATTGAGTTAATTGTGAATCCCAGATAGTCCATAGTTGTGGATGGCGTCAACTTAGATTTATCTGGATGTATGACAAACCCAGGGTTTCAAACAATTGTTTGGTAGCTAATACAGCTGATTTAGCCAACTCCATGGTTTTGCCAACTATTAGGATATCATCAAGCTACGCCATGACAATATGTCTTTGTTTCGTTAATGTTGCCAAGGCTGGTTTTAATATCTTGGTAAATAGTCTAAGGCTGATGTCAACCCATTAGGCAACACTTTATACTGCCATAGTTGCCCCATCCAGGTAAATTTTCAGGTATCTGCGATGACCCTTGTGAATGGGTACTGAATAGTAGGCATCTTTTAAATCAATGCTTGCCATAAAGTATCCTTTGGAAATCAGTTGTTTAGCAGTTACAAATGTTTCCATTTTGAAATGTACATACTTAACAAAGGTATTTAGTGAGGTTAAGTCAATGATGATGCGACATCCACCATCTTTTTTGCTTTTGGTAAATATATTTGAGACAAATTCCAAAGGATCATGTTTGGATTTCTCAATGACACCCTTTGTAAGTAACCTCCCCAGTTCTGCTTGAGCCTCCAGTTCTCTTTGACTGAGAGGGTAAAGACCCTTTGGGGTACGTGCTGAACTGGTGGCATGTTTTCTTGAATGAACTCTATTTTGTATCCCCGAATACTGTTAAGTATATAACTATCATTCGTGAGACACCTCCTGTTAGTACAGACCTCCTGTTAGTACAGTTCCCCATTTACATGCT
Source organism: Malacoraja senta (assembly GCA_038087875.1). Taxonomy (NCBI): domain Eukaryota; kingdom Metazoa; phylum Chordata; class Chondrichthyes; order Rajiformes; family Rajidae; genus Malacoraja; species Malacoraja senta. The sequence goes on from CM075977.1 coordinate 373,203,897, forward strand.
GGTAGGAACCAGACCCACCTACCTCCATAGTTATGGTAGTGTTCCTTTCTTCCGTTTGTTCATCCGTCGTTATACTGCTGGATGTACTGCTGATGTACTGCTGATTGGGGGTGGCGCATTTTCCATGGGGTCCGCTCTGGGCCCTGGCCTAAAAAGGCTTTCGGGGATAGTATGCGGACCCCGAGCTTTCACCAGTTACCTAAATTTGACCTTGACTGGTGGACGCGGTGGGGTACTGCCGTCTGTTTTTTTGTGTGGGTCTGCTCGTTCCGGGGCCTGCCCTCATGAGGCCAAATGCTTTGGACTCTTCCTCCAGGTCTTTCACTTGTCCTTCCAAATAACAGGATCTGCGGCTCTGAGGCCGGTGTTTTACACAGTCCTGCAAACCTGGGATTGAGGGCAGGTCTTATTCTCTCCTTGCAGAGGTTATTTATCTCATATTGGGTGTAGCACAGCAGAGCCAGAGTGTCTTGCTGGTTTGTGGTCATATCCACCCCATCCACGGAACGAGCATAGGTTGTTATCCCTGTCGTCAGGAGCTTGAGGATTTTAGCTCCTGGTTCCGGATACTCTGTCCCCCCCCCCAGATTTGGCTGTTAACAGCCGGTACATTGAGCGAACTGCAGTTTTCCAGCTCTAGTGCCTCATTAAGTACCTGTCTTGTAGGGATTTGAGGGACAGGTGGTTGATGCTGGCCGGCAGTTTTGGCTCCAATGGCCGCCCTGCTCGTGGTGAAACCACGTAGCGAATCTCCACACCCAGCAGCTCTTCCTGATCCTGTACCCCAAGCGTACTCCCGACATCTTCAGCCAATGACCCCTGTTCCTGACCAGCCCAGCCCTGGTCGCCAACGCTGCCCTGCTTTGAGGGGAAAGCGATGGCCAGTGCATTGTAGAGCACTGCTGTGGGAGTGCCTGATCCCCCTGGCGAGACTGCTCTAGCTCCTGAAGCAAGTCTCGCTGGAGCAGTTGCTCCATGAGCCTTTCCATTCGGCTCAGGCGGCTAGCTCTGCCGCTCTAAGGCGGACCCTCCTCATCGGAGTCAGACATAACCGGCCGGTTTTGTTGTTGTTTTTTTTAAACTTTTCCTCCAGCCCGCTGCCGCTCATCAGGCTGCGCTAGCGGGACTGGGCTCGGCTCGGTCTCGATGAGGGTGGACCGCAGCATATGCGGTCCAGGTGCCGCCTCTCGCCCCCCACTGATGGAACACTCCCGTTCTGTTGGAGTCGAACGGGGGGCGGTTTTCTCCTTTGCCGTGCTGCTCCTGTTCCCAGTTCCTCTGGAATAGAGAGCAGAGCACAGCTTGCGGATTACGACCTCAGTGTAAGACTTACCTGATGGTCCGCTGTTTAGTTTTCACCGACGTGTAGCGGGAGCGCCTGTACTCCCGGTCGTCGCTGTTGCACTGCGTGAACGCTAATGTGTCGCGCATGCGTGCTGGACGGGGTCTTCACGTAGTCACTCACATGACTCCGAAGTAAAATCAGCATGATTTTAGGTACCATTCCTCCCCCACCCTGTCTGCAATTTAAAACTAACTAACTTCCTTTCTTTTCCTATTCTAACAAAAAGTCTATAACCTGAAACATTAATTCTGTTTCTCTTTCCTACAACCGGTGGCTAACCTATTAAATGTTTCCAGTATTATTTTGGTTTTCAGATTTCAATTATCTATATTTTTCTTGTTTTCATTTATCTGTTAGTCTTCCATTTGTTGATCACTCGGATTATTGAAGAATACATTGAGAGGACCTCATTGAATCTTATAGAATAGTGAAAGGCTTGGATAGAGTGGATGTTTCCATTAGTGGGAGAGTCTATGACTAGAGGTCATAGCCTCAGAATTAAAGGATGTTCTTTTGGGAAGGAGATGAGGAGGAATTTCTTTAGTCAGAGTGTGGTGAATCTGTGGAATTCTTTGCCGCAGAAGGCTGTGGAAGCAAAGGCAGTAGATATTTTTGAGGCAGAGATAGATAGATTCTTGATTAGTACGGGTGTCAGTGGTTATGGGGAGATGGCAGGAGAATGAGGTTAGGAGGGAGATATAGATCAGCAATGATTGAATGGTGGAGTAGACTTGATGGGCCGAATGGCCTAATTCTACTCCTATCACTTATGACCAAATGACCTTATAAGATCTGTTAATGAGGGAGCTACATCAATGTTGTTACGGATCTTGCCATTAACGGTATACTTTCCCCTTCCATTCCACCTCCCAAAGTGCAGCACCTCACACTTGATCATATTAAACTCCATCTGCCATTTATCAGCCCTGTCCTGTAGCTGATCTATCGCCAGCTCTATATTTTAACAGCCTTCCTCATTGTCCGCAACTCCATTAATTTTGGATAGACACAAAATGCTGGAGTAACTCAGCGAGAACTCAGCGACAACAGGTGATTTGATCATGGGGAACAAGGACATGGCAGACCAATTGAATAACTACTTTGGTTCTGTCTTCACTAAGGAAGACATAAATAATCTGCCGGAAATAGCAGGGGACCGAGGGTCAAATGAGATGGAGGAACTGAGTGAAATCCAGGTTAGCCGGGAAGTGGTGTTAGGTAAATTGAATGGATTAAAGGCCGATAAATCCCCAGGGCCAGATAGGCTGCATCCCAGAGTACTTAAGGAAGTAGCCCCAGAAATAGTGGATGCATTAGTGATAATTTTTCAAAACTCTTTAGATTCTGAAGTAGTTCCTGAGGATTGGAGGGTAGCTAATGTAACCCCACTTTTTCAAAAGGGAGGGAGAGAGAAAACGGGGAATTACAGACCAGTTAGTCTAACATCGGTAGTGGGGAAAATGCTAGAGTCAGTTATTAAAGATGGGATAGCAGCACATTTGGAAAGTGGTGAAATCATTGGACAAAGTCAGCATGGATTTACGAAAGGTAAATCATGTCTGACGAATCTTATAGAATTTTTCGAGGATGTAACTAGTAGAGTGGATAAGGGAGAACCAGTGGATGTGTTATATCTGGACTTTCAGAAGGCTTTTGACAAGGTCTCACATAAGAGATTAGTATGCAAACTTAAAGCACACGGTATTGGGGGATCAGTATTGATGTGGATAGAGAACTGGCTGGCAGACAGGAAGCAAAGAGTAGGAGTAAATGGGTCCTTTTCAGAATGGCAGGCAGTGACTAGTGGGGTACTGCAAGGTTCAGTGCTGGGACCCCAGCTATTTACAATATATATTAATGATCTGGATGAGGGAATTGAATGCAACATCTCCAAGTTTGCGGATGACACTAAGCTGGGGGGCAGTGTTAGCTGTGAGGAGGATGCTAGGAGGCTGCAAGTTGACGGATAGGTTGGGTGAGTGGGCAAATGCATGGCAGATGCAGTATAATGTGGATAAATGTGAGGTTATCCACTTTGGTGGCAATAACAGGAAAGTAGACTATTATCTGAATGGTGGCCGATTAGGAAAAGGGGAGATGCAACGAAACCTGGGTGTCATGGTACACCAGTCATTGAAAGTAGGCATGCAGGTGCAGCAGGCAGTGAAGAAAGCGAATGGTATGTTGGCATTCATAGCAAAAGGATTTGAGTATAAGAGCAGGGAGGTTCTACTGCAGTTGTACAGGGTCTTGGTGAGACCACACCTGTAGTATTGCGTACAGTTTTGGTCTCCTAATCTGAGGAAAGACATTCTTGCCATAGAGTGAGTACAGAGAATGTTCACAGGACTGATTCCTGGGATGGCAGGACTTTCATATGAAGAAAGACTGGATAGACTCGGCTTGTACTCGCTAGAATTTAGAAGGTTGAGGGGGGATCTTATAGAAACTTACAAAATTCTTAAGGGGTTGGACAGGCTAGATGCAGGAAGATTTTTCCCGATGTTGGGGAAGTCCAGAACAAGGGGTCACAGTTTAAGGATAAGGGGGGAGTCTTTTAGGACCGAGATGAGAAAAACATTTTTCACACAGAGAGTGGTGAATCTGTGGAATTCTCTGCCACAGAAGGTAGTTGAGGCCAGTTCATTGGCTATATTTAAGAGGGAGTTAGATGTGACCCTTGTGGCTAAAGGGATCAGGGGGTATGGAGAGAAGGCAGGTACAGGATACTGAGTTGGATGATCAGCCATGATCATATTGAATGGCGGTGCAGGCTCGAAGGGCCGAATGGACTACTCCTGCACCTATTTTCTATGTTTCTATGTTTCTATGAGACAGGCAGCATCTCTGGAGAGAAGGAATGGGTGATGTTTTGTGTCGAGACCCTCCATCAATTTTGAAGTCGTTTGTAAACTTACTAATCAACCCAACTGCATTTACTTCCATGTCATTTATATATATCACATTTAACAAAGTTCTATTGGTCACATATCTCCAGCCAGAATAACTCCCTTCCACCACAACCCTCTGTCTTTTATGAGTCAGCTAGTTCTGAATCCAAATGACCTGGTCACAGTGGATCCCATGTGTCTTAACCTTCTTGGGTCAGCATACCATGAGGGGCTTTTACAAATTCCATTCAACACCCACTGCCCCGCCCTCATCGATCACCTTTGTTGTATCCTTACAAAAAACTTCAATCAAGTTTGTAAGACATGACTTGCTGTGCACAAAGCAATGCTGACATTCTTAATCATGCTGACTATCCCTAATTATCCCATTATCTTCCAAATGAGAGTAAATCCTAACCCGAAGGATGCTCTCCAATAGCTTCCCAACCACTGACGTGAGGCTCACCGGCCAATAATGTAATGGATTATCTCTACTTTCCTTCTCATAAACCATATAACCATATAACCATATAACAATTACAGCACGGAAACAGGCCATCTCGGCCCTTCTAGTCCGTGCCGAACACTTACTCTCACCTAGTCCCATCTACCTGCACTCAGACCATAACCCTCCATTCCTTTCCCTTCCATATACCCATCCAATCTATTTTTAAATGATAAAAATGAACCTGCCTTCACCACTTCCACTGGAAGCTCATTCCACACAGCTACCACTCTCTGAGTAAAGAAGTTCCCCCTCATGTTGCCCCTAAACTTTTGTCCCTACATTCTCAAATCATGTCCTCTTGTTTGAATCTTCCCTACTCTCAATGGAAAAAGCTTATCCACGTCAACTCTGTCTATCCCTCTCATAATTTTAAAGACCTCTATCAAGTCCCCCCTTAACCTTCTGCGCTCCAAAGAATAAAGACCTATCTTGTTCAACCTTTCTCTGTAACTTAGGTGCTGAAACCCAGGCAACATTCTAGTAAATCTCCTCTGTACTCTCTCTATTTTGTTGACATCCTTCCTATAATTAGGTGACCAAAATTGTACTCCATACTCCAGAATTGGCCTCACCAATGCCTTGTACAATTTTAACATTACATCCCAACTTCTATATTCAATGCTCTGATTTATAAAGGCCAGCACACCAAAAGCTTTCTTTACCACCCTATCTACATGAGATTCCACCTTCAGGGAACTATGCACAGTTATTCCTAGATCCCTCTGTTCAACTGCATTCCTCAATTCGCTACCATTTACCATGTGCGTCCTATTTTGATTTGTCCTGCCAAGATGTAGCACCTCACACTTATCAGCATTAAACTCCATCTGCCATCTTTCAGCCCACTCTTCCAAATGGCATAAATCTCTCTGTAGACTTTGAAAATCTACTTCATTATCCACAACACCACCTATCTTAGTATCATGTGCATACTTACTAATCCAATTTACCACACCAGCATCCAGATCATTGATGTATATGACAAACAACAGTGGACCCAACACAGATCCCTGAGGCACCCCACTAGTCACCGGCCTCCAACCTGACAAACAGTTATCCATCATTACTCTCTGGTAACTCCCATTCAGCCACTGTTGAATCCATCTTGCTACTCCACTATTAATACCCAACAATTGAACCTTCTTAACCAACCTTCCATGTGGAACCTTGTCAAAGGCCTTACTGAAGTCCATATAGACAACATCCACCGCTGTACCCTCATCAATTTTCCTAGTAACCTCTTCAAAAAATTCAAGAAGATTAGTCAAACATGACCTTCCAAGCACAAATCCATGTTGACTGTTCCTAATCAGACCCTGTTTATCCAGATGATTATATATATTATCTCTAAGTATCCTTTCCATTAATTTTCCCACCACTGACGTCAAACTAACAGGTCTATAATTGCTAGGTTTACTCTTAGAACCCTTTTTAAACAATGGAACAACATGCGCAGTACGCCAATCCTCTGGCACCATTCCCGTTTCTAATGACATTTGAAATATTTCTGTCATAGCCCCTGCTATTTCTACACTAACTTCCCTCAATGTCCTAGGGAATATCCTGTCAGGACCTGGCGACTTATCCACTTTAATATTTTTCAAAAGTGTCAGTACTTCCTCTTCTTTGATCCTCATAGTTTCCATTGCTACCCTACTTGTTTCCCTTACCTCACATGATTCCATATCCTTCTCCTTGGTGAACACCGAAGAAAAGTAATTGTTCAATATCTCCCCCATCTCTTTTGGCTCTGCAGATAGCTGTCCACTCTGACTCTCTAATGGACCAATTTTATCCCTCGTTATCCTTTTGCTATTAATATAGCTGTAGAAACCCTTTGGATTTACTTTCAGCTCACTAGCCAAAGCAACCTCATATCTTCTTTTAGCTTTTCTAATTTCTTTCTTAAGATTCTTTTTACATTCTTTATACTCCTCAAGCACCTCATTTACTCCATGCTGCCTATAAATATTGTAGATCTCTCTCTTTTTCCGAACCAAGTGTCCAATTTCCCCTGAAAACCATGGCTCTTTCCAATTATTACTCTTTCCTTTCAACCGAACAGGGACATAAAGATTCTGTACTCTTAAAATTTCACCTTTAAATGTGCTCCATTTCTCTACTACATTCTTCCCATAAATCAAAATGTCCCAATTCACTCCTTTTAAATCCTTTCGCATCTCCTCAAAGTTAGCCTTTCTCCAATCAAAAATCTCAACCCTTGGTCCAGTTCTGACCTTCTCCATAATTATATTGAAACTAATGGTATTGTGATCACTGGACCCGAAGTGCTCCCCAACACATACTCAGTCAACTGACCTGTCTCATTTCCTAACAGGACGTCCAGCACTGCCCCTTCTCTAGTAGGTACCTCTATGTATTGCTGCAAAAAACTATCCTGCACACATTTTACAAACTCCAAACCATCCAGCCCTTTTACAGAATGTGTTTCCCAGTCTATGTGTGGAAAATTGAAATCTCCCACAATCACTACCTTATTCTTACTACTAATATCTGCTATCTCCTTACATATTTGCTCTTCCAATTCTCCCCATTAGGCGGTATATAATACACCCCTATAAGTGTTGCTACACCTTTCCCATTTCTCAGTTCCACCCAAATAGCCTCCCTAGATGAGCCCTCTAATCTATCCTGCCAAAGCACTGTTGTAATATCTTCCCTGACAAGCAATTCAACACCTCCACCTCTTGCCCCTCCAATTCTATCACACCTGAAGCAACGAAATCCTGGAATATTTAGTTTCCAATCACAGCCGTCCTGCAACCATGTTTCACTAATCGCCACAACATCATACATCCAGGTGTCAATCCAGGCTCTAAGCTCATCCACCTTTCTTACAATGCTCCTAGCATTAAAATATACACATTTAAGAAAGCCATCACCTCTTATTCTCTGTTTATTATCTTTTTCTTATTTCTCCCCTACATGTTGGGTCTGAGTGCTTCCCTTCTCTGCCTCCTGCCTCACACACTGTCTACTAGCTTTCTCTATTTGAGTCCCTCCCCCCAACCGTTCTAGTTTAAAGTCTCCCCAGTAGCCTTTGCAAATCTCCCCGCCAGGATATTGGTTCCCCTCGGGTTCAAGTGCAACCCGTCCTTTTTGTACAGGTCACACCTTCCCCAAAAGAGGTCCCAATGATCCAGAAACTTGAAACCCTGCCCTATGCACCAGTCCCTAAGCCACGCATTTAGCCTCCACCTCACTCCATTCCTACTCTCACTGTCACATGGCACAGGCAGTAATCCTGAGTGTTATTTTTGCGGTCCTTCTCCTTAACTCTCTTCCTAACTCCCTAAATTCTCCTTTCAGGACCTCTTCTCTTTTTCTACCTATGTCATTGGTACCTATATGTACCGCGACCTCTGGCTCCTCTCCCTCCCATTTCAGGATATCTTGGACACGTTCAGATACATCCCAGACCCTGGCACCAGTGAGGCAAACTACCATCCGGGTCTCCTGACTGCGTCCACAGAATCGCCTATCTGACCCCCTAACAAAGGAACAACATTGGCCACTCTCTAGTCTTCCAGGATGTTACCAGCAGCTAGTGAAGATAAAAAGATCTTTGTCAAAGCTCCAGCAATTTCCACTCTTTCCTCTCCGAATAATCATGGATAAATCCCATCATGCCCTGGGGATTTATCCACCTTAATGTATTTCTAAGTGACCTATAGTCATCACCTCCTTGATCTCAAACTTCCCTTGCATATTGGGATTCCCCACACTAGTAGTAATCACATTGTTTACTATGTCCTTTTCCTGAGTGAATAAGATGCAAAATAGTATCTCATCTACATGTGCTGCCTCCAAGCATAAAATCCCTTCTTTATCCTTGTTTGGACACCCCCTCTCCCGTTCCCTCTTATTGTTAATGTACATATAAAAATCGTTTATATTTTATGCAATCCTACTCACCAATTACATTTTGTTGGCCCTTGTAGTCACCACAGACTCTTTTAGGAATCCCTCCAGGGTACATCCAACAAATTCTGCCCTGAATAAGCCTTTTGTACTGAGTTAAGTTCCAGTCAATATTAAAGACGTTAAAGTCGCTCACTTCAACAACCCTGTTGCTTTTGCACCATTCTGTAATCTGTCTCCATGTCTGTTCCTCTATCTCCTACTGGACATGAGATTCATACAGCCCTAAGTAAAGTGAGGTAGCAATTGTAAATCCCTGGGAATCCATTTGTTGAGCCCTATTTCATTCTTGGGAAGAATTGCTAACCTTCATGTTGTGTCTTGTGCAATAACAGTAGATGCCATTGCTCTATTCTGCCTGGTTACCATCTCCTTGATCAATGGTAGTAGGAGCAGACCAATGCATCAGTTAATATGGTCCCCTTCAATTGGTTTATATTGTGCTTGGACAGCAATGTAATTACTAATTCTTAATTGCTCGGTTACAATTTCAAATGCTTGAAATTATTCATGTTGTAGTAGTATTCAAGATGTATTCTAACAGAAGCCAAAACAGAAGTTTAAAAAATATATATAATAACCAAACACACCCATGAGATTATATTATCAAATTGTGGGTAGCATTACTTTGTTTAAAATCTTTCTCCTCCATCTCCTGTGGTTATTCTGTAATTACCTTTAGTAAATATCACTGTTATTTGTTCGTGAAAGTATCATAAAAATACCATAAAAAATTAAAATTTATTTTTCTAATATGTGGTTTTATTGACATTCTGGGTGAGGCAAATGCACATTTGTGGTTTTGTTTCTTCACACTTCACACAGTCACTTCAGCAATGTAAATATTTAAACACACATATTTGGTTTTAAATTCCAGCTTATTCTATACATTTTCTTGCTCAGCATTCTGTCCAGATAACAAGATAATAGTTAACTGAAGAATAACCATAGTACAATTATTTGGTACCACATTAGTTTAGTTTAGAGATACAGCGCAGAAACAGGCCCTTCGGCCCACTGAGTCCACAACGACCTGCAATTAACACTATCCTACACACACTAGGGTCAATTTACACATACACCTTCAATTAACTTACATACCTGTACGCCTTTGGAGTGTGGAAGGAAACCGTAGATCTCAGAGAAAACCCAGGCGGTCACGGGGAAAATGTACAAACTGCGTATAGACATCACCCGTAGTCGGGATCAAACCGAGGTCGGTAAGGCAATGACTCCAGGGATATTCAATATTCAGGAGGGATAGACAGAAAGGAAAAGGTGGTGGGATAGCGTTGCTGGTTAGAGAGGAGATTAGCGCAATAGAAAGAAAGGACATTAGCTTGGAGGATGTGGAATCGATATGGGTTGAGCTACGAAACACTAAGGGGCAGAAAACGCTAGTGGGAGTTGTGTACAGGCCACCTCACAGTAGTAGTGGAGTTGGGGATGGTATCAAACAGGAAATTAGAAATGCGTGCAACAAAGATAAAACAGTTATAATGGGTGACTTCAATCTACATATAGATTGGGTGAATCAAATTGGCAGGGGTGCTGAGGAAGAGGATTTCTTGGAATGTATGCGGGATAGTTTTCTAAACCAACATGTAGAGGAACCAATGAGAGAGCAGGCTATTCTAGACTGGGTATTGAGGAAGGGTTAGTTAGCAGTCTTGTTGTGCATGGCCCCTTGGGCAAGAGTGACCATAATATGGTTGAGTTCTTCATTAGGATGGAGAGTGACATTGTTAATTCAGAAACAAGGGTTCTCAACTTAAAGAAAGGTAACTTTGAGGGTATGAGACGTGAATTGGCCAAGATAGAGTGGCAATTGATTCTTAAAGGGTTGACGGTGGATATTCAATGGAAGGCATTTAAAGGCTGCATGGATGAACTACAACAATTGTTCATCCCAGTTTGGCAAAAGAATAAATCAGGGAAGGTAGTGCATCCATAGATAACAAGGGAAATCAGGGATAGTAACAAAACAAAAGATGAAGCATACAAATTAGCCAGAAAAAGCAGCCTACCAGAGGACTGGGAGAAATTCAGTGTCTGGCAGAGGAGGACAAAGGGCTTAATTAGGAAAGGGAAAATAGATTATGAAAGAAAACTGGCAGGGAACATAAAAACTGACTGCAAAGGTTTTTATAGATATGTGAAGCGAAAAAGATTAGTCAAAACAAATGCAGTCAGAAACAGGTGAATTGATCATGGGGAACAATGACATGGCAGACCAATTGAATAACTACTCTGGTTCTGTCTTCACTAAGGAAGGCATAAATAATCTGCCGGAAATAGCAGGGGACCGGGGGTCAAATGAGATGGAGGAACTGAGTGAAATCCAGCTTAGTCGGGAAGTGGTGTTAGGTAAATTGAATGGATTAAAGGCCGATAAATCCCCAGGGCCAGATAGGCTGCATCCCAGAGTACTTAAGGAAGTAGCCCCAGAAATAGTGGGTGCATTAGTGATAATTTTTCAAAACTCTTTAGATTCTGGAGTAGTTCCTGAGGATTGGAGGGTAGACAAAGTAACCCCACTTTTTAAAAGGGGAGGGAGAGAGAAAACGGGGAATTACAGACCAGTTAGTCTAACGTCAGTAGTGGGGAAAATGCTAGAGTCAGTTGTTAAAGATGGGATAGCGGCACATTTGGAAAGTGGTGAAATCATTGGACAAAGTCAGCATGGATTTATGAAAGGTAAATCATATCTGACGAAACTTATAGAATTTTTCGAGGATGTAACTAGTAGAGTGGATAAGGGAGAACCAGTGGATGTGTTATATCTGGACTTTCAGAAGTCTTTCGACAAGGTCCCACATAAGAGATTAGTATGCAAACTTAAAGCACACGGTATTGGGGGTTCAGTATTGATGTGGATAGAGAACTGGCTGGCAGACAGGAAGCAAAGAGTAGGAATAAACGGGTCCTTTTCAGAATGGTGGGCAGTGACTAGTGGGGTACCGCAAGGCTCAGTGCTGGCACCCCAGCTATTTACAATATATATTAATGATTTGGACGAGGGAATTGAATGCAACATCTCCAAGTTTGCGGATGACACGAAGCTGGGAGGCAGTGTTAGCTGTGAGGAGGATGCTAGGAGGCTGCAAGGTGACTTGGATAGGTTGGTTGAGTGGGCAAATGCATGGCAGATGCAGTATAATGTGGATAAATGTGAGGTTATCCACTTTGGTGGCAAGAACAGGAAAGTAGACTATTATCCGAATGGTGGCCGATTAGGAAAAGGGGAGATGCAACGAGACCTGGGTGTCATGGTACACCAGTCATTGAAAGTAGGCATGCAGGTGCAGCAGGCAGTGAAGAAAGCAAAAGGTATATTAGCATTCATAGCAAAAGGATTTGAGTATAAGAGCAGGGAGGTTCTACTGCAGTTGTACAGGGCCTTGATGAGACCACACCTGGAGTATTGTCAAGTCAAGTCAAGTCAAGTCACATTTATTCATATAGCACATTTAAAAAACAACTCTCGTTGGCCAAAGTGCTTTACATTTATTATAAGAATAGTATAACTACAAACTACATACATATATACATGTAGCCCTCGCTCAGAGGACGTCAAGAAAGGCTTGGGAGTATAGATACATTTTTAGTCTTGACTTAATGGAGTCGATGGAGGGGGCAGTTCTGATGGGAAGGGGGATGCTGTTCCACAGTCTAGGAGCTGCAACCGCAAAGGCGCGGTCGCCCCTGAGCTTATGCCTAGACCGTGGGATATTCAGCAACCCCAAGTCGGCCGATCTGAGGGACCTGGAGGTGGAGAGGTGGGTGAGAAGACTTTTAATGTAGGTGGGGGCAAGCCCATTGAGGGCTTTGTAGACATAGAGGAGGATCTTGAAATGTATACGGAACCGCACAGGGAGCCAGTGGAGAGAGGCCAGGATCGGGGTGATGTGGTCCCTTTTTCGGGTGCCCGTCAGGAGTCTCGCTGCGGCGTTTTGGACCAGTTGCAGGCGGGACAGGGACGATTGGCTGATGCCAGTGTAAAGGCAGTAATCTAGGCGGGAGGAGATGAATGTGTGGATGATCTTTTCGAGGTCATCAAAGTGGAAGAATTGTTTTATTTTAGCTATCGTCCGAAGCTGAAAGAAGCTAGCTTTTACCACGGCATTGACTTGTTTGTCAAATTTCAGTGCTGAGTCAAATATCACGCCAAGGTTTTTGACGTGAGGTTTGAGTAGTGGGGTAAGGCTTCCAAGGCTGCCTGCTATCATTTTGATTGAGTCTGAGGGGCCGAGAAGGATGACCTCAGACTTACTCTTGTTTAGTTGGAGGAAGTTCTGGGCCATCCAACACTTTATATCCTCGAGGCAGCGGGTAAAGTTAAGCAGATTTGATTGGTTTTTGGGCTTCAGGGGGAGATAGAGTTGTGTATCGTCTGCGTAGCAATGGAAGGAAATGACGTGCCTTTCAATGACTTGGCCTAAGGGGAGCATATACAGGGAGAACAGAATGGGGCCAAGGATGGAACCAGCTCAGGGCAGTGTACAGTTTTGGTCTCCTAATCTGAGGAAAAACATTCTTGCCATAGAGGGAGTACAGAGAAGGTTCACCAGACTGATTCCTGGGATGGCAGAACTTTCATATGAAGAAAGACTGGATAGACTCGGCTTGTACTCGCTACAATTTAGAAGATTGAGGGGGGATCTTATAGAAACTTACAAAATTCTTAAGGGGTTGGACAGGCTAGATGCAGGAAGATTGTTCCCGATGTTGGGGAAGTCCAGAACAAGGGGTCACAGTTTAATGATAAGGGGGAAGTCGTTTAGGACCGAGATGAGAAAAAAAAATTCACACAGAGAGTGGTGAATCTGTGGAATTCTCTGCCACAGAAGGTAGTTGAGGCCAGTTCATTGGCTATACTTAAGAGGGAGTTAGATGTGGCCCTTGTGGCTAAAGGGATCAGGCGGTATGAAGAGGAGGCAGGTACAGGATACTGAGTTGGATGATCAGCCATGATCATATTGAATGGCAGTGCAGGCTCGAAGGGCCGAATGGCCTACTCCTGCACCTATTTTCTATGTTTCTATGACTCCACTGCTGCGCCCATATTGTATGGACATTTTTGTTGAATATAGAACAGCCAGGACTTGCAGCAGCTGAATACTTCCAAACAAACTGATTCGCAGTAGTGAATGTAACAGCTGACAGTGGACTGTGAGGTAACAAATCTGAAGCAGAACATTCAATACTGCCTGGATTAGAAGGTATTAGGTATAAGGTGAGATTGGACAAACTTGGATTGTTTTTATCAGTTCATAAGTGATAGGAGCAGAATTAGGCCATTCGGTCCATCAAGTCTACTCCACCATGCAATCATGGCTGATCTATCTCTCCCTCCTAACCCCATTCTCCTGCCTTCTCCCCATAACCCCTGATACCTCTATTTTCTATTTTCTCTGTATATATAGGAGGTTGAGAGGAAACCTGATAAGTATATTGGCGGTATATAGATAGATAATCGGAACCTTTGTCAACAGTGCTTTATTTGCCACATGTGCAACTGCACAGTGAAATTCCTTCCCAGGGCTTTCGGGGGTGGTGGTGGAAGCAGCTATGATTGTGGCATTTAAGAGGCAAATGGATATGTGGGGATGTGGGGATATGGATACCATGCAGGCAAAGGAGAATAGTTCAACTTGGTATCATGTTTGGCACGGATATTATGGGCCGATTCTTGTGCTGCACTATTCTGTGTTTTCTGTTTTAAAATGAATCTATTAGAAAGGTAGCAGAGGATAGACAGATGCTGGTGCCCGAGAGCATTTTATTGTCAAGTGTCCCAAAATGAACCAATGATATCAGCAGCAGTACTGTATAACAGGATTGTAAACACAGTAAACTCATAAGATCATAGGAGATTGAAGTAGAATTATGCTATCCGGCCCATCATGTTCACTCCGCCATTCAATTATGGCTGATCTAGCTCGGACTCCTAACCCCATTCTCCTGCCTTCTCCCCAGTACCTCTGATACCCGTACTAATCAAGAATCTAACTATCTCTGCCTCAAAAATATCCACTGACTTTGCCTCCACAGCCTTCCATGGCAAAGAATTCCACAGATTCACCACCCTCATTAGATAATATAATAAACAAAGAAAATGAAATTCAACAAAATAAAAAAGAAACTATATATTGCAAAAGTCAAAGTTCTTTGTGCAATCCCAGCAGTTCATAGTGTGGAGTTGAGTGAAGCGAGGTTGTGGTTGTTGGGTGGGGGGGGGGGGGGGGGGATGAAGTGGGGGGGGGGGAAGGATTGTGAGGTGTTTGGTGTGGGTAGGGGGGAGCAGAGGATATCAGTCCTGATGCACGGTCCTGACCCAAAGCAACAGCCAACTCTTTGCCATAAATTATTTTGAGACTTTAGACTTTGGAGAGGCAGCGTGGAAACAGGCCCTTCAGCCCACCAAGTCCGCACCGACTAATGATCACTCCGCACACTAACACTATCCTACACACTAGGAACTTACAATTTTACTAAAGCCAATTAACCTACGAACCTGCTCGTCTTTTGAGTGTGGGAGAAGACTGGAGCACCCGGAGAAAACCCACACAGGTCACGGGGAGAATGTACAAACTCTGTACAGACAGCACCCGTAGTCAGGATCGAACCCAGGTCACTGGTGTTGTAAGGCAGGAAGTCTACAGCTGCGCCACTTTTTGGGGGATACTAGAAAGATTGCAGATGCTGGAATCTGCAGCAAAAAATCAAGCCACTGGAGGAACTTGGCATCTTTTATTGTTAATCTCTAATTGCATTTCCAAAGCTGCTGTAGACCTGTTGGTGACAGACCTCCATGTACTATGGGGAAGTGAAGGGCAGCACGGTGGCTCAGTGGTAGAGTTGCTGCCTTGCAGCGCCAGAGACCTGGGTTTGATCCTGATTACTGGTGCTGTCTTTACGGAGTTTGTACGTTCTCCCCGTGACCTGCATTGGTTTTCTCCGATATCTTCGGTTTCCTCACACACTCCAAAGACGTGCAGGTTTGTAGGTTAATTGGCTTGGTATAATTATAAAATTGTTCCTAGTGTGTGTAAGATAGTGTAAGTGTGCAGGGATCGCTGGTCGGCGTGGACTAAGTGGGCCGTAGGATCCGTTTCCACGCTGTATCTCTAGACTAAAAGTTACAAAATACTCCAAAGAAATAATGAAATTGTTGTGCCTTGCCTTGTTGTTACCTACTTAGACTCGTTTAGCTTGGAAACAGGCCTTTGGCCCAACTTGCCCACCCCGGCCAACATGTTCCATCTACGGTAGACAAAAGTGCTGGAGAAACTCAGCGGGTGCAGCAGCATCTATGGAGCGAAAGAAATAGGCAACGTTTCGGGCCGAAACCCTTCTTCCATCTATATAGTGTTCCATCTCCACTAGTTTCACCTGCCTGCATTTTGTCCCTATCCCTCTAAACCTGTCCTATCCATGGTACATGTATCAAATGTACTTGTACAATTTGAATATATTTTAAGCAGATAGTCTACAACATTCTAATACACTGTGAACAGATAGTGAGCTGAATTACAACACAAAGGCCACCATTTATTGTTGATCTCTGGTTGCATTTCATAAGGTGCTGTAGTCCTTTTGCTGAAGGAACCCCATGATTTTGTTCTGCAGCAAACATTATTTTGGTCCATTGACCATGTAGGAACTATGATTTCTGTCTAAGTCATAATACATGTGATTTTGAGGTGAATGTAGAACAGCACAGGAACAGGCCTATCAGCCCACAATGTCTGTGCCGAACATGTTGCCATGACCAACTCTGCCTGCCTATTGCCTACACATAATCCATACAAAAGATCATAAGGTCATAAGTGATAGGAGTAGAATTAGGCATTCGGCCCATCAAGTCCACTCCACCATTCAATCATGGCTGATCCATCTCTCCCTTCTAATGGGCCTGTCCCACTTAGGCAATTTTTTAGGCGACTACAGGTGACAAGGCTGTCGCCACATGGTCTCGGGGTGTCGCCTGTATGGTCGTGAGTAGTCCCCTCAGTCGCGCAAAGAGTCGTAGTGTCTTGCTGGTCGCTGCAAAATTTTCAACATGTTGACAATTTTTCGCTGACAGTGTGTTTGATGCATATGAGCGTATCTTGACTTCTCCTGGACGTAGGTGCTATGGTAGGTTGTCGCCAGGTTAACGTAGGTTGTCGCCAGGATGACGTAGGTTGTCGCCGGTGCTGACTTCGGTCAATTCCATTGGCGACTACCTACGTCAACTGGTGACAGGTACCGGCGCCGAATTGTCTTACCTTGTCGTAGCTTGTCGCGGGTGGATGTAGGTTGTCATAGGTGTGGTTGTAGGTGGACGTCTTAATGGTCGCCGGTGTGTCGGTAGCTTGCCGTAGCTTGACGTCGACTAGGGGGTAGGTTGTTGTAGACATTGTCATGGACATTGTCATAGGGGGGTCCAGTCGCTGTTTTTTTCGGCGACCTGCTATGACTATGACAGTCGCCGGCAGTCGCCAAAAAAAGTGGGACAGGTCCATAACCCCATTCTCCTGCCTTCTCCCCATAACCTGTGAGACCTCTATTTTTTTATATTCTCTGGATCAACAGGAGGTTGAGAGGAGACCTGATAAGTATCTAAAATTATCAGTGGTATATAGTTAGATAGAACCTTTTTCAACTGTGCTTTATTTTGCCACATGTGCAAATGCACAGTGAAATTCCTTTCCAGGGTTTTTAGGGCGTGGTGGTGGAAGCAGCTATGATGGTGGCATTTAAGAGGCAAATGGGTATTACAAAAAACAAAGACAAAGGACATTTATTATCACATACACCAATTGATGTAGTGTATGTGGGGATATGGGGATATGGATACCATGCAAGCAAAGAGAATAGTTCAACTTGGTATCATGTTCGGCACAGATACTGTGGGCCAATTCTTGTGCTGTACTATTCTGTGTTTTCTGTTTTAAAATGAATCTATTAGAAAGGTAGCAGAGGATAGACAAATGCTGGTGCTCAAGAGCATTTTATTGTCAAGTGTCCCAAAATGGACCAATGATATTCTTACTTACAGCAGCAGTACTGTATAACAGGATTGTAAACACAGTACTCATAAGATCATAAGAGATAGGAGTAGAATTAGGCCATTCAGCCCATCATGTCCACTCTGCCATTCAATCATGGCTGATCTATCTCACCCTCCTAATCCCATTCTCCTGCCTCCTCACCCAGTACCTCTGTCACCGGTACTAATCAAAAAATCTATCTATTTCTGTCTTCAAAATATCCACTGAATTTGCCTGCACAGCCTTCTATGGCAAAGAATTCCACAAATTCACCACCCTCTGACTAAATAAATTTCTCCTCATCTCCTTCCGAAAAGAACGACCTTTCTTGTAAACCTCCTCTTACAGACCTAGCACATCCTTCCTCAGATATGGTGCCCAAATTTGTTCAGAATATTACAAATGTGGCCTTACCAGCGCCTTACGGAGCCTCAATATTACATTCCTGTATTTGTATACAAGCCCTCTTGAAACCCAATGATAACATTGAGTTTGCTTTCTTTACTGCCGATTTGACTTGCAGGTTATCTTTTTGGGAATCATGCACCAGTCCTTTTGCACCTCCGTTTTCTGGATTCTCTCCCCATTTAGAAAATAACTGTTTGATCACATACCTTGCATTTCCGTGTGCCTTTCCATTATTTGTATGTTTTCCCCTTGCATTCAACCTCCCAAAGTGCAACACCTCAAAGTTCCTCAGATTAAACTCCATTTACCATTTCACTACCAATTCTGTAGTTTATCTATATCCCTCTGCATATTCTGGCTGGCTTCCTCAGTCTATGACCACAACAATCCTGGTGTCATTTGCAAACTTACTAACCAGTCCATCTACGTCCAAGTCACTTTAGATACATCGCAGCAACAGAGGTCCAGCACAGATCCCTGTGGAGCTCCATTGGTCACAGATCTCTAGCCTGAATATTGACATTCCACCACAATCCTCTATCTTCTAAAGTAAGCCAGTTTTGAATCCAAACAGCCAAGAAGGGGGACCTCTTTGAAACTTACTGAAGTTAAAGGCCTGGATAGAGTGGGTGGAGAGGATATCTCCACTCGTGGAAGAATATAAGGCCATAGCATCAGAATAAAAAGATGTACCTTTAGAAAGGTGATGAGGAGGAATGAGCAGGGTGGTGAATCTGAGGAATTAATTCTCACAGACTGCTGTGTAGGCCAAGTGAATGGATATTTTAAAGGAAGATTTGGACAGATTCTTGATTAGAACGAGTATCAAGGTAATGGGGAGAAGGCAGGGGAATGGGGTTGAGAGGGACAGATAGATCAGCCATGATTGAATGGCAGAGTAGACTTGATGGACCGAATGGCCAAATTCTGCTCTGAAAACTTAAGAATGTTGCGGAAATTAAAGTCGCCCACTAAAACAACCTTATTGTTATGGCATCTTTTGTGAATCTCTCTACATATCTGTTCCTCTATTTCCCACTTTCTATTGGAGGGCCTATAGTACAATCCCATTGAGTGCTTGCACCATTCTTATTTTTAAGCTCCACCCATATTACCACAGCAGATGAACCCTCCAGTATGTCCTCTCTGAGTGCTGCCATGACAGTCTCCCTGATTAGAAAAGTGCATCTCCTTTACCTCTTTAGCCTCTCTCTCTATTAAGTCTGACCATCGAACCCTGGAATATTGATTTGCCATTCATGGCCTTCTCACAACCACATTTCAGCAATCACCACAACATTTTAGTCCCAAGAAATGTTTCAGGCTCTAAGTTCATCTGCACTCCCCACAATAATCCTTGCCCATCAGGACAACATATTCCTTCACCTCTCCCTGCTTGTCCTTCCTTTGACACTTCGCTTCCTAACCTCTATCTTACCATCATTCCTTCAAATTGATGACTCTGTTCTCACCACCTCCACACACCCACCCCCCCCCCCGGTGGGAGAGTCTAGGACCAGAGGTCATAGCCTCTGAATTAAAGGACGCTCTTGTAGAAAGGAGGTGAGGAGGAACTTTTTTAGTCAGAGGGTAGTTAATCTGTGGAACTCATTGCCACAGAAGGCTGTGGAGGCCAAGTCAGTGGATATTTTTAGGCAGAGATAGACACATTATTGATTAGAATGGGTGTCAAGGGTTATGGGGAGAATCTAACCTCACTAGCATGTGGCATCCAACGATTACTACCCGTGGTCCTGCTTTTTGATCTTTTGCCTAACTCCCTCTATTCATTTAGATGCGATTACGACTTTCAAAAGACATGTAATGTTGAGGCTCTATAAGGCGCTGGTCAGGACTTGACTTGACTTGACTTGACTTGACATTTGACGGATGTATGGAAGAAAGGGTTTTATGGGATATATAGGCCAAATGTAGGCAAATGGGTCCAGTCCAGATTGCCAAAAAAGTCGGCATAAACAAGGTGGGCCGATGGGCCTGTTTCCTTGCCATATGACTAGGATTCTAAAATATAATAATGGTCTGACCTGAACATTAACCATCACTGATCAGAAGAGATACAAGAAAATCATCCTGCTTTGAATGATCAAAATTATTGAAGTCATTGTCTAAAGGTTTCCTTTTTGTTACTAATTCAGGTTATATTATTTGCATCTGTAATGTACAACACAGAGATAATGGCATTGGAAACCAACAGTCATGAACAAGAAGAAAGTCCAAGTCTATTATATGGATCTGCCATGACACACATCAAAGAAGAGACAGAATATATTAAAGAGGTACATTAATACTCATTTGATTGGCAATCTACAATGTTATTTAATCTAGTGATATCATTACTCAAAATATTCATTTGGGGCTCATGTGATGGTCATTAATTAACAGCACTTGGAATGTCTGCCAAAATGAAAATGATGCATAAAATCATAGCAAAGTTAACCAATTTGCATCATGAGGACATCACAATCAGTGATGGACTTCCTGCACAACATGAGGCAGTGTTCAGGCATGGCGAGAAGAATGGGTATGAAGGTTGGCGTGGAGAAGGAGCCTGAGTGGAGTGGACATGGAGAGGATGTTTCCACTAGTGGGAGAGTCTAGGACCAGAGGCCAAACCTCAGAATAAAAGACATACCTATAGAAAAGAAAGGAGGAAGAATTTCTTTAGTCAGAGGGTGGTGAATCTGTGGAATTCGTTGCCACAGAAGGCTGTGGAGACCAAGTCAATGGATATTTTTAAGGTAGAGATTGATAGGTTCTTGATTTATAGGGGTGTCCAGGAGTTATGGGGAGAAGGCAGCAGAATGGGATTGAGAGGGAAGGTAGATCAGCCATGATTGAATGGCAGGTTGGACTTGATGGGCCGTGTGGCCTAATTCTTCTCCTATAACTTATGAACTTATGAAGGAGTGGTGGTCAGCAAAGTGGGGTGGATAGTCGATGGCAGCATTCCACAGTTTCAATCGAGTCGGTAGGAGGACTAAATAATGCAGACTGGTAAATGCAAACTACTGCAGATATTAGATATTGGAAATAAAGCCAGAAAATATTGGAAATATTCAGTAGATCTGGCAACAACTGGTCAGATTTTAGGGCCACAATCTTTCAGCAGATAATGAAATGTCAGTGAACACATAGAAACAAGGAACTGCAGATGCTGGTTTACAAAAAGAACACATGGTGCTGGAGTAACGCAGCGGGTCAGGTAGCTGCCCTGCAGAACATTGAGATGCTACATGACCTGCTGCGTTACTCCAGCACTTTGTGTCTCCTTTTGTGAACCAGCATCTGTAGTTCCTTGTTTCTATATGTTAACGTTTTAGTGACATTTCATGTCAGGGCCTTTCTTCAGACAGATTGTGGGGCAAGGGTTGGCAAGAAAGCTGGAAGAGAGGAGGGGAAGAACAAAGTGTGGCAGGTAATCAGTGAACACAGGTGAAGGGGTGGGGGAGGGGGGGTTGACGAGGCAGATGGTTGGACAAAGGCCAGAGATGAATAAAGGTATGAGACTAAAGGATTGAAGAGTTGTGAATTGTGAAACTAGAAGATAGAAAGTCGGGGGAGGGGAGAAATGGGTGCGGGTCTAGGTGGGGCACGAGGGAAGAAAGGGGTTGTGGGAGAGAAGGGGGAGGGGGGGGGAGATGTTTGTAAGAGGTTACCTAACATTGGAGAATTTGATTTTAAACCATTGATTTGTAAGCTACCCAAGCAGAATATGAAAATGTTTCTTTTAATTTAGTTTTAATTTAGAGATACAGCGTGGAAACAGGCCCTTCGACCCACCAAGTCTGCACTGACCAGTGTTCCCCGCACATTAACTATCCTACACACACTAGGGACAATTTGCATCCTCATCCTACAAACCCGTATGTCTTTGGAGTGTGGGAGGAAACGGAAGATCTCAGCGAACACCCATGGGTAGAACGTACAAACTCCGTCCAGACAGCACCCGTAGTTGGGATTGAACTCGGGTCTCTAGCACCGTAAGAGCTGTAAGACAGCAACTCTACCACTGCGCCACTGTGCCACACACTAATTCTTTATAGCCACTGTTTGACCAGTTGAATCTTTCCAGCATATTTCTATTTTTATTTTGCATTAATGCACAATTTGTTGCCTGCAGTGATAACCCTGCAAAACACATCCTGACCACCAATATCCCACTCACCAAGCAACAATTGTAACTTGATTAACTTCGTCGTGTTTATTTATTGGTATTATATTTCATTCCTTTGAAAGAAAAGAGCAGTTTAAACAGTTTATTGCAACATTATACGTTGTATAGTAAATGACACGCAGCTATAAAACTCTGATAATCTGATACCTTGAGACTTTGGTGCTGGACTGGCAGATTTTCTAGGAGGAGGATTGGATTTTATTCCTATTAATACTCCAACACATCTTTAATCCACAACATTTAGATGTTACATGGTAGCATATTACATTTCCTAGAAAACCTGTTTTAAAAGGAGTGTGAGAATTGGATCCTGGTGGTTTAAAAAGAGTGTCTGAAACACGTCCCAGAGAGTTTAAAGGAAGCATAGGAAATAGATTCCTGTTGAGTTTAAGAAGGATTCAGGAACCAGGGCTCTGCTGGGTTTAATAGGAGAGCAAGAAATGCAGTCCTGGTGAGTTTAAAGGGAGTACGGAAAACCAAACCAATGCTGAGCCAAAGGGATTTCTGAAGAATGTTGGCACTTGGCTATACTTCTGTGTTATTAAGCATTAAATATTTTGCTATTTCAGGCATAGAGCTGGTTCTTGTTTAAGATAAAGTCTCTTGTGCAAACCAAGAGCTTGATTTATGAACAGATTACGAGGTGTCAGTGTTGTAAGTCTGATTATTCCCCCCCTCCCCCCCCCCCCCCCACTCTTTCATTGTCATCCAACTAGATGCGAATTACACTGCAGAGAGTACGAGAGCAGATGTTCACGATTGAAGATGGAGCGACTCACAGCCCATTAACTCAAGAGATAAAGGTACTATTGACTGTGTTTGTTGATCTTACTGCTGCTCCCTGAGAATGGGGACAATTTATTTACAGATACAGTGTGGAAACAGGCCCCTCAGCCCACTGAGTCCACGCCGAACATCGATCACCCGTACACTAGTTCTATGTTATCCCAGTTTAACGTCCTCCACACTCTGGGCAATTTACAGAGCCAATTAACCTATAAACCTTCATGCCTTTGGATTGAGGGAATAAACTGAAGCACTCTGAGAAAACCCACACAGTTACAGGGAGGAGGTACAAACTCATCACAGGCAGCACCCGTAGCCAGGATCGAACCCAGATCTCCGGTGCTACGAGGCAGCAACTCTACCAGCTGTGCCACTGTGCCTATTAACAGAAATGTGTTGCCAATCGGGAACTGTCTTGGAATGGGTCAATCTTCCACTGCGCTGAGATTGCTGGTTGTTCATCCATCTCATAAGATCATAAGAGATAGGAGCAGAATTAGGCCATTCGGCCCATCAAGTCTACTCCATCATTCAATCATGGCTGATCTATCTCTCCCTCGTAACCTCGTTCTCCTGCCTTCTCCCCATAACCTCTGACACCTGTACTAATCAAGAATCTAACTATCCCTGCCCTAAATATATCCGCTGACTTGGCCTCCACAGCCTTCCGTGGCAAAATATTCCACAGATTCACCACACTCTGACTAAAGAAATTCCCCATCTCCTTCCTAAAAGAACATCCTTTAATTCTAAGGCTATGACCTTTAGTCCTAGATTTTCCCACTCGTGGAAATATCCTCTCCACAACCACTCTATCCAAGCCTTTCACCTTTTTGTATGTTTCAATGAGACCCCCCTCAGTCTTTTAAACTCTAGCGAGTACAGGCCCAGTGCCTGAATCACATTATTAATTCCTACTCGGTCCAGGGCACAGATTCCCCCCCCTCCCCCCCACCCCAAGTACATCAGCAGGGTCTGGACCACCGAGGACAGGGCAGGATCATCGAGCACATGGATTGTCAGCACACCCAGGACCGTTTAATGGTC
The DNA here is from genome assembly GCA_038087875.1 of Malacoraja senta. NCBI lineage: Eukaryota > Metazoa > Chordata > Chondrichthyes > Rajiformes > Rajidae > Malacoraja > Malacoraja senta. The sequence goes on from CM075977.1 coordinate 373,228,057, forward strand.
AAAATGTCAGGCTAGATGCAGGAAAAATGTTCCCCATGTTAGGGGAGTCCAGAACCAGGGGTCATGTTTTAAGAGTAAGGAGTAGGCCATTTAGGACTGAGGTGAGGAAAAGCTTTTCCACCCAGAGAGTAGAAAATCTGTGGAATTCTTGCCTTAGAAGGCAGAGGCCAGTTCACTGGATGTTTTCAAGAGAGAGTTAGATTTAGCTCTTAGGGCTGAAGGAATCAAAGGATATGCGGAGAAAGCAGGAATGGGGTACTGATTTAGGATGATCAGCCATGATCATATTGAATGGCGGTGCTGGCTCGAAGGGCTGAATGGCCTACTTCTGCATCTATTTTCTATGTTTCTATGTCCACTGTCATTGAAATGTTGTGAATGCCTTTGACATTAACTAATATTCAAAATCACATGGGATCAGTTTTTGGTTTAAAAAAAGCTAAATAAAAACCACAAAATGCAAATTTAATTGATAGCTCTCTGTCATCTTTTATGGCCAATTAAGGATGGATAATATGTCTTGGGCTTGTCTTTGGTGCCCAGATTAGGGAAAATTATTAAATTACTTAAGGGCGCAGTATGAAATTTGCTTTTGTTACATCTTTTGCTATACTTAGAATTGTCTTTTGATCAGAAACACACAACTACAGTTACACACGCAATATTGGTTGGTATAATTGTAAGGAGTGCAGAATGCAACCAGCCATCCACCTTATCACAAAATAAAACGGAACGTGCAGGAAATACCCAGCAGGTCAGGCAGTGTTTGTGGAGTGAGAAATGGAGTAAGGTTTCAGGTCGATAATTCATTCTTCCATTCAGCCTGAAACATTAACGGTATTTCTCTTTTCACAAGAGCTTCCTGGCCAGCACAATGTTTGCTGAATTTTCAGCTTTTTTAGATTTCCAGCAAATACAGTTGTTTTTTTACTAGTTGCTTTCTGGTCACATTGTTATTACTGGAAACAAGGTGTGGAGGCCAGGTCAATGGATATTTTTAAGCCAGAGATAGATAAATTCTTCATTAATACATGTGTCAGGGGATATGGGGAGTAGGCAGGAGAATGGGGTTCAGCGGGAGAGATAGATCAGCCATGATTGATTGGCGGAGTCGACTTGATCGGTTGAATGGCCCAATTCTGCTCCTATCATTTATGAACTTATGAAACAGTTGGCCTGGGATAACTTTGCTTTGGGAAAACAGTGGATCACTTACAGAGCCAGAGACACAGGTTCAATTGACTACGGGTGCTGTTTGTACAGAGTTTTTATGGTCTCCCTGTGAACTTGTGGGTTTTCTCTGGGTGCTCCAGTTTCCTCCCACACTTAAAAATAAGTACAAATTTTTAGGTTAATTGGCTTTGGTAAAAAATGTAAATGGTTCCTAGTGTGTACGAGGTGATTGCTGGTCGGCACGGATTTGGTGGGCTGAATGGCCTGTTTCTGCATTGTATCTCTAAAGTGTTATGATTACCAGGTGAAGAAGTGATGCTTTTCTCTCCAAGTTCTTTTATTTAATAAATTACTTTATTCAAATTACTAACTCTCCTCCAATGATTCAGCAAATGAATGAGAGGAAGATACTAAGCGAGTTATATTCCTCCAGGGATGCTGCCTGACCCGCTGAATCACCCCTGCACTCTATGTTTTACTAAGATTTGCACTGTTCTTTGATTAAGAGCAGGTCAAAAATCCTTTCAAAGGTGTTATTGTTGGCTGGGTTAGGGATACTCTCTTCTGAGTCTGAAGGATGATGTGCAATTGCAAGATGTAAGTTGAAGTTAACTGGACACCACATTGCAGTGCTCAGAGGGTGCAGCCCAATAAGAGAGATGGTTATTCCAATGAGATCCTTGAGTTGTGACCCACTCCCTCTAAACATTTCCTGCCTATGTACCTATCCAAATATCTTTTAAATGTTGTTATGATATCTGCCTCAACTATCTCCTCTGGCAGCTCATTCCATATGTCAACTACTCTCTGTGTGAAAATGACACCCCTCAAATTCCTATTAAATCTTTCTCCTCTCACCTTAAACCAATGTCCTCTGGTTCTTGATTCCCCTACTCGGGATAAAAGACTGTTTATCTACACTCTCTATTCCCCTTGTGATCTTGAGCACCACAAGATCACTTTCATCCTCCTGTGCTCCAAGGAATAAAGTTCCAGCCTGCCCAACCTCTCCCTGTAATTGAGGCACTCGAATCCTGGCAACCTCCTCATAAATTTTCCCTGCATTCTTTTCAGCTTAATGACAACTTTGCTCTGACAGGGTAACCAAACTGAACGCCCAACACCAAATGGCATTTGCTAATCTTGCCTTGTACGTTCTCATCTAAATACAGTGGCAAGGAATGTGAGCTAGAGGGAGGAAGAACCAAAGGAAAGGTCGGTGATGGACTAGAAGGCAGGAGAGATAAAGCAATAAAATACACATGACTATAACTAAAACAGGGTGGTAGCGGTTCAAGTAAAGAAGCTGAGATGCTATTAGAATTTGTAACCATTCCTCGCCCTCACAGAACAATTGTCATCCCATTTTGTCATTTAATCTCCTGTCTTCTGCCTTTCACATCTTTCTTTCCACTTATTAACCCCCTGTCCCACTTAGGAGACCTAAACAGCAACCTCTGATGACCTTGCCCGCCACCGAAGGTTTCCATGAGGTCACCAGAGGTTTTGGTCACTCTCCCTAATGGTCGAAAGTGGTTTCCGCGTGGTCAAGGCTTCATCTAGGTTGCAGCTATTTTTTCATCATGATTTAAACCGGCCTCGACTAAAAATAGCTTGCTGTTTTAAAAAATCGATAATTTTTAGTCGCAGGTCTAGTCGAAGCCAATTTTCTTCATAGTCGAGGAAGGTTTTCAACATATGAGTGGGAGGTGGTAGGAGGTTGCAGGTCATCTCGACTTTGATTTTTTTTTTGGATGGCGGGCAAGGTCACCAGAGGTTGCTGTTTAGGTCTCCTAAGTGGGACAGGGGCTTTAGTCTCCCTACTCCTTTTCCTTGCGAATACATTTGCTTAACACCTCTAATTTCTCCCTTTTTTAAAGCAAAGGTCCTTGACCAGAAATATTATTTGTCTCTAAATTAACATCTAATTCCTGACACATTGTATTCTTCCAGCATTTTATGACTTTATTTCAAAATCTTTCATTATCTGTTAACTACTTTGTGGCGCGCAGGAATTTCAAGGTATGATTTTTTTTCCCCCAACCACTAGTCCTGTAATATAATTCACTTTAAACATATATTAAAATTTTGTGTTGACATATCCCTGCAAAATGCCTGCAGAACAATGTGAAATGACTCAGTGGGCGGTACCACCTGTTTAAAGCTGCACCCTGGGTGATGCAAGTCGTCAACAATGCCACACCTATAGTTCTGTGTGTTACCCCTCGGGAGTTAATACTAATTTGGATGGATTTCTGCCACACCTGCCTTAATAACATTTTCCCAGTTGCTACCCTCATTTATTAAATAGCTTTGGTTAGAATGGGGAAGTTAATGGCCCAGATTTAGTTGGAACTGCTGGTCTTTGGTGGGGAAATCTGCTCTTGAATGGTGCATTCACTTACAGGAGCCCAGCCATTTTAAATGTGGAGTTGTAGGTAAGGAAACTAAGAATGTAATGCATGCATACTTTGATTATTTAGAACATAAAACAGTACAGCACCGGAACGGGCCCAATGGCACACAATATCTGTGCCGAACTTAATGCCGAGTTAAACTAATTTTCTCTGCCAGCATCTATCCCTTGATTCTGATAGCTCTTAGGTCTAACAGAATCAAGGGATATGGGGAGAAAGCAGGAACAGGGTACTGATTCTGGATGATCAGCCATGCTCATATTGAATTGCAGTGCTAGCTCGAAGGGCAGAATGGCCTACACCTACAACAATTTTCTATGTTTCTATCCATATCCATGTGCCTATCCAAAAGTTTCTTGATGCCACTACCCCCCGCAGTGCGTTCCAGGCACTACCCTCTGTGTAGTTAAAAAAAAAATTGCCCCACACATGTCCTTCAAACATTCCCTCTCTGACAAAGCTATGCTCTCTAATCTTTATCATTTCCATCCTGGGAAAAAGGTTCTGACATCTGCCCTACCTATACCACTCATATTTTTTTTACACTTCTATCAGGTCGCCCCTCCGCCTCCAATGTCCCAGAGAAAACAATCCACGTTTATCCAATCTTTCCTTATAGTTAATATCTTCTAATCCAGCTAGCCTTCTTGTAAACTTCTTTTGCAGCCATTGCATATGCTTCCGGTAATGGGGCTACAAAAACTGTACACAATATTCCAAGTGCGGCCTAAATAAAATGTTATAAACTCGGGCGCATAACTTCTTCACTTTTGTACTCAATGCCCGAGCAATGAAGGCAAACATACCATATGCCTTTACCACACTACTTACTTGTGTTGCCACTTTCAGTGAGCTATGGACTTGGATCCCAAGATCTCTCTGCACATCAATGCTGTTAAGAGTCTTGCCATTTGCAGGGAAAAGCCTGGGAACTACAGGGCAGTGAGCTAAACATCTGGTGTCGGAAAGTTACCAGAGAATATTCTGAGGGATAATATATACATGCATTTAGATGGACAATAGCTGATTAGGGAGAGTCAGCATGGTTTTGTATCCGGGAGGTCGTGTCGCATGATTCTGAGAATTTTGAAGATGTGACCATAAAGGTTGATGAGGAAGAACTGTGGATGTTGTATGTATCGATTTCAGCAAGACATTCGACAACTCTGGAAGGTTAGAGCACATGGGATTCAAGGAGAGTAGGTAATCGAGGACCAGGGGACATGGGTTTAAGGTGAAGGGGAAAAGATTTAATAGGAATCAGAGGGGTAACTTTTTCACACAAAGAGTGGTGGGTGTATGGAACAAGCTGCCAGAGGAGGTAGTTGAGGCAGCAACTATTGCAACAATTAAGAAAGTTAGACAGGTGCATGGGACTAGTGTAGCTGGGACATGTTTGCCAGTGTGGGCAAGTTGGGCCAAAGGGCCTGTTTCCACACTGTATGACTATGACTCTGAGAGCTTGCTGAATGGATAGAAAATTGGCTTAATAAAGAGAAGCAGATGGTGGAAGATTTTATGGACTGGAGCCTGCGACTAGTGGTGTGTCACAAGGTCCAGTGTTTGGTCCATTGTTATTTGTCATCTCCATCAATGATTTAGATGAGAACATACATGGAATGAATAGCAAGTTTGCAGATGACACAAAAGTTGGCGGTATTGTAGATAGTGAAGATGGTTGTCAAAATTGAGGCAGGATCTAAATCGCTTGGGTAGGTAGGCTGAGGAATGATTGATGGAAATTAATACAGAGAAATGTGATGTGTTGCCTTTTGGGAAAGTCTAACATGGGCAGGACCTACACAGTAAATGGGAAGGCTCTGGGGTGTGGTGTAGAGCGGAGGGATCAAGGAGTATAGGAACATAATTCATTGAAAGTGGTGGCACTGGTCAGTTAAAAAGGCTTTTGGCACAGTAGCCTTCATCATTCAGAGTATTGAGTATAGAATGTACACGAAGGAACTGCAGATGCTGGTTAAAACCAGAGATAGACATAAAAAGCTGGAGTAACAGCAAGTTAGACAGCATTTCTAGAGAAAAGGAATATGCAATGTTTTGGGTAGAGGCCCTTCTTCTGAGAGTCAGGGGAAAGGGAAACAAGAGATATAGATGGTAATTTGAGATATATAGATCAAATGAATGAAAGATATGCAAAAAAGTAACGATGATAAAGAAACAGTCCATTGTTAGCTGTGGCTTAGGTGAAATCAAGATGTACAGACAATAAAACTCACCAGGACAAGAGTGAAACTAGTACAATAACTAGGGTGAGGGAGAGACAGAGCTTGATCTCACTGTCTCCATCACAGGAGATAGACTATTGACTAACGTCTATTATAAACCTATTGACTCCTACAAACATCTAGACCACATTTCTTTCTATCCTGCCTCCTGCAAAGACTCTATCCCCCAATTCCTCCATTTACAGTATGCCGCAACTGCAGCCAAGATGAGGTGTTCCATACCAGGACAACCAAGATGTCCTCATACTTTAGGGAATGGGATTCCCCACTTCTATCATAGATGAGGCCCTCACACGTGTCTCCTCGGTATCCCACAGGTCCGCTCTTGCTCCCCTCCCCTCAGTCGCAACAAGGGCAGAGTCCCCCTAATCCTTTCTCCCGAACAGCTGTCGCAAACAACACAATCCTCTAACATTTTGTCACCTCCAACGGGATTCCACCACTCGTCGCATCTTCCCATCCTTACCCCATTCCACCTTCGCAGCATCCCGTTCCCTCTGCAACTCCCTGGTTAAATCATCCCTTCCCACCCAAACCAAACCCTCACCAGGTACCTTCCCCTGCAATTGCCAAGAGGTGCAACACCTGTCCCTATACCTCCTCCCTCAACACTGTCCAGGGACCCTGACAATCCTTTCAGGTAAGGCAGAGATTCACTTGCACCTCCTCAACCATATCTACCGTATCCGTTGTTTCAGGTGTAGACTCTATACATCAGCAAGACCAAACGTAGACTGGGCAATCGTTCAGACAGGTACATGGCCAGGATAGGTTTAGTGGGGATATGGGCCAAACGCAGGCAGGTAGGACTAGTGGAAATGGGACATGTTGGTCGGTGTGGGCAAGTTGGTCGGTGTGGGCCAAGTGCCTGTTTCCACGCTGTATGACTCTATGATTCTATAAATGTAATCATTCCTTTGAATTTTATCTTCCAAAAATGGAACACCTCACACTTGCTCGGATTAAAACTGCATCTTCCATTTCTCTGCTCATGATGATAATTGATCTAAATCCCACTGTACCCTTTGTCAATCTTCCTCAATGTCCGCAACTTCACCAATTTTGGTATCCTCTCCAACCGCTAACCAGTTCATCTTCATTGATGTCCTATTCATTTTATGCTTGTTGCAAAGACTGGAGGTTCTTGCGCAGATCCCTGCAGAGCACCACTGGTCCACAGACTTTCCAGCCAGAATAATACCCTGTCATTACTATTCTATTTTCTATGGAGAAGCCAGTTACAAACTATCCTCATCATGGATCACATGCATTTGTGTTTGATTTAACATGTTAATAATTTAAATATGTTTTTGAATATGTTTACCTTAATGTGTTTATTTTAAAAGGTTTGAGTGGCTCATATTCTTTTGTTCAAAAATATAATAATTTACAAATGTTAATTTCTTAGTTTATTCTAATAGTTTTTAAATGTTTGAGTCAGAGATATTTAAATTGGGCATAAAGTAGCGGGGAATGTGACTGGTGAGTCTAGGCATTTCGCTTTCAATTTCACTTTAGTTTATTGTCACGTGTACCGAGGTACAGTGAAAAGCTTTTGTTGGGCGCGATCCAGTTAGCAGAAAGACAATACATGATTACAATCGAGCCATTACAGTTTATAGATACACAGTAAGGGAATTACGTCTAGTGTAAGGTAAAGCCAGCAAAGTCCGATCAAGGATAGTCCGAGGGTCACCAATGAGGTAGATAGTAGTTCAAGACTGCTCTCTGGTTGTGGTAGGATGATTCAGTTGCTTGATAACAACTGGGAAGAATCTGGAGGAACGCTTTTTCACATTTCTATAACGTTTTCCTGATGGGAGAGGGGAGAAGAGGGAGTGGTCAGGGTGCAACTCATCCTTGATTATGCTGTTGGCCTTGCCAAGGCAGCGTGAGGTATAATTGAGTCAATTCAAGTCAAGTTTATTCGTCACATACGCATACGAGATGTGCAGTGAACTGAAAAGTGGCGGATTGTGCGGATTGAGCAAAAAAACTACAAAACAGAATCAGTAATTACATATTGTGGGAGAGAAAAAAAAAGAAGAACCAGCAATTTAAAAAAACACCACACGACAGTAAATTGGTACAGTAGTTTAGTCCCTGGTGAGATAGGAGTTTACAGTCCTAATGGCCTCTGGAAAGAAACTCCTTCTCATCCTCTCCATTTTCACAGCATGACAGCGGAGGCGTTTGCCTGACCGTAGCAGCTGGAACAGTCTGTTGATGGGATGGAAGGGGTCCCCCATGATCTTGTTGCCTCTGGATTTGTACCTTCTGATGTATAGTTCCTGCAGGGAGGGGGGGGGGGGCGAGTGTAGTTCCCATAGGGCGTTCGGCCAAACGCACTACTCTCTGCAGAGCCTTCTTGTCCTGGGCAGAGCAGTTCCCAAACCAAATTGTGATGTTTCCAGCCAAGATGCTTTCACAGCTGCTTAGAATCACTGGAGGATCCTCAGAGACACTTTGAATTTCCTCAATTGCCTGGGTGGTAAAGGCGCTGCCTTGCCTTACTCACAGTGCGGCAGCGTATGATGTCCATGTCAGATCCTCTGAGATGTGGACTCCAGGTATTTAAAGCAGCTCACCCTATCCACAGTATCCCCATTTATCCTCAATGGTGTGTACGTCCTCGGATGATGTGCCCTCCTAAAGTCCACGATCAGCTCCTTAGTTTTTTTTACATTCAAGAGGAGGCTGTTGTCCTGACACCAGAGTGCCAGATCAGCCACCTCCTCCCGGTAGGCCTTCTCATCGTTATCGGGAGATCAGGCCCACCACCACAGTTCATAGAGTTGATTATAAACTATTACCAACTTGATTGTAGAGTTGGAGCTGAACCTAGCCACACAGTCATGTGTGTACAGGGAGTACAGTAGGGGGCTGAGGACGCAACCCTGGGGGATCCTGTGCTCAGGGTGAGGGACTTCGATGTTTTTCCTCCCATCTTGACTACCTGGGGCCTGTCGGTGAGAAGTCCAGGACCCCTGCACACAGGGGGGTGTTTGAGCCCCAGTTCCAGCAGCTTCTCAGCAAGTCTGGTGGGGACATTCGTGTTGAAGGCTGAACTGAAGTCTATGAACAGCATCCTCACATAGCCCCCCTTCTGGCTATCAAGGTGAGAGAGAGCGGTGTGCAGAACCTGGGAGACCGCCTCGTCCGTGGATCTGTTCGGATGGTATGCGAATTGTAGCGGGTCCATGTTGCGAGGGAGGAAGTGAGGCTGGTTTGTGTGATGGTCTGGGCTGCGTCCACAATTCACTGCAATTTCTTGCAGTCTTGGATGGAACTGTTCCCAAACCAAGCTGTGGTGCATCCTGATTAAATGCTTTCTATGTTACATCTGTTGATGTTGGTGAGAGGGGGCATGTTGTACTTCCTAAGCCTTCTGAGGAAGTAGAGGCGTTGGTGTGCTTTCTTGGTTGTTGTAGCTACTTGTTTGTAATATCGATATGCTCCAGGATATCATTGTTCCCTCCACTGTAAATACTGAAAAGAAAAATTCATTTAAGACCTCCGCATTTTCCATGGCTGCACATCCAGCTTACTTCACTGATCCTTAACGGAACTTTATCCCTTTTCCTCTTAATATACTTTATTGAATCATTTTCGTATTCTCCTTTATCTTGTCCGCCAGGGAAATCTCTTGGCCCCATTTTGCATTCCTAATGTCCTTCATTATTGTACACCTACATCGCTTGTACTCCTCAAGGGACTGGGTTGATCCCAGTTATCTGTACTTGACTTTGCCTTCCTTTTTCCTGAGCAGACCCTCAGTATCCCTTGTCAAACAAGATTCCCTAGTCCTGCCATGCTTGCTCTTTACTCTAACAGAAACATGCTGGCCTTAAACTCTTCCTATTTCTTTTTTAAAAGCCTCCCAGATGCCGGACCTCCCCTTTACCTGGAAACTATCATGATTGTGAGTTGTATACAACTCTGCCTTGGACAGTTACCAGGAATGTTTTGTTATTGATCGCTAAGGAAATAGAATTAATGGTGGTCATGGTGGTGCAGCGGTAGAGTTGCTGCCTTACAGCGAATGCAGCGCCAGAGACCCGGGTTCGATCCCGACAACGGGTGCTGTCTGTACGGAGTTTGTACATTCTCCCAGTGACCTGTGTTGGTTTTCTCTGAGATCTTCGGTTTCCTCCCACACTCCAAAGACATACAGGTTTGTAGATTAATTGGTTTGGTAAATGTAAAAAATTGTCCCTAGTGGGTGTAGGATAGTGTTAATGTGGTGGGATCGCTGGTCGGCATGAACCCGGTGGGCCGAAGGGCCTGTTTCTGCGCTGTATCTCTAAACGAAACGAAACTAATTAATATCCTTAGCTTGCTTTTGTTCAGTTATTATGGCACTATGACATTTACCTGCAAATGCAAACTGGCCCCCTTTAAAAGGAAATGTCTCTTCACAAAATACTAATTCCACCCTTTTTTTTCCAGAATAGTAGCACTTGCACATAAACTGACATGAAATATACCCATGCCAAGAAATAGACTCAGGGATAACTACTCACCAGATAGCAGCAATTAAACACTATGTGATGTTTTACAGATACCTGTGACAGAGTCGCCCGATCTTGATGAATCTGACCCTTGTTTGGCTGAACTGTGCTCCAAGTATCAACAGATCCTTGATCAGATTAAAGCAAAGGATGCCGAGCTTCATGCCATTCTACAAGAAAACAAGGAACTGGCCATACAGGTATGGAGCATTAATCATTGTGCCAGAAATTATGGTGCAGTAGTTGGAAACTTAAGGGCCTGTCCCACTTGGCTGTCTTACGCGCGCCATTTACGTGACCTGCTAGCGCGTGGGCAGCGCGTGGGTAGCGCGGGGACGGGCGCATGGAGTGGTGTGGAGGAGTGTGGAGTGGCGTGGAGGAGTGTGGACTTCATCCTGAACTAAATCTTCGTGCGCCACCAGCCTGTCGCGGAACTGACGGCCAAGGTGGGACAGGCCCAAGACCCTGACGCGGCGCAATGTCTCACCTCCAACAGCAGCAGAAGCAGGCAAACAATCGTCGAACTCAGCTTGGGGCTCACGGCCGTTGTGGATCTGGATCCGCCCCCACTCCTACTCCCAGAGCGGCGCCAAGACGATTGGAGATAGACCACAAAATGCAGGAGTAACTCAGCAGGACCGGCAGCATCTCTGGAGAGAAGGAATGGATGAGGTTTCGGGTCAAGACCCTTCTTTCAGACTGAAGAAGAGTCTCGACCCGAAACATCACCCATTTCTTCTCTCCAGAGATGCTGCTGGTCCCGCTGAGTTACTCCTGCATTTTGTGTCCATCTTCAAATGACGTCACGCGCTCCAGATGGCGCATGATGACACGCGCGACTCTCGCGGGTCCGTCACTACCGGCCTGTCGCGTAAGTGACAGCCCAAGTGGGACAGGCCCTTAAAACTCTGGAATTGCAGACTCGGTGCACACAAAGTAAGTTGTCATGAGTTCAATTCTGAAGAGGTCTTGTAGTGTTTGAGAGGTTTTACTTTGGGCAAGAAGTCAAACTGTCGGGCATTGGAAATATTCGAGCTCTCAAAAACATTCCTCCTTCAACTACCATCACTGGAGAAAAAAACATAGTCATAGTAACAAATGTCCTCCATCGAAACCGCGGTGAATGGAACTCTCAACCTAATTTCCTTGATTTCCCGTGTATCAGCTCTCTCCCCTCTCTCTCTCTCGAGGTCAGAATATTGATAGATTTCCACAGTGCTCACCTTCTTCATCCCCAGCCTTTGCACATAACACATTACGCTTGAAAATTCCCACTAGAATCAGACTCATACAGTGTGGAAACAGTCCCTTCAGCCCAACTTCCCCGCACCGACCAACATGTCCCATCTACACTAGACCCATCTGCCTGCATTTGGCCCATATCCCTATAAACCTGTCCTATCCATGTACCCGTCTACATGTTTCTTAACCGTCGCGATAGTACCTGCCTCAACTACCTCCTCCGGCAGCGCGTTCTATACACCCACCATCATTTGTGTAAAAAAAAAAGTTACCTCTCGGGTTCCTATTAAATTTCTCCCCCCTCACCTTTCAATCTATATCCTCTGGTTTTTGATTTCCCCTACTCTGGGCAAGAGACTCTGTGTGTTTACCCGATCTATTCTCATGATTTTGTACACCTTTATCCTCCTGCATTCCAAGGATTGGGTCCTAGCCTGCTCAACCTCTCCCTATAGCCCAGAGCCTCTAGTCCTGGCAACATCCTCGTAAATCTTTCTGCACCCTTTCCAATAACATGGTGTCCAAAACTGAACACTAGCTTCAACATAATCCCACCTCCAGTCACATATTCCCCTCTTCTCCCCTTTCTGTATTTCACAGGGATCATTCACTTGGTCGCTCTCTCTTCCATCCCCATCCACTGTGCCCCATCCTGCAGCACCTTCCCGTGCAGACCTCTAGGACTAGAGGTCATACCCTCAGAATTAAAGGACCTTCTTTTAGGAAGATGAGGAGAAATTTCTTTCGTCAGAGGGTGGTAAATCTGTGGTATTCATTGCCACAGAAGGCGGTGGAGTCCAAGTTAGTGGATATTTTAAAGGCAGAGATAGATAGATTCTTGATTAGTGCAGGTGTCAGAGGATCATGGGGAGAAGGCAGGAGAATGGGTTTAGGAGGGAGAGATAGATCAGCCATGATTGAATGGCGGAGTGGACCTGAAGGGCTGAATGGCCCAATTCTACTCGTATTCCTTTTGACCGTATGAGCAGGAAGAATTGGAAAACTTGACCATTCACTTCTTTCCTTCCTGCTTTCCAGGGTCATAAACAATTATCCCAGATGAAGCATCAGTTCATTTACACTTCTTCCAAACTAGTCTATTGTATTCGGAGTTGACAACTGTGTTTAAAATGTTGCCTCCTATACATTGGAGAAACCCAATTCATATTGGGTGATCACTTTGTGGGGCAGGGATGATCCTGAGCTTCCAGTTGTATGACTTCTGACTCTCAATCCCATTCCACCATTGACCTTTGTTTCTGCAGCCGCCTCCACTGCTATTCTGTGGTCCAATGTAAACTAGAAGATATAATTGTATCTTCCTTCCAATTACTTTGCACCCTTCTGGAATTAACATTAAATTGTCTAATGTCAGGGAAGTTCCCCTTTCCTGTTTTCATACCTTTCTTACCCTGTTTAGAAAATAGAACAATACACCATACGAACAGGCCCTTTCAAACTTAGAAACATAGAAAATAGGTGCAGGATTAGGCCATTTGGCCCTTCGAGCCAGCACCACCATTCAATATGATCATGGCTGTTCATCCAAATCAGTATCCCGTTCCGGCTCTTTCCCCATATCCCTTGATTCCATTAGCCCTAAGAGCTAAATTTAACTCTCTCTTGAAAACATCCAGTGAATTGGCCTCCACAGCCGTCGGTGGCATTAAATTCACAACTCTCTGGGTGAAAAGGTTTTTCCTTATCTCAGTCCTAAATGGCCTATCCCTTATTCTAAAACTGTGACCCTGGTTCTAGACTCCCCCAACATTGGGAACATTTTTCCTTCATCACATCGGGAGCATTTTTCCTGCATCATTCCTTTCCTTTGGCTCAACATGTCTGCATTGACCATGAAACAAATCTAAACTGATCCTGTCTGTCTGCACAGAGTCCATACTATGCCATTCCCTGCCTGTCATGTGCCTGTTCTCAATGCCTTTTACATGTTGCTTTCATATCTGCTTATACCATTTACCCTGGTAGCATGTTCCAGGCTCAGTATAATTTATAAAATGCTTTACAAATCTCCTTTAAACGTACTCCATCTCATCTTAAAACTATGTGTAAAATGGAACTGCAGATGCTGGTTTAAACCAAAGACAATAGACAATAGACAATAGACAATAGACAATAGACAATAGACAATAGACAATAGACAATAGACAATAGGTGCAGGAGTAGGCCATTCGGCCCTTCGAGCCAGCACCACCATTCAATGTGATCATGGCTGATCATCCCCAATCAGTACCCCGTTCCTGCCTTTTCCCCATATCCCCTGACTCCACTATCTTTAAGAGCCCTATCCAGCTCTCTCTTGAAAGCATCCAGAGAACCTCCACTGCCCTCTGCGGCAGAGAATTCCACACACTCACAACTCTCTGTAAGAAAAAAGTGTTTCCTCGTCTCCGTTCTAAATGGCTTTCCTTTTTTACTTTGAGTCCTGAAAAGCGCTATATAAATAAAATCTATTATTATTATTATTATTCTTAAACTGTGGCCCCTGGTTCTGGACTCCCCAACATCGGGAACATGTTTCCTGCCTCCAGCGTGTCCAAACCCTTAACAATCTTATATGTTTCAATAAGATATCCTCTCATCCTTCTAAACTCCAGAGTGTACAAGCCCATCAGCTTCATTCTCTCAGCATATGACAGCCCCGCCATCCCAAGAATTAACCTTGTAAACCTACGCTGCACTCCCTCAATAGCAAGAATGTCCTTCCTCAAATTTGGAGACCAAAACTGCACACAATACTCCAGGTGTGGTCTCACTAGGGCTCTGTACAACTGCAGAAGGACCTCTTTGCTCCTATACTCGACTACTCTTGATAGACACAAAAAGCTGGAGTAACTCAGCTGGACAGGCAGCATCTTTAGAGAGAAGGAATGGGGGACGTTTTAGTTTCCACACCCTTCTTCAGACCCTACCATCGTTAACCTATGCCCTCTAACATAATATCGAACACAGTACAGCGCAGGAACAGGCCCTTTGGCCTACTATATCTGTATTGACCATATACCAATTCAAACCACTTCCATCTGCCTGCACATGGTCTGTATCGCTCCATTCCTGCCTATTCATTTGTCTGTCTAAATCCCTCTTAATCATTGCTATTGTATCTGTTTCCACCGCTTCTCTTTCCACCACATTCCAGGCACTTACCATTGTGTGTTTGATTAAAACGAATGGATGCCTTGTTGATCTTCTTTAGCCTTTTCCCCCTCTGCTATTTAGTATTTGACATTTCTATCCAGGGGTGATAAATGCTAACTGTATCTATGCCTCTGAGAAGTATATAAATATATATCAGGTTGTCACTCAGCCTGTGATGCTCCAGAGAAAACAATCCTTTTGTTCAACCTTCCATTAACAGCTAAGATTTTCTAATCCAGGCAAAATCCTGGTGGATCCCTCCTGCACCCTCTCCAAAGCTTCCACAAAGCTTCCACATCCTTTTTGTAATGCAATAACCGGAACTGCTCACAATACTCCAAATGTGGCCTAACCAAAATTTGATAGGGTCACGGCGTGAATTCCAGTCTTTTATACAACAACCTGATTAATGATGGCAAGTGTGTTGTATTCCTTCTTAATCACTATCTGCTGTTGTCACTTGCAGAGAGCCATGTACTTGGACCTCAAGATCCTTCTGTGCATCACTGGTGCTTAGGTTTCTGCCATTTACTGTATTTCCTCCTCTTGCATTTGACCTCCTAAAATGCATCATCTCATACTTGCCTGGATTAAATTTCATCCACCATTTCCTTGACGACCTTCCTTGGTATCCACAACTCCATCAATCATGGTCTCAACTGCAAACTTGCAAATCAGGCCATTACGATCATTGATAATATATCATATACCATAAGCGTATTTATAAAGAAATATATTTTTCTGTAAAATCCCTCACTAACAGCCATTATACAAACTATCAGCTGTTTTGTCATAACTCGTCTCCATGGATCTTTTGTGTTCCACCTCGCTGTTCCACCACCCCCTGCTTGGCTTTAAAAATTAACACCACTCCACTCTTCCCTCAGTTCTGACAGAGAGTTCCTGAGACAACATTGACTCATTGCTTTCTCAATAGATGCTGTTTGACTGGCTGAGTTATTCCATCATTTGTGGTTTTGTAATAGTAACTCCACTCTTCAGTGATTTTTTTTGTAGATTCTCAATAGTTGTATGCTGACTATGATCTATATATCACATAGTTGACAACACTTCTTTGTATGCAAGACTTGTTTTATAAAACATGATGAATGAATGCAAGACTAGTTATTATATTGTTCTCCTTGAAATAAATTGTGCGATAGTTCCATAATTGTGCTGTTCTTTAAAATAAAATTACAAGCCTCCTTAAAAATAATTATTTTATCTGCAGTCTTATTTGAATTTGCAAAAAATCAATATACCGCACTACATAATTGGTATGATGTTAAATGGTTTGGACTCACTACCAGGTCAACTGAAACCGTTTCTGGCAAATTATCAATCTTAAGTAACAGTTAAACCGTGCAGATGGATTTTCAATGGAGTTCCTCTCACTTAATGTTTGAAACTGAAACATAAATTCAAATCCCACCATGGCAGGATGGAATTTAAATTCAAGTGATTAAATATATCTGAAATGAAAAGGCTTGTATAAGTAATCATTGAATTCTCATTGAAATCCATCTTGTTCACTAATATCCTTCGAGGAAGTAAATCTGCCAACTTTGCTCAGTTTCTCCAATGTGAGATTCCACACTCGCAGATATGGTTGCCTCTTAATTGATGATTCGGTATCTTTGATCGGACTTTACTAGGTTTACCTTGCACTAAATGTTATTCCCTTATCATGTATCTGTACATTGTGAATGGGGCAATTGTAATCATGTATTGTCTTTCCGCTGGCTGGTTAGCACGTAACAAAAGCTTTTCACTGTACCCGTGATATTAAACAAAACTGAAACTGTTTAAGAACCTGTCTGGTTCACTAATGATCTTCAGGCTAAGGACTTGTGAGTAAATGAGATCCTGATCTCCAAGGGCAACGCAGTCCAGGCACACAAATGTGTGGAGATCAGAGACAAAAAATGCAGCTTTTGTAGAGTTTCTGGGGAAATTGACATAGTAAAAAATAAGTAAATAAATAAGAACTCTCATTTGTTCATTTTGGTTTAGAAACGTGTGAAGTTGAAAATCTCATTACAGACAAAATGTGGGGGTTTTTCCTGCTTCTCTTGATGTGTTGTAGAGCAGTGGGACCTAGGATTTCAATGACATAGTTCCCTAAAAGTGACACCGTAAGTACAAAGGATGGTGAAGGAAGTTTTTGGCACACTGGCCTCGCTCCAACAGGGAACTTGGTATCAAGCTTGGAATGCAATGTTACAGTTGTACAAGATGTTGGTGAGGACACATTTACATTATTGTATTCGGTTTTGGTCACCCTGCTATTGTGGAAAAGTGCCATATAAGATGGAAAGAATTCAGAAAAGATATATGAGGATGTTGCCAGGACCTGAGGGCCTGAGCCGTAGGGATAGGTTGGACTTTATTCCTTGGAGGCTGAGGAACGGTCCTAGAGGTGTATAAGATCATGAAGGGAATAGATAGGGTGAATGCACAGACCCACTTACTCAGGGTAGGGGTGTCACGAACCAGACGACATGGGTTTAAGGTGTGAGATGATACATTTATTTGGAACCCGAGGGGTAACTTTTTCATTCGGAGCATAGTGGATATATGGAACGAGCTGATGGAGGAAGTAGTTAAGACTGTTACAGCATTTAAAATATAATAGGATAGATGACAGCATTGTGGTGGGCTCAATCCTGAACAAAGACGAGATGGAGTACTCGAAGGAGATGGAGTACTTAGTAACATGGTGTCAGAGAAATAACCTCTCCTTTGATGTCAGCAAGATGTCAGTAAGATGTTGACTTTAGGAAGTATGAAGAAATATATGCCCCAATCAACATCAATGTTGCTGAAGTGTAAATGGGCACAGTTCCTTGGGCACCATAGTACCAATGATCTGTCACAGACCATCAATAATGATGCAACAGCCAAGAAGACGTACCAATGCCTCTACTTCCTTAGGAGACTGAGGAAACACAGCATATCTCCAATGACTCTTACACACTTCTACAGATGCACCGTAACAAGCAGACTGTCAGGTTGCATCACAGCCTGGTCTTGGAACTGATCTGCCCAAGACTGCAAGTTACTGCAGGGAGTTATAGATGTAACCCAGTTCATCACACAGACCATACTCCCCATCATTGACACCATCTACACCAGGCTGCATTGGAAAAGCAGCCAATGTAACCAAAGACGTCTTACCACAGGCATTCCTCCTTCTCCCCACTCCCATCCAGCAGAAGGTAAGGGAGCTTGAAAGCATGCACCACCAGACTCTGGAACAGCTTCTTCCTCTCTGTTATCGGGCTTCTGAATGGTTCTTCCATAAGCTAAGGGCCAGACCGATTCACCTCTACCCCATCGTGGGCATTGTACTTTATCAATGGAGTTAGTGTGCTACTATGCTGAGAACAATATTCTACACTCTGTATCATCTCCTTTGCTCTATCTATTGTAGTTGAGTCTGCCTTGATTGTATTTATATATTGTATTATCTGATCTGTTTGGATAGCACACAAAACAATACATTTCACTGTACCTCTGTACACGTGACAATAATACAACTATGGGAACATGAACAAGGGTTTAGAGGGATATACACCAAACGTGGACAAATGGGTGCAGTTTAGATGAAGCATCTGGGTTGGCATGGACGACCAAAGGGCTTGTTTACGCATTGAATGACTGTGGACTGTGACTGCATTCCTCCCACAAATGTAAATACATTTTCAGCACTGTATCAGGTAGTATTGTTTGATTCACTAAGTTGCACTGATTAAAGGGGCACAGGCTTCATTACTCTTGCAAATGTTTGATCTTTTCGATAAGGGAACAATAAGGTGGTTGATATCCTGCCCACACAGAGATTCTGAGACTTTGTCCACATCAGCAGAGTGATGAAGACTTACTTAAAGTAGTGATGCACATCTACTTAATAGAATTGTATGACTTCCTTTCAATTTGTTTGTGTCATAGAGTGATACAGCATTGAAACAGGCCCTTTGGCCCTACTTGCCTACACCGGCCAACATGTCCCAGCTACACTAGTCCCACCTGCCTGCGTTTGGCCCATATAATTAAAATACGTGCAGTGTGTCGTTATAACTGTGAAACACAGCTTTGAGAGGACATGAGAAGTTGAGATGCAAGGAATTGCAGATGCTGGTTTGCAAAAATAGACATAAACTGCTGGAGTAACTCAGCAGATCAAGCAGCATCTCTGGAGAACATGGATAGTGATATTTCGGGTTGCGACCCTTCTACAGACTCACTGATATGGTGGAGAGAAAACTGAAAGAGTGGTTGGGGTGGTTTTTGATTGGCAGTTGATTGGACAAAGGCCAGAGATGAAAAGACAAAAGGTTTGAGATGAGGATTGAAGAGCTGAGAATTGTGAAGCCAGAGGAACAAATATAGATGGAAGGTGTCTGGCAGAGGAGGAAGGGGAGAAATGGGGGAATCCAGGTGGGGCAGAGGGAAGTGGGGGGGGGGGGGTGTTTGTAAGTTAGATACTTAAAATAAGAAGTCCCTCTTTTCCCATCAGAGTCCTCTGAGTCATCATGAGGAGGCTTGTCAAGGGAATGGCAATTGCATTGTTCATTAGCAGTACAAGCTAGTAGTGGGAGGGGGTGAGGAGACTTGGCATTTTCCTATTCTTAATTTGGTGTAAATTTGTATTTCCCAAGACCATTGTCTCTACTATTAAGATAAGAGCAGCAGTACCATCACTATACCATCTGATACATCACTAGAACTTCATTATTGCTTGGTATAAATCAAGGTGTCCATCCCCAACAGTACCATGGGTGTACATTTACAAGCAAGGCTACAGTGATTCAAGAAGTCAGCACCACTGACTCAAAGACAATAAATAGTGGCCTTGTCGCTAATACCCGCATCTTGAAAAATAGATCAGACAGAGTGAGCTCTCAATATGTTGGGTATGAAAATTACACGTTGTCACAAGTGTGCAGTTGGAAGAAAACATGATGTGGTTACGGTTGAATCTATCATCGACCAATGTCTAAAGCGATTGTAACTGATCAGAAGGTCATACGGAATAGAAGTAAAATTAAGCCTTTCGGCCCATCAAGTCTGACATTCATTCATGGCTGATCTATCTCTCCCTCCTAACCCCATTCTCCTGCCTTCTCCCCATAACCTCTGACACTTGTACTAAACAAGAATCTATCTATCTCTGCCTTAAAAATATCTACTGACTTGGCCTCCACTGCCTTCTGTGGCAAAGAACCCCACAGATTCACCACCACAGATCTGTAAATAGTTCAACTTAGAAAAAGGTGCTTGACAATAGATAACATACCACTTCTAAACATTTACACCCATTGCTTTGCTGGGACATGCATGTCTGCTTTTGTACCATTCTTAAGTGTAGGGTAGATTAGACTTTAGAGATACAGCATGGAAACAGGCCCTTTGGCTCACCGAGTCCATGCCGATCAGCGCTCACCCCATGCACTAGCACTATCCTACACATTAGGGACAATTTATAGAAGCCAATTAACCTACGAACCTGTACGCCTTTGGAGTGCGTGAGGAAACTGGAGCACCCAGAGAAAACCCACATGGTCACAGGGAGAACATACAAACTCCATGCAGACAGCACCTGTAGGTGGGAATGAACCTGGATCTCTGGCGCTGTAAGGCACCAACTCTTAACGCTGCGCAACCGTGCTGCCCTAAAGCAGTGCAGCACTCTTTACCTGCTCCGGTTCTAAAATGTATTTTGTCTTTAGTTGGAGGCCACTCAGGAAGCGGGAGCTGCGGCAATTCGGAATGCCTCACAGAAACTCTACAAGCAGTATCAAAAGCAGATGGATGAACTAAAGCAGAAGCATGAGCAGGAGAAGCAGAGGCTTCAGGTAAGGCATGAAGAATATACAGTAGAAGGAGTTAGAAAGAACGGGTAAAGTACCATTTGTAGACATTGCACATCAAATTGTAGGTATGTTTCTGGTCTTATTTGAACATCCAGGAAATAAACCGTATAATCTAATTTGGAAAATGGTTCAAGTCAAGTCAAGTCAAGAGAGTTTATTGTCATGTGTCCCAGATAGGACAATGAAATTCTTGCTTGCTGCAGCACAACAGAATATTGCAGGCATAAATACAGAACAGTTCAGTGTAACCATATACCATAGAATATATATATACACACATAAATAAACAGATAAAGTGTAATAAGCTATTATTAGTTCAGAGTTTGTTTGAAGTTGTGTTTAATAGTCTGATGGCTGTGGGGAAGCAGCTGTTCCTGAACCTGGATGTTGCAGATTTCAGGCTCCTGTACCTTCTACCTGTTGGCAGCGGAGAGATGAGTGTGTGGCCAGGATGGTGTAGGTCCTTGATGATGCTGGCAGCCTTTTTAAGGCAGCGCCTGCGATAGATCCCCTCGATGGTAGGGAGGTCAGAGCCGATGGTGGACTGGGCAGTGGTCACAAATTTTTGCAGCCTTTTCCGCTCCTGGACGCTCAGGTTCCCCTACCAAGCCATGATGCAACCGGTCAGCATGCTCTCTACTGTGCACCTGTAGAAGTTCATAGAAACATAGAAACATAGGAAATAGGTGCAGGAGGAGGCCATTCGGCCCTTCGAGCCAGCACCGCCATTCATTGTGATCATGGCTGATCGTCCCCTATCAATAACCCGTGCCTGCCTTCTCCCCATATCCCTTGTCTCCACTAGCCCCTAGAGCTCTATCTAACTCTCTCTTAAATCCATCCAGTGACTTGGCTTCCACTGCCCTCTGTGGCAGTGAATTCCACAAATTCACAACTCTCTGGGTGAAAATTCGAGAGAGTCCTTCTTGACATACCGACTCTCCGGATTCTTCTCAGGAAGTAGAGGCACTGATGTGCTTACTTTATGATTGCATCAGTGTTCTGGGACAAGGAGAGATCTTTATTTTGTGTTTGAGTAAAAAATTAAAAAACTGCAGATGTTGGACATCTAAAATAAAATATACTCTGAGCAGCATTTGTAGAAAAAGAAAGAGTTAACATTTTACACCTGGCAAAGGATCCTTAACCTAAAGTGTCAATTCTTTTTCTCTTTTCACAGCCAGTGTTTGAGTTGCTGAGCTTTTCCAGCATCCTCTGTCTGTATTTAATCTTGTATTGATCTTGAGGCATGGAAGTGGCTTGCACACCTGTCAAACACATTAATGTGTTGTAGGGTGAACTGAAGAGAAGGGAGAAAAGCCTTCACATGTCCAGAAACCATTCATGTTAGAAAAGCTGCTTTGGAATGTTTGATTGAACCTTGCAATTTAAAGGAGGAATCCTTTGAGTACTAAAGAATAAGATTATATGATGGACATTCACATGAGCATTTAATGTCCCATGTTATGTTTCCTCTTAGGCTTTTACCGAGGAGCAGGAGAAAATTTTGAAAAGTAGCTTGGAAAATTTCAATAACCTGGAGATGAAACTTCTGCACAAACAGAACAGCCTGACAGAACTGGAAAGGCGAATAGACAGGATGGAAAAGGTAGAATGAATGATCCTTGATGAAAAAACATTGCTACCTTTGAACATGAGCCTGTTACATCATTGGCCTCGGTTTTGACAGATTGAATGTATGCAGGCACAGGGCAGCACAGTGGCGCAGCGGCAGAGTTGCTGCCTGTATGAAGTTTGTATGTTCTCCCGGTGACCATGTGGGTTTTCTTCGGGTGCTCCAGCTTCCCCCCACACTCCAAAGACGTACAGGTTTGTAGGTTAATTGACTTCTGTAAATTGTGTGTTGGATAGTGCTAGTGAACGGGGTGATCACTGGTCAGTGAGAACTCGGTTGGCCGTAGGGCCTGTTTCGGTGCTGTATCTCTAAAGTCTAAAAGTAAAGGCTAAAGATAGTTCTGTTATAATGCCTGTTTCCAAGACACACATTGGATATAATTCGATTGAGGCATTAAGGAGTGTTATTAACATTACATGGGCCAAATTAATTTATTATGCAATTTCTATCAGGGACTAGAGAATCACTTTAAAGTTATTTTGTTAAAATTAATGAGCAGTAAACAACATGTTGTGTATTTGAACAGCATAGGAGAAGAAATGTGGTTCCATTTACTCTCAGTAATCAAACAATAGTGTCTCTTATGATTACTGGTGCTACTTTAATGGCAGGAGGCCATTGAAAATAAGAATCGATCACTTTTATTTACACCGTTCAAGTTCGCATTTATTGTCACTTAACCAATTAAGGTACAGTGAAATTTGGGTTACCATACAGTCATCCTAAGTGAAAAAAACACAATACGCACATAAAATAAAATTTAACATAAACATCCACCACAGTGGAATCAACATTCCTCATTGTGATGGAAGGCAATAAAGTTCAGTCATCTTCCTCTTTGTCACCCGTGGTCAGGGCCTTTGAGCTCTCCGCAGTTTGCCGCTACAGACGGTCCAATGGCCCTCTTCGTCGGGATGATCGAAACTCCGACGTCGGGACGGATCGGAACACTCCGCGGCAAGGAGTTCCCGAGTTGGCTGCTTCTTACCGGAGACCGCGGGCTTCACGGAGTTAAGTCCAAAGGCCCCGTGGTCAGAGCACTTCTTTTGGCGATCCCCGGCAAAAGGATCGCAGCTCCACGATGTTAAAGTCCACGCCGCACCTGCGGCTTGAAGCTCCTTTTAGGTCGGTCTCCAGGAAAGGCCTCACCAATCCAGTTGTTAGACCATGGGGGGGGGGGGTTAGAGATGAGACATTGAGAAAGTCGCATCTCCGTCGAGGTAAGTGACAGAAAAAAGTATCCCCCCAATTTCCACCCCCACATAAACTAACATAGAAACATTGAAACACACATTTAAAACATACTTAAAATAATAAAAACAGAGAAGGGATGTGACAGACTGCTGGCGAGGCAGCCATTGCTGGCACCACCCAGTGTTATGGATACTCTATTAAGCAATGTAACATACAGCCTTCGCTACTTTTAGCTTGCAGTAACAAAAATGAACTTATTGCTATTGAAAAGGCCATTATTTTTTAAAGCTCTGCAGGAAACTAACTCTGTTATTCTGCATTGGAAATTCTAAGCCTCAACTCCCTTCACCCCCCAGTTTTTTAGGAATACAACAATACCTGTACTGTGATAGTGGCTGTGTTATTGATGTGGTGCAAACTGTCGACTGGATTTGGGTCAAACGCAACACTTTAAAGTTGTTACTTGATTATCTTACTTGGCAGGCAGAGATAAGAGCAGTCAGGAGTGGGAAGGGGAGTTAAAATGTAAGCACTGCCCAGTCCATCATCGGCTCTGACCTCCTGTCCATCGAGGGGATCTACCACAGTCGCTGCCTCAAGAAGGCTGGCAGCATCATCAAGGACCCACACCATCCTGGCCACTCACTCATCTCTCCGCTGCCTTCAGGTAGAAGGTACAGGAGCCTGAAATCTGCAACATCCAGGTTTAGGAACAGCTGCTTCCCCACCGCCATCAGACTATTAAACTCAACTCAAACAAAATTCGGAACTTTAAAAGTCTATTGCACTTTATCTGCTTATTTATGTGTGTATATATTTATTCAATGGTATATGGACACATTGATCTGTTCTGTTTTTTATTTATGCCTACAATATTCTGTTGTGCTGAAGCAAAGCAAGAATTTCATTGTCCTATCTGGGGCACATGACAATAAACTCTCTTGAAACTTGAATCTTGAATGGTTAGCAACCGGGAGATCAAGCAGGCCTAGGTGCAATTGTTCGAAAAAACGGGTGGCTATTCTACGCTAGAGTTGAATAGGAGATAAAAGTGGGCAAGATAAGGAAATAAGCAGAATTAAATGTGAGGGGTATAGGTGGAAGGGGATGGGGGTGAGGGGGGTAGGGGAAAGGAGGCAGGATAGTGGCAGAAATGGGTACAAACTGCTGTTCCTCCAGTTTGCGCATGGCCTCACTGACAAGGGCTAGATTCCTCACTTGCCTCCAATGCCAGGGTAAGGCCACTTGCAAACTGGAGAAAGAACACTTCAACAATGTACACATTGAATTCTCCAATTTTAGGTAACATCCCATCTTCCTTCCTGTGTCACTTCCTGCAGCCACTTCCCCCACTATTGTGCCGTCTACATACCTGAATATCCCTCCTCAAGCTTTAAGCCCCTGTCCCACTTAGGAGACCTAAACAGCAACCTCTGGTGACCTTGCCCGCCACCCAAAAAAAAAATCACGGTCGAGGTGACCTGCAACCTCCTACCACCTCCCACGCATATGTTGAAAACCTTCCTCGACTATGAAGAAAACCGGCTTCGACTAGACCTGCGACAAAAAAATTATCGATTTTTAAAACGGCAACCTATTGTTAGTCGAGGCCGGTTTTAATCATAATGAAAAAATAGCAGCAACCTAGATGAAGCCTCGACCACGCGGAAACCACTTTCGACCATTAGGGAGAGTGACCAAAACCTCCGGTGACCTCATGGAAACCTTGGGTGGTGGGCAAGGTCACCAGAGGTTGCTGTTTGGGTCTCCTAAGTGGGACAGGGGCTTTACTTTTCGCTCCACTGCTCTCCTAATCTGACATCCTTTGCTATCCCTTACATTTCTAGCCTTTGTCTACCCATCAACCCCCACCTCGCCTGTACTTACCTATCACTTGACAGACTTTGTTCTGCCCACTCATCTCTTCCAGCTTCCTTCCGCCCTCCCCATCACTACAATCTGTCTGAAGAAGGAACCCAACTTGAAACGTCACCTATTCACTTTCTCCAGAGACTCTGTCTTGCCTGCTGAGTTACTCTAGCACTTTGTATTTTACTCAAGATTCCAGCATCTGCGGTTCCCTTTGTCGCCAAATTATCAGTAATACTAGGTAATCAGACCATTACAGTGCAACCCAAAATACATAGTGCCACCGATTCAAAATCTATAGTAGATATGAGGAACTGCACATGCTATTCTACAATAGATTTCTATTTATTTTTTACTGCACACACTGAAATGGACACTGGTTGAGGAACGTTTTTTTGTTTCCTCTGGGTATGCGAATACTCAGGAAATAACAATAAAGATATACAATACAATACAATACAATACAAAAAAATACACAAGCTGCGGGAGTAACTCAGTGGGTCAAGCAGCATCTCGAGAGAACATGGTGGTGTTTTGGGTCAAGACCCTTTTTCAGAATGGTTGCATTGTAATATCCATAGTAGATTGTTGATGAGGTAGGGTTATGGTTAGGGTTGTGCAGCGTGGGTCAAGAGCCTGATGCTTGATGAGAAGAAGATATTCTTGAACCTGGAGGTCATGGTTCTCAGACTCCTCTACCACCTTCCCAGTACTAGCAATGGGATGAGAGCATGGCCAGGGTGGTGTGGGTCATTGATATGAGCTGCCTTTTTGAGACAGTGCTTCCTGCAAATCTCTTCCATGCTGTGAGATCAATACCAGTGATGGGCTGGGCAGTGCCCACCACTTCCTGCAGCCCACCTCATTCTTGGGCATTTGAGGTACTGAACCAGGGTATGATGCAACTGGTCAGTAGCTCTTTACTGTGCAAGTTTGATAGAGTATTCAGCAACATGTCAAATCTCCTCAATGATCTGAGGAAATAGAGGCATTGATGTGGTTGCTTTGTGATTGCATTGATGTGCTGGATTCAGGCTAGATCTTCAGAGATATGCACACCCAAGTGCTTGAAGCAGTTGACTCGCTCCACCACCGCCCCGTTGAGAAAGAGTGGTTCATGGATAAATTAATTTCATGTATAAATGGTTTTTTAACTCTTTTTGAGAAATCAATGCAGTGTATATTGAAAATGTGTGCACTATCTTCGAGAACTGGGTGTACCTTGTGATTATGCTTTTGAAATATTATTGTGTCACAGCAATTAGATTTCATTTGGTATTGTCAACAATCAATGAAAAATGTGAAGCCAACAGCTCAGTATTAAACAGTAATATAGAGATGTACTTGCAAATGGCGTGGATGTCTGGGGAAATGATAACTGGTCGGGTGACATTTTACAAAGTAGTCTGGAGCAGACACAAGGTTGCTAGGCTACGGATGTGGCAATGGACTGGAATATTTGCAGGCACAAGCAATGCAATGAGAGAATTCAACATTAGATTGGAACCTGTTTGATCACACTGTGTGAAGCAGTGATTGGAGGACTACTTGATTGTTCGAGCTCTTGACTACGTGAGTCTTGTATCCATGAGGGTTATTGAATTGAATAATTTATTGTCCCAAGGTATGCAAATAGTCATAGCCCCCCCCCCCCCACCGCACCATTCCCCTTTGTTCTCCCCCCCCCCTCACGGCGGTCCCCCACGCCGGGTCCACCAATGTCCACTATTCTTTCTCCTCCCACATGGTGCCCCCCTCCCCCATGCCAGGTCATAATTGTCAAATGGAATAAATTCTGAACTTTGTATTTCCAAAGGGATGTATATGTTAATAAATGGATTTCCAAGTGAAGTAAATGGATTCAGTGGAAGAAAGATTTAATAATGTAGTCTCTTAACAAAGATATAAGTGCAATCAGATGGCACAAAAAATGAGATATAAGAGTTGAAGGAAAATAATTTTGTGCAGCTCATTAGTTTCCTCCCTCATCCCAGGGATATGCCGGTAGGTTAATTAGTAATTGTAATTTACCCCTAAGCTTTGTAGTTTTGTGACAAAAGTATCATTGCGGAGTTGATGGACCTGTACGAGCAATCAACATGGTCCCAAACAAATTGAATCCTTTTATTGTATAATATGTATGTAAGGAAGAGCAAATCTATGCATTTTCTCTTGATATTCATTGACATTCTCTCACTTAGACCCCAACACCATCATTCTGCGAGTTACATAATCCTGAGTCACCATTCATCCAAAATGTAATTAGACAGCAAATACATGTGGGTACAAGCCAAAGGCTCAAATTCTGCAGTGGATGACTCATTTCCTGACACTTTATAACCTTTAAATATTTTATAAAGCAATAGTCAATGCTACAAATGAATACTCTCTAGCTCTCTATTAAAGATAGCTATTAAAGATATCAAGGGAAATGGGAGAAGGCAGGAACGGGGTACTGATTGTGGATGATCATCCATGATCACATTCAATGGCAGTGGGGCTCGAGGGGCCTAATGGCCTACTCCTGCACCTATTGTCTATTGTCCCTAAATTAATTTTATTTTAAAATGTTTTGGAAACCAAATGCCAAACAAGACAAAATATTTATTCCTTTTCCAATGAAGCATCAAGGTTCTTGTGCATACCATTTTAAAGATGCATTGCATTTCTTCATCAAGGTTTTTTCAGTAGGACATTCCATCTTGCAGCCTATACTACCCAGAAATATAAGAGGAATACGTGAATGCCATTTCTTTTAAGTATCCTTCTCTAAACTATCATACACCATCCTGATTTGGGCATCTTTCATATTTCCTTCATTAGTACTGAAACAAAAACCTAAACGGCCTAATAGCAGAAGTACAGTAGTTGCAAAACAGAGTTCAGTTTAGAGTACTTTAGACTTTCGAGATACAGCATGGAAACAGGCCCTTTAGCCCTCCGAGTCTGCACCAACCAATGATCACCCCATACAAACAACACTACCCTACACACAAGGGACAATTTAATATTTTACCATAACCAATTAACCTGCAAATCTGTACATCTTTGGAGTGTGGGAGGAGACCAGAGCAACTGAAGAAACCCAAGCAGTCAGAGGGAGAACATACAAACTCCATACAGACATCACCTTTAGTCAGGATCAAACCCCGGTTCTCTGGCGCTGTAAAGAATCAACTCTACTGCTGCACCCACTGTGCCGCCCACAGTTCTTTAGACCAATTAGGGACAGGTGTTGAATGCAAAGCACACATGAGACAAATACACAGAGATTGATCTAATAATCAGACCATACAGATTAATGTAGTTGGCAAAAATTGGAAATGCATTTTTATTCATGGAGTTATTTTAAAATGGAGAGCACTGCTAAATCGATGGTGAATTCAGATTCAATACCAGGATTAAAAGGGAAATTGGAAAAATACCTGAAGGGCAGATTTTCAGGAGTTTAGTGACAGTGAAGGAAAAGGAAGATAATTAATTGGTTTTCACGTTAGGTAGTGGGTAGTTCAGACTCAAAATGACAGAAAGTGCTGAAGTAACTCGGCGGGTCAGGCAGCAACTCTGGAGAACATGAATGGGTGAGGATTCGGGTTGAGACCCTTCCTCAGACTCCACATGTGCTGTGCTGCTCTATGATCAGCCAGCACAGTAACTGGTGACCCAGGTTTGAGTCTGATCGTGGGTACTGTCTGTGAGGAGTTCACATGTTCTCCCTGTAAGTTTCCACCAGGAACTCCCATATCCCAAGGGCCTACTGGTAGGTTAAATGGCTGTTGTAAATACTCCTAGTGCAAGTGAGTGGCAGTCAATTAGGAAAGAAGCAGAGTCCAGAGTCAAGAGAGTCAAGAGTGTTCTATTGTCATATGTTCCAGACAGAACAATGAAACTCTTACTTGCAGCAGCACATCAGAATTTATACAGAGACATGTGAGAGAGAATAAGTTACAGGGAAATAAATAATAGAATGCCTTGACATGGATTCTTTTGGCCAAATTGCTGCCTCCTTCGTCATAAGTTTGTCGTAAGTAAGCATGCATGTACAGCAGGTATTGAAGAGAGCAAACGGCATGTTGGCCTACATAGCGAGAGGATTTGAGTATAGGAGCATGGAGATCCTACTGCAGTTGTACAGGGCCCTGGTGAGACCACACCTGGAGTATTGTGTGCAGTTTTGGTCTCCTAATTTGAGGAAGGACATTCTTGGTATTGAGGGAGTGCAGCGTAGATTCACATGGTTAATTCCTGGGATGGCTGGACTGACATATGATGAAAAAATTGATCAACTGGGCTTATATTCTGGTATTTAGAAGGATGAGAGGGGATCTTATAGAAACATATACAATTCTTAAGGGATTGGACAGGCTAGATGCAGGAAAAATGTTCCCGATGTTGGGGGAGCCCAGAACCAGGGGTCACAGTTTAAGAATAAAGAGTGGGCTGTTTAGGACTGAGATGAGGAAAAACGTTTTCACCCAGAGAGTTGTGAATCTGTGGAATTCTCTGCCACAGAAGGCAGTCCATGGAGGCCAGTTCACTGGATGTTTTCAAGAGAGTTAGATTTAGCGCTTCGGGCTAATGGAAGCAAGGGATATGGGGAGAAAGCATGAAAGAGGTACTGATTTTAGATGGTCAGCCATGATCCTATTGAATGGCCTATTCCTGCACCTATTTTCTATGTTTCTATGTAGGTTGGTACAAGCATGTGTACGTGGTAAGAGCACTCTTGCAGAATTGTGTGCCGTTCTGGTCGTCCAGCAAAAGGAGGGATGTCATGAAGCATGAAAAGGTGTAGAAATGTTTCAGGAGGATGTTGCTGGGACTGCAATGCTTGAGTTCTAATGAGAGTCTGGATAAACTGGGATTTTTGTCCCTGGAGTTTAGGAGACTGACGGGACAAAGTTACAGAGATGGATAAAACCATGAAGGCCATAGACAAGGTGAATAGTCACCAATAGTCTAACATCGGTAATGGGGAAACTGCTAGAGTCAGTTATTAAAGATGGGATAGCAGCACATTTGGAAAGTGGTGAAATCATTGGACAAAGTCAGCATGGATTTACGAAAGGTAAATCGTGTCTGACGAATCTTATAGAATTTTTCGAGGATGTAACTAGTAGAGTGGATAGGGGAGAACCAGTGGATGTGTTGTATCTGGACTTTCAGAAGGCTTTCGACAAGGTACCACATAAGAGATTAGGATACAAACTTAAATCACACGGTATTGGGGGTTCAGTATTGATGTGGATAGAGAACTGGCTGGCAAACAGGAAGCAAAGAGTAGGAGTAAACGGGTCCTTTTCACAATGGCAGGCAGTGACTAGTGGGGTACCACAAGGCTCAGTGCTGGGACCCCAGCTATTTACAATTTATATTAATGATCTGGACGAGGGAATTGAAAGCAACATCTCCAAGTTTGCGGATGACACTAAGCTGGGGGGCAGTGTTAGCTGTGAGGAGGATGCTAGGAGACTGCAAGGTGACTTGGATAGGCTGGGTGAGTGGGCAAATGTTTGGCAGATGCAGTATAATGTGGATAAATGTGAGGTTATCCACTTTGGTGGCAAAAACGGGAAGGCAGACTATTATCTAAATGGTGGCCGATTAGGAAATGGGGAGGTGCAGCGAGACCTGGGTGTCATGGTACACCAGTCATTGAAAGTAGGCATGCAGGTGCAGCAGGCAGTGAAGAAAGCGAATGGTATGTTGGCCTTCATAGCAAGAGGATTTGAGTATAGGAGCAGGGAGGTTCTACTGCAGTTGTACAGGGTCTTGGTGAGACCACACCTGGAGTATTGCGTACAGTTTTGGTCTCCAAATCTGAGGAAGGACATTATAGCCATAGAGGGAGTGCAGAGAAGGTTCACCAGACTGATTCCTGGGATGTCAGGACTTTCATATGAAGAAAGACTGGATAGACTTGACATACTCGCTAGAATTTAGGAGATTGAGAGGGGATCTTATAGAAATGTACAAAATTCTTATGGGGTTGGACAGGCTAGATGCAGGAAGATTGTTCCCGATGTTGGGGAAGTCCAGGACAAGGGGTCACAGCTTAAGGATAAGGGGGAAATCCTTTAAGACCGAGATGAGGAAAAACTTTTTCACACAGAGAGTGGTGAATCTCTGGAACTCTCTGCCACAGAGGGTAGTTGAGGCCAGTTCATTGGCTATATTTAAGAGGGAGTTAGATGTGGCCCTTGTGGCTAAAGGGATCAGGGGGTATGGAGAGAAGGCAGGTACGGGATACTGAGTTGGATGATCAGCCATGATCATATTGAATGGCGGTGCAGGCTCGAAGGGCCGAATGGCCTACTCCTGCACCTATTTTCTATGTATCTATGTATCTTCTTCGCAGGGCGTGGGAATCTAAAACTAGTGGGCTTGGGCTTAAAGTGAAAGCGGAAAAATTTAGAAGGGACCTGAAGGGCAACTTTTCCACATAGATGGTGGTGCATAAATGCAATAAACTGTCAGAGGAAGTTGTAGAAGCAGGTACAATTGTAATGTTTTATAGACATTTAGATAGATACATTGATAGAAAGGGTTTGGAGGGATATGGGCTAAATGCAAGTAGAATAGCTGAAGTAGACAATTTGTTCGGCTAAAAGGTCCGTTTCTGTGTTTAATAATAATAATAATAATAACTTTATTTATACAGCACTTTAAAAACAACCACAGTTGCAACAAAGTGCTGTACATGACTAATCATCGACAAGAAATTATTACATAACAATAAAAACATTAAACGAAAGAGTAAAAACAATAAAATTAAAAACATTAAAAGCACTAAAAACAGGAGCAAAGTCTCAAGCAGTGTCAAAAGCCAAGGAATATAAATGTGTTTTAATACTGGTTTTGAAGATGGACAGTGAGGGGGCCTGTCTGATGTGCAACGGCAGGGTGTTCCAGAGTGCCGGAGCAGCAACAGAGAAGGCTCTATCCCCTCTGAGCTTCCGCTTAGACCTTGGTACCTCCAGGAGCAGCTGATCAGCTGACCTGAGGCACCGGGCAGGAGCGTATGGGTGGAGCAGTTCAGAGAGGTAAGGCGGGGCGAGCCCATTTAGAGATTTAAAAGCAAATAAAATAATTTTAAAATGAACTCGAAAGTGCACCGGGAGCCAGTGGAGGGAGGCCAGAATTGGTGTTATGTGCTCCCTCTTTTGAGTTCCAGTTAAAAGGCGAGCAGCAGCATTTTGAACCAACTGGAGACGAGCCAGTGAAGATCGTGCAACTCCAAAATAGAGTGCGTTACAGTAATCCAGCCTAGAGATTTAAAAGCAAATAAAAGATATGGGCTAAATGGGCAAGGAGATTTGACACATTGCTCAAAATGAGTTGCATGATTAGATGGAAGGTTCGGGAAAATTAAACTATTTCACTTCCCTATTTTTCCATCAATACACATTTTCTGGCATGTGTTTTGCCCAGCTTATTCATTAAATGCAGGCACATTAAAAGAACAATCCTTCTCAAGGTTCACAATTGTGATTCAGGATGGTTTCCAGTGTTTATGTTGACTTGGTACTGATACTGATATCTTATTGGCAATACTGATATTGTGTATTTAACATCTAATATATTATTTGAGTAGAATTGCAGTCTGTGAAGTAGCAAGATATATGTTACCTTTGGGGTTTAATTTATTCCAGTGCTGCACTAGTGAACAATTTGCATGTCATTTTAGTTCTGTTTTAGCATCTGTTTTATTTTGTGATGGTGGTTTACAACACTATATTAGCCAATGTCGTCCAAATAATTTAAGTCCTCCTGCTCATTTTGAGTTAAGAATGCCTTTTTTTATATCAATCTACATAAATTTAATGTCGACTCTATTTGTTTTGAAATATGCTATGCACTTAAAGGGCTCTTATGGGGTGCAATTCAAATATTTTTCACAGGAGAAGAAAGAGTTGATGGGAAGGAAGCTTTCTGTGGAGAAAGAGATGGAATACAAGAATTCAATGGATTATCCAGATGGTTCAAAAGGGTAGGACATTCACTTTCCAGTCACCTCTTCCTTGATACATTTTAATGCTCTTTGCCTCGTTGGTTTGCTGGCAACATTTGCTCTTTTATAAAACTGGGCTAATTTTAATGATGAAATGAGCACACAAGTATCTTTGAAAGACTCAAAGTTCTGGAGACATTCAGCGGGTCAGGCAGCATCTTTGGAAAACATAGACTGGTGACGTTTCAGGTCGGGACCCTTTTTCGAATTCTTCAGACTGAAGAATGTCACCTATCCATGGTCTCCAGAGATGCTATCTGACCTGTGGAGTTACTCCAGCTTTGTGAGTCTTTGGTCGACCAGCAGCATTTGCATTTCCTTGTTATTACACAAGTATCTTTGTTAGTTTACTGTGCAAGTGAAGATTAATCCTTTATTAACTTTTCCTTTCCCTGCTATATCATTTATGCCTCTTTATATCTCATCTTATTTTTGTCTGTCACTGTTTCTCTACTCCTTCCCCCCGTTTGCTTGTAATTCTCCCGTGCCACTGCTGCTTCCAGTAAATAAATAAATGTCATAATATTGAGTGCATAAATAGATCAATGGCTTGCTTCTCACCAGTTGCAGTCAGATTCATGGATACTTGTACAAGTTACACGCTATATTGAAAAATGATAGAATACCATATTCATGAAGTAATCCCAAGTTATTCTGATGAAATTTATGAACAAATCTCTCTCTCACCGCCCCATCATCACATTCCTTCTCCAGACGTAGACTTCTGTGTTTCACAAACGTTGACAAACCTTCAATGATCCATACACTGAAATCTCTACTCAGTGATCCAAGCTCCCAGCAGCATTGCAGAAATCGAAATTATATTGACTAGACATGTATTCATAGCTGCATTAAAACTGAGCTGAATATAGATACAAAATGCTGGAGTAACTCAATGGGTCAGGCAGCATCTCTGGAGAAAAGGAATAGGTGGCGTTTCGGGTTGGAACCCTTCTTCAGACCTGACCTTCAGACAAAACTGATCCCCGAATATTCTCCATTTCTCTTTCCCCGTTGGATTTTTCCACTTTTCTGGTGCAGACTTTATTCCTCAAAAAATATATAAACAATGAATTATCTTTTTTAAACGATTGCATGTGTTCATCTGCCATCACAGAGCTTAATCTAATCTCCCAAAAGGCATCAGCCATGCTGATCCTCACACCTTCCTCACTGGCTATGTTTAAACTTGAAGTGGCTGAATTTTGAATATAAAATTATTTTATATTGTGGACTCTCTTCTGTGAATCCTAATTGCCATTATCTACAAAGAAGAAGAGTTTAAAATATTCTGTATCTTTCTTAACTGATCAATATATTATTCTAGAAAATTCCCTTAGAGATATTCCATGAATTAATCCTTCAAGCTCTTTTTGTAAGTTCCTTTGAATTATGTTCTGTACAATCCTGCTAGGGAGGCTGTGAGCTTCTCCAATCTGTGTTTTCTATCCTTGTTTTGTTTTAATTAGGGTCATAGCGTCATCGAGTGATACAATGTGGAAGCGGGCCCTTCGCCCAACTTGCCCACACCGGCCAACATGTCCCAGCTACACTAGTCCCACCTGCCTGCATTTGGTCCAAACCCCTCCAAACCTGTCCTATCCATGTACCTGTCTAACTGTTTCTTCAATGTTGGGATAGTCCCAGCCTCAACTTTCTCATCTGGCAGCTTGTTCCATACATCCACCACCCTTTGTGTGAAAGAATTGCCCCACATTGAATCTATAGTTAATCTTCTGGGCTGAAATTCTAGTACCCCATACTTCATGAGGAGGGCTAGTCTCACTAGTTTCATTTTGCCTATCTTTTGTAAAGGTGTTATTGCTGTAAAGATTTATTTCACAAGATAAGTCATTATTTAATTCTATGTGACCCCTTTATTCATATTTAGTGTTCCTAAAAGACCACGAGTTCATTTTTGAGGAATTGATTATGCCTATTTACTGAAAGCACCATATTCCAATCTGATCAACTTCACTGAATGGTCGTTTGTACATTCAAACCCATTATATTAATTATTCTTATCCACTGCTTCAGCAGTACCTTGTACCTGGTGGATAATGACAAAGGCTGAAGCACCTCCACTGGTGTAACTGGGGTCCCTTGCGCAGCCTGAGTCAGACGGTAGAACTGTATAGCATTGGAATAGGCCCCTAGGCCAGTATATCTGTGCTGACCATGATGCCAATCTAACTAATCCCATCTGTGTGCATGGTCTATATTGCTCAATTCCCTGCCTGTTCATATGCCTTGTATAAATGCCTTTTAAATGTTGCTATCATATCTGCTTCCACACCTCATTGGGCAGTGTTTTCCAGGTTCGGTGTTAAAAAATATGTGCCTTGTAAATCTCCTTTACGCTTTCCCTCTATCACCTTAACATATGCCATCTATTATTTGCCACTAATATTCTGGGAAACAGACTCTGACTATCTATGCCTCTTATAACTTGATATACTGTACTTCTATTAGGTCTCTCCTCAGCCTCTGACACTCAAGAGAAAACAATCCAAGTGAGTTCAACCTCTCCTTATGGCTATTACTCTTTCATCTACGGAACATCTTGGTGAATCTTCTTCTAACCAAAGTAGCATACTCCTGCATCATTACTTCCTGACTATTATAATCAATGTCCCAGCTGATGAAGTGAAGCATCAGTATGAAGAGGTGCCCCGACCCGAAATGTCACCTATCAGTGTACTCCGGGGATGCTGCTGAGCTGCTGAGTTACCCCAACATTTTGTGTCTTTCCTTGGCACATCAGAATCTGTATGTCCTTATTTCAACAGCTTGACATATGTTGTCTTTACCATTTCCATTACCACTTTTATTGCTGCGGACTGGCACTCCAATATCCCTTTGTACATCAAAGCTCCCAAAGGCCCAGCATTGAAGACATTCTCTTACATTTGTCCACTCAGCATAAAACAACTCATAATTGTCCAACTGCCATTTCAACCATATTTCTAACTCATCTCTATCCTACTGTATTCTTTGATAACCTTCCCCACTGTCCATAACTCAACCAATTTTCATGTCGTCTGCAGTAATTTATTTTCTCACTACTATAACTAAATCAATCAAATCTAAATCCTTATTTAACCCAAGGGAAAAGAGTCTTAGTGCTGATGGGTCGCAGAGAGATACAGCATGGAAACAGGCACTTCAGCCCATCGAGTCTACACTGACCATTATCTACCTATTTACACTAATCCTATATTAATCCTTTTTTTAATTCTCGCATTCTCATCAACTACCCGCAGATTCTACCACTCACCTATCAACTAGGGATATTTTGCAATGGCCAATTAAACTACCAACTCACAACCCTCACAGACCATTTACACCCATGTCATTCCCTCTTCTCCTCTCTCCTGTTGGGCTGAAGATACAAAAGCTTGAAAGCACATACCTCCATATTGTGCTCAGGGACAGAGGACATAAGGTGACGGAGGAAATGAAGGAAATTCACATTAGGCAGGAAATGGTGTTGGGTAGACTAATGGGACTGAAGGCTGATAAATCCCCAGGGCCTGATGGTCTGCATCCCAGGGTACTCAAGGAGGTGGCTCTAGAAATCGTGGATGCATTGATGATAATTTCCCAATAGTCTATAGATTCTGGATCAGTTCCTGTGGATTGGAGGGTAGCTAATGTTTTCCCTCTTTTTAAGAAAGGAGGGAGAGAGAAAGCAAGGAATTATAGACCAGTTAGCCTGACATCAGTTGTGGGGAAGATGCTGGAGTCGATTATTAAAGATGTAATAGCGACGCATTTGGATAGCAGTAACAGGATCGGTCCAAGTCAGCATGGATTTACGAAGGGGAAATCATGCTTGACTAATCTTCTGGAATTTTTTGAGGATGTAACAAGTAAAATGGACAAGCCAGTGGATGTAATGTACCTGGACTTTCAGAAAGCCTTTGATAAGGTCCCACATAGGAGATTAGTGGGCAAAATTAGAGCAAATGATATTGGGGGTAGGGTATTGACAATGATAGAAAATTGTTGGGCAGACAGGAAACAAAGTGTAGCGATTAACGGGTCCCTTTCAGAATGGCAGGCAGTGACTAGTGGGGTGCCGCAAGGCTCGGTGCTGGGACTGCAGCTATTTATAATAAACATTAATGATTTAAATGAAGGAATTAAAAGTAACATTAGCAAATTTGCAGTTGACACAAAGCTGGGTGGCAGTGTGAACTGTGAAGAGGATGCTATGAGGATGCAGGGTGACTTGGACAGGATGGGTGAGTGGGCAGATGCATGACAGATGCAGTATAATGTGGATAAACGTGAGGTTATCCACTTAATTCCCAGGATGGCAGGAGTGTCATATGATGAAAGAATGGAGTGACTGGGCTTGTATTCACTAGAATTTAGGATGAGAGGGGCTCTTATAGAAACCTATTAAATTATTAAGGGATTGGACACACTAGATGCAGGAAACATGTTCCCGATGTTGGGGAGGTCCAGAACCAGGGGCTACAGTTTAACAATAAGAGGTAGGCCATTTAGAACTGAGATGAGGGAAAACATTTTCACCTAGAAAGTGGTGAATTTGTGGAATTCTCTGCCTCAGGAGGCAGTGGAATCCGATTCATTGGATGTAGTCAAAAGAGAGTTAGATAGAGCTCTTAGGGCTAGCAGAATCAAGGGATATGGGGAGAAGGCAGGAATGGGGTACTGATAGTGTATGATCAGCCATGATCACATTGAATGGAGGTGCTGGCTAGAAGGGCCGAATGGCCTACTCTTGCACCCATTGTCTATGTATCTAGATTCAGGAACGGCTTTTTCCTCACA
This sequence comes from Malacoraja senta, assembly GCA_038087875.1. Classification (NCBI taxonomy): domain Eukaryota; kingdom Metazoa; phylum Chordata; class Chondrichthyes; order Rajiformes; family Rajidae; genus Malacoraja; species Malacoraja senta. Next base: position 373,266,188 of record CM075977.1, read on the forward strand.
GTTATCAAACTACTGAATGGTCCGCTCATTTGCTAAAGTTGATCAAATCTGATCTACATTCTGGTATTTTTCTCTTCACACTACCTGTTGTACTTATGTATGTTTAGTATGAATGTCTGGTTAGCATGAAATCATAGTTCTTCACTGTATTTTGGTACATGTTGCAATAATAACCCAATACCAATACTGATGTCTTTGGGTGGTGGAAGGAAAGCAGAGTACCAGGTGGAATTCCAAGCATTCAGAGGGTGAGCTAGCAAATTCTGCACTGTGCAGTGCATACGTGACAATAAAGAACCATTAAACCACTGAACTCAAGTTCAGAATTGTTGCTATGTCTCTGATGCCATAAAGCAGAGGCTGTTCTAGTTGTGTGCTCTTTTGATAGCATTTTCCTGGCAACTTTCTTCATCCTTGATGCATTACAAAATTCACTGTATCTTAGTCAGTCCTTGGATTCCAGCTCAGCAAATCTAAGCCGAGGTTACTGCATCCTAATTGATGTTTTCAAGAGAGAGTTAGATTTAGCTCTTAGGGCTAAAGGAATCAAGGGACATAAGGAAAAAGCAGGAACGGGGTACTGATTTTAGATGATCAGCCATGATCATATTGAATGGCGGTGCTGGCTCGAAGGGCCAAATGGCCTACTCCTGCACCTATGTTTCTATGTTTCTATGTTTCTAATATGTCCGTAACCTGGGTGAAATTTCCTGAAGTCCTGGTGCTCTCTATTTCCAGCTATATGCCTCTGATATTGCTGTCTCTATCCAACGTTATTTGACGTATTCACAACTAATGTTTCATGCAATTGGTGCTCTTAGGTTGCTTTCAGTTGTTCAAAAAATAATTTGGCCACTTTTATCCTGACAAATTTTAATCTAATTATGTATTAATTATAAATTTGCACAGTGGATCTGTTCTGGGACACACGCATTGATTGGACAGTGGAATAATTGATACAAATTGTATTAGATTTCATTGATTTCCATTGACTACAATGAATCATTTGCATATGCAGCTGAGATTGAATTTCTATTTCCTTCTTCAACTCACCCTCCCACCGCTCCCCCACACCCCCTCCACCTTCCCTTTAGACAGCAAAAAATGTAATTACTCACTAATCAATTGCAACCTTCCTCTTTTGAAATACCTGGAGTTCATTATTAGTGCTATATAAACACTGCTGGAAATGTTACACTTTTCAAAACACTGGTTTAGTTATTTCAGCCCTTTACTTTTAATGTTTACCTTTAATGTATTTATAGTCTTGGATATGTTTTCAATATTTTCTGTTTTTACATATTGACGTATAATAACACTGTTAAGATATTAAATCTCTCTGTAATGAGCCACATTTATTGAATCTCTCTCCCCTGCCACTGCCATCGTTAACATTTATCATGCATTTTCAATTGATCCACAGCCTCACCATGTTCCATGTACTACATTGCTTCAGCGGTAGCTAATGTAACCCCACTTTTTAAAAAGGGAGGGAGAGAGAAAACGGGGAATTACAGACCAGTTAGTCTAACATCGGTAGTGGGGAAACTGCTAGAGTTAGTTATTAAAGATGGGATAGCAGCACATTTGGAAAATGGTGAAATCATTGGACAAAGTCAGCATGGATTTATGAAAGGTAAATCATGTCTGACGAATCTTATAGAATTTTTCGAGGATGTAACTAGTAGAGTGGATAAGGGAGAACCAGTGGATGTGTTATATCTGGACTTTCAGAAGGCTTTCGACAAAGTCCCACATAAGAGATTAGTATACAAACTTAAAGCACACGGTATTGGGGGTTCAGTATTGATGTGGATAGAGAACTGGCTGGCAGACAGGAAGCAAAGAGTAGGAGTTAACGGGTCCTTTTCAGAATGGCAGGCAGTGACTAGTGGGGTACCGCAAGGCTCAGTGCTGGGACCCCACTAGTCACTGATTAATGATTTGGATGAGGGAATTGAATGCAACATCTCCAAGTTTGCGGATGACACGAAGCTGGGGGGCAGTGTTAGCTGTGAGGAGGATGCTAGGAGGCTGCAAGATGACTTGGATAGGCTGGGTGAGTGGGCAAATGCATGGCAGATGCAGTATAATGTGGATAAATGTGAGGTTATCCACTTTGGTGGCAAAAACAGGAAAGTAGACTATTACCTGAATGGTGGCCGATTAGGAAAAGGGGAGATGCAACGAGACCTGGGTGTCATGGTACACCAGTCATTGAAAGTAGGCATGCAGGTGCAGCAGGCAGTGAAGGAAGCGAATGGTATGTTAGCATTCATAGCAAAAGGATTTGAGTATAGGAGCAGGGAGGTTCTACTGCAGTTGTACAGGGTCTTGGTGAGACCACACCTGGAGTATTGCGTACGGTTTTGGTCTCCTAATCTGAGGAAGGACATTCTTGCCATAGAGGGAGTACAGAGAAGGTTCACCAGACTGATTCCTGGGATGTCAGGACTTTCATATGAGGAAAGACTGGATAGACTCGGCTTGTACTCGCTAGAATTTAGAAGATTGATGGGGGATCTTTTAGAAACTTACAAAATTCTTAAGGGGTTGGACAGGCTAGATGCAGGAAGATTGTTCCTGATGTTGGGGAAGTCCAGAACAAGGGGTCACAGTTTAAGGATAAAGGGGAAATCTTTTAGGACTGAGATGAGAAAAACATTTTTTACACAGAGAGTGGTGAATCTCTGGAATTCTCTGCCACGGAATGTAGTTGAGGCCAGTTCATTGGCTATATTTAAGAGGGAGTTAGATGTGGCCCTTGTGGCTAAAGGGATCAGGGGGTATGGAGAAAAGGCAGGTACAGGATACTGAGTTGGATGATCAGCCATGATCATATTGAATGGCGGTGCAAGCTCGAAGGGCCGAATGGCCTACTCCTGCACCTATTTTCTATGTTTCTTTGTTTCTATGTTATGCTCCATGTGAAGTCTGCTGTTGTTTATTTCTTCAAAAACATATTCGGGGGGGGTAAAACAATCCCGTTCAAATCCAGACCTTTCATCATGCTAACTTGGCACTATTCATAGTTGTCTATGCATCTGTGTAGCATCTTGGATATTTATTTTAAAGTGGAGGGTACTGTACTATAACTTGTTTGTTCCTTTCTTCAAATCAACTCTGGAGAATCCAGTCTGGAAAAGGAATAAATTGACATCAGTCCATGCAGATTCCACCCTGTTTGTCCATGCCTTGGCCAACTCTCTTTTGTTATTCCTATATTTCTTCAAACATAGAAACATAGAAAAATAGGTGCAGGAGTAGACCTTTCGGCCCTTCGAGCCAGCATCGCCATTCATTATGATCATGGCTGATCATCCAAAATCAGTACCCCGTTCCTGCGTTCTCCCCAAATCCCTTGATTCCGTTAGCCCTAAGAGCTAAATCTAACTCTCTCTTCAAAACATCCAGTGAATTGGCCTCCTCTGCCTTCTGTGGCAGAGAATTCCACAGATTCACAACTCTCTGGGTGAAGAAATTTGTCCTCGTCTCAGTCCTAAATGGCCTACCCCTTATTCTTAAATGACCCCTGGTTCTGGACTCCCCCAACATTGGGTACATTTTTCCTGCATCTAGCCTGTCCAATCCTTTAAGAATTTTATATGTTTCTATAAGATCCCCTCTCATCCTTCTAAATGCCAGTGAATACAAGCGCAATCGACCCATTCTTTCATCATATGTCAGTCCTGCCATCCCGGGAAATAACCTGGTGAACCTACGCTGTAATCCCTCAATAGCAATAATGTCCTTCCTCAAATTAGGAGACCCAAATTGCACACAATACTCCAGGTGCAGTCTCACCAGGGCCCTGTACAACTGCAGTAAGACCTCCTTGTTCCTAAACTCAATTCCTCTCGCAATGAAGACCAACATGCCATTAGCTTTCTTCACTGCCTGCTGTACCTGCTTGCTTACTTTCAGTGACTGATGTACAAGCACACCCAGGTCTCGGTGCACCTCCCCTTTTCCTAATCTGACACCATTCAGTCTGAAGAAGGGTTTCGGCCCGAAACTTTGCCTCTTTCCTTCGCTCCATAGATGCTGCCGCACCCGCTGAGTTTCTCCAGCAATTTTGTCTACCATTCAGATAATAATCTGCCTTCCTGATCTTGCCACGGAAGTGGATAACCTCACATTTATCCACAAAATACTGCATCTGCCTTGCATCTGCCCACTCACCCAACCTATCCAAGTCACCCTGCAGCCTCATAGCATCCTCATCACAGCTCACACTGCCACCCAGCTTTGTGTCATCCCCAAACTTGGAGACGTCACATTTAATTCCCTCGTCTAAATCGTTAATATATATTGTAAATAACTGTGGTCCCAGCACTGAGCCTTGCAGCACCCCACTGGTCACTGCCTGCCATTCTGAAAAGGACCTGTTAATTCCTACTCTTTGCTTCCTGTCTGCCAACCAGCTCTCTAACCATGTCAATACCCTATCCCCAATACCATGTGCTCTAATTTTGCACACTAAACTCTTGTGTGGGACCTTGTCAAAGGCTTTTTGAAAGTCCAGATACACCACGTCCACTGGCTCTTCCTTATCCATTTTACTTTTTACATCCCCAAAAAATTCCAGATGTCAGGCATGATTTCCCCTTCATAAATCCATGTTGACTTTGACCGATCCTGTCATTCTGTCATTGAGCATTCTGTTCAACCTGTGACATGTGTAAGTACTTCTGGTTATTCCAAAATGTCAGTAATCTACCGCTCATGGGTTCTATGACTCTATAACTCTCCTGGAAAGTGCTGTAAATTTAATTTTGCCAAAGTATTTAAGTGATTGTTCGCAATAATGCCCAGAGACAATGAGATACTATTTCTATAAAGTTGATGTGGAACTAAATTGTTGACAGGTTTCAGAATTTTCAGTTGGAGTCTTCCACACTGCAGGAAAAAATCTTTCACCTCGACAATGTCATCACACAGCAACATCGAAATCTGCACAGTGCAATAAACTCGGTAAGCTGCAGGACATGATGGTAATATGGATGATCATTATGTTTCTTAAAATTAATTTAATTTCTTCAGTAAGGGTAAAAATATCTTCTGATGTCTGGTTCTCCAGCTGGCTTAGTTGCTAACTACATCTCACACAGTGACAGTGAGCAATAAAGAGCATGCTACATTCAACCCATGGTCCTGGTTGAGATTGCCCTTGTGTGTAGGGAATGAATTTGAAAGTGGGATAACATAGAACATGTGTGATCAATAGTCGGCGTGGGCTGTGGGGCCTGTTTCCATGCTATATCTTTCAATTGATCAATCAAACAAACAATTACTGACCTCAGTTTGGTTGTCAGTGCAGATTAATTCATTGGCCACCTGCCCGCACTCAGTGACTGAGCTACTACAATGAAAAATTGGAATGGAGAGAGTATCAGAGTGTTGCTGGCACCTGCTCATAGGTCCTAGAGAGTCTACATCAGAGGTGTCATGAAAAGAGAGTTGCCGAGAAGTTGTACAAATACAGACTTTGCAGTTGAGTTGGAGGTTTTCTTCATTCCAAGGGACCTGTGCATGGTTTAAGCACTCATTCACCAGCGAAAATCCAAAAGTAGCATCCAGCCACGAGCTGCGTTGTTGCACAATGCTGCTTGTATCGAGACTCCTCCTGGTGCTGTGTGCCAGGCCCATAATGAACCCTGAAGTGGAAACTCGGTTGCTGAAAGTTCCTTATTTTAAGTAATGTTTAATTTTTCAGGAAAATAAGATTACAAATGTGGCACTGTGAAATCTGAATAAGATGGTATGTAAAAGTCCTGTCATCGAATGATTGAAATTTATAACACATTATGTTTGTCTGCTTTCTGAATAGTAATGCTATCCTGTTATGTATTATGAATTTGGATAGTTTTGCAAGTCTCCAATAACAGGATGTTATTTTGTGGACCATTTATCCATCAGCTGGTTGGGAAAGCCAGCAAATGAATCAGAAGCTACAACTGGACTTGCACACACTTCATAGATTACTTCAATCATTAACATCAGATTTCTCCAAAATACTTGGTGATTCCAGTATTTCCCTTGTTGTAAATGGTTCAAGTGCAGATCAGTCATGATCTAATTACTTGGGAGAGTTGAATGGCTTTCCCTTGATTTTATTATTAAAAAATGGACATTCTTTTTTAATAGGACATTGGTTAGGCTCCATTTGGAGTATTGCATGCAGATCTGTTTGCCCCATTCAGGAAGGATGTGGAGGCTTTGGAAAGGGTGCCGAGGAGGTTTATCATATTGATGCCTAGTTTAGGGGGTATTAGCTACAGGGAAAGGTTGGACAGACTTGGATTGTTTTCTTTGGAATGCCTGAGGTTGTGGGGAGACCTGATAGAAGTGTATAAAATTATGAGAGGCAAAGATAGAGTAGACAGTCAGAATCCTTTTCCCAGGATAGGAAAATCAGATATCAGAGGGCATAGGTGTGAGATGAGAGGAACAAAACTGAAAGGAGATGTGCAGGGCAGGTTATATTTTTACAAGAAGGGCAGTGAGTGCCTTGAGCACGCTGTTCGGAGTGGTGGAAGCAATTATGATAGTAGCATTTAAGAGAGTTTTGGATTGACATATGGATGTGCAGGGTAATATGAATATGGATTATGTGCAAGCAGATAAGGGTTGGTTTTGGCATCATGTTTGTTGCAGACATTGTGGGCTAAATGACCTGTTCTTCTGCTGTAGTAGTATGTGTTCTATGCTTAACCAAGAATCCTTAAACTGTTTCAACTTATGTCAACCAAGAGTGATCAGTCAGATTTGATGTTATCAATGACTGTTCTTTTAACACATAGATAAGCTATGAACTTTAAGGTTATCCCTGCTTGACTGGGAAATCAGTGGCTGCTTTAACTGCTTTTCACGTGATGCTTTTTCATTTTATTTCTATTCACAGATTGAAAACTCAAAAATGGAGTTGGAGAAACAGGATGTAATCATTTTGAAACTGAAGGAACAAGTAGGCATACTTGAAGCAGAGGTATGTATGTACTTTAAAAGTGTAAGTGCACAGAACTGAAACATTGATTGAAGTTCATTTCATTGTGACCGGGAAGGTAGAGACAAGGTGCAGATAAGCTTCACACTTTTATCATCCCTCCATTTTTATAATCACAACAAAGAAAAGTTAACACTGCTCAGATTTGAGAATTCTTTTAGAAGGGAGCAATATTGCTCCTGTCTCTACAAATGTTGCCTGACTTACATATTACAACACAGAAGAAGAACGCTAGGCCTATCAGGTCCATGCTGTTTCCTAGCAGAGCAGCTCCATCAAACGAGGTAGTTGAGGCAGGTATTATAACAACATTCTTTTAGGAAGGAGATGAGGAGGAATTTCTTTAGTCAGAGGGTGGGGAATCTGTGGAATTCTTTGCCACAGTGGGCTGTGGAGGCCAAGGTAGTGGATATATTTAAGGCATAGATAGATTCTTTATTAGTACGGGTGTCAGGGGTTATGGGGAGAAGACAGGAAAATGGGGTTAGGAGGGAGAGATAGATCAGCCATGATTGAATGGCTGAGTAGACTTGATGGGCCGAATGGCCTAATTCTGCTCCTATCAGTTCTGACCATATGAACATTTAAAAGACATTTGGACAGGTGCTAGGATAGGAAAGGTTTATGGATAGGAAAGGTATATGGGCCAAATACAGGCAGGTGGGACTAGTGTAGATGGGGCATTTTAGTTGGTAAGTTGGGCCGAAGGGCCTGTTTCTGTGCGGTATGACTATCCCTCAATCCCCTGCATATCCTGCTAATTACCCCTTGAACATGACTATCGATCTGCTTCCACCACTATCCCTGGAGGCGTGTTATCTAAAGTGTAGCGTATTTAGGTAGTGGGAGGAAATTGGAGCACCCAGTGGAAACTTATCCAGGTTCCATGGGTGAGCAACACTAACTGCTGCACCACCATGCTGCCCATGGGCCAGTGTTATATTTCCATCACAATTTCATATTTCCTTTAATATGGAATTGGGGAAAGAATAATCCAAATTGGTTTTAATACTTTTTGGAAAACAATATTTAACTGAAGTTAATTTACAATGTCTTTCATAAAATTATAAATGGATATTTGCTTTGATATTTACTTTATACTTGAAATGAGTCTACTTGTATAGAGGAAATAATCATTTTCAGGGCAATGGAGACTGAATGAGTGAATAAGGCTGACAGGACCACAGTTTGAATAAACCTGGCTGTTTTTCCCTATTTTTTTTCCAAATGGGGAAAATCAGACCACTGTATAACACTCAGAGAACCTGTGCTTATTGTTCTGGTTCACTCAGTGACATAAATAAAGATTGCAGTCTGTACATGGTCTCTCAATAGGATATGCTCTTTGATTTTCAAGAAGCCAGTTAACAATATTTGATATAGAGTAATGAATTTATTGATGGCTAGGCAAAGAATGCATCTGAAATATTACTAGCTGATGTAATATAGTAAATATATTGTTCTTTAAATCCACAATCTCGAGTCTTTGAGTCATGTTTATTAGTTTTGAGCTGATTCACACAGCCCATGGTTGGCTGGTAATGCTGTTACCTTTTTGAATGTATTTTTTATTTTTTTATTTTTTAAATGTTTTTATTTATTAGTACATTACATTACAACCACATACATTAGTACTCGTCACTTATATCTTCTTACAATTAATGTACTCCATTTGTTTTTTACACTAGTAAAGGGAAAGGATAAGATTGAAAGAAAGAAGAAAGTGAAGGAAAAAGTGAAAGTGTAGAAAGTGTGACAACAAGACAGAACAAAGACCCTATAAGAACAAAATTAAAAACAAAAGAAAAATAGTTAAGAAATAGACCCTAGAAAAGAAGGAGAAAAAGAAAGAGGAGAAAGAGAAAAACAAATAGTTTTTATGAGCATTACGCAAATGGGACATACCAACTTTCCAACTATCATCACCCTTTACCTGAAATCAGGTTTTTATTTTTAAGGTACCTTTGCACCCTATATTTGTAATAATTCTATAAATGCAGACCACGTCAGATGGAAGTGATCTGGTTTACCTGCCAGGAGGAGTCTTATCTCTCCTTTTCGAATGTAAAACCTCATTTTACTTCCTTGGATTAAGGTCGTTAGGAATAAAATTAGTCCATTCGGTCCATCAAGTCTGTTCCGCCATTCTATCATGGCTGGTTTATCTCTCCCTCCTAACCTCATTCTCCTGCCTTCTCCCCATAACCTCTGACACCTGTACTAATCAAGAGTCTTGATTTTTGCAAGTTTCCAACGTATGCAATCAATGTCGGTGTTTCAGCTCAAGCAATTTTGTCATCATTATTGACAGCATTTATTTTCATTTGTCATTCCAAAAGTTTCAACATAATTTATGTTGAAGTTGGATCTTCAGCAAAATCATCAAGTTCTGTGTCTGACTTTTTTTGGAGATTATTACCTGTCCTGCTTAATTAGTTGCAACAGATTTTATTAACCTAGAACATAGAAAAGTACAATGCAATGAAGCCCACAATATCTGTGCTGAATATGAATTGGTGTTAGAGATACATCGGGGAAACAGGCCCTTTGGCCCACCGAGTCCGCGCCGACCAACGATCACCCTATACCCTATACACGAGGGACAATTTACATTAACCCACAAATCTGCACATCTTTGAAATGAGGGAGGAAACCGGAGTACCCGGTGAAAACCCATGCAGTCACAGGAAGAACGTATAAACTCCATACAGACAACACCGGTTGTGAGGATCGAACCGGGTTTCTGCCACTGTACGGCAGCAACTCTACTGCTGCGCCATTGTGCCCCCCCCCCACCTCTGCACTACTGTGCCAAGATAAACTAATCCTATCTGTCTGCATATGATCCATATCCCTCCATTCTCTGCGTATCCATATGCTTACCAAAAAGGCTCTTAAACACTACTGTCAACACCACCACTGGCAGCATGAACCAGAAACCCACCACCCTCTGTATTTGCCCTGCACATCCCCTTTCTACTTTGCCACTCTCATCCTAAAGTTATGCTCTCTAGTCTTTGAAATTTCCTCCCTAAGGAAAATTATTTTTTGAAACTATAAAGCTGCATATTCTTGAAATACCTGGTAGCTCAGGCAGTGTTACAGAATGGAAACAGCAAATGTTTCTGGTCGATGAAAGGTTCCGATGAAGGGCCACATTAACATCAACGCTGTTTTTTCCACTACAGATGCTGCCTGACCTGCAAAATACTGCACGTTTTCTGACTTAGTTCTTTGCTATTTTTAACCTCTATCTCTGGCAGGTGACTATAAAATGAGCTGTATCCTTTCTATAAATGTAACTCATGTTTAGTCTTATCAGAGAGCCTCCTATTAATGTGGTAGTGGAATATGGAACTGTTTACAAATTAATGGGAGTAAATACTCGTAACTGTCTATTTATTATACAGAACAATCGGCTGAAATATAAAGTTGAAGTTTGCTCTGAAAAGCAAAAGGAAAATGATTCACCAGCTTCATCTGACAGGTAGGCTTTCATAGGTTTTTCCTAAGCAATAACATTTTGTAATCAAATAATTCTGAGAGGGGAATACATAAAGTGAGGTGAATTAAATGCTTTTCTTTAAAACGTGATTTGATTGAAGCAAGTAAAGATAATCAATGCAAATTTAATGAAGGCAAACACAACCAAGCACCACTAAGGTGTTTAAATTAAACATGTATTGTATCGAACGAAATTAGACTTGAGATTGGTAGCAGTTCATTATTTCAATATAGGAGTAAAGAGGTTATTCTGCAGTTGTATAGGGCCTTGGTGAGACCACATCTGGAGTATTGTGTACAGTTTTGGTCTCCTAATTTGAGGAAGGACATCCTTGTGATTGAGGCAGTGCAGCGTAGGTTCACGAGATTGATCCGTGGGATGGCGGGACTGTCATATGAGGAAAGATTGAAAAGACTAGGCTTGTATTCACTGGAGCTTAGAAGGATGAGGGGGATCTTATAGAAACATATAAAATTATGAAAGGACTGGACAAGCTAGATGCAGGAAAAATGTTCCCAATGTTGGGCGAGTCCAGAACCAGGAGCCACAATCTTAGAATAAAGGGGAGGCCATTTAAGACTGAGGTGAGAAAAAAACGTTATCACCCAGAGAGTTGTGAATTTGTGGAATTCCCTGCCACAGAGGGCAGTGGAGGCCAAATCACTGGATGGATTTAAGAGAGATTTAGATAGAGCTCTAGGGGCTAGTGGAATCAAGGAATATGGGGAGAAGGCAGGCACGGGTTATTGTTTTGGGACGATCAGCCATGATCACAATGAATGGCGGTGCTGGCTCAAAGGGCCGAATGCCTCCTCCTGCACCTATTTTCTATGTTTCTATGTTTCTATTTCACTGCACATCTTGTATGAGTATGTGACAAATAAAGTTGACTTGACTTGAATTGACAGTGCAATATTTTTACATCAAGAAATACAGTATCTTTTGTGAAATGTTATGCTTATATAAAATATCAGTCATTTCATTATTTTCTGCCTCTGTCTTTTGCTCTCTTCCCTTTATTCTTCCAGCCCTCTTCCTAAATCCATTAGTGAAACGAAAAGAAACCAAACCCCTTACCAAATGCTGATGAGTTGGAAAAAGACAACTGCCTGACCACGGGCCAGCTGCCTCTTCATTGCGGTGCATTTACCACAGAGGAATTCTTAAAGAAGAGAGCCCACGTCTCCAAGCACACTTGCCTGCCAGCTTCTCGTGACCATCTAATTTGTAAATTGCCAAAGGATAGAGTACAAAATCGCATGTCTGAAACTGCATGTACACAGGAAAATTAAAGACCTGCTGCTCTTTGTGGTTTTTGAAAGCAATATCTGTCAGGAAATGAAATGAAGTATTGAAGTGGAAGACTGATTGAGGGAAACATTGGGTAATCAAATGAAAATGGCTCAGAAGGACAGGACAATACAACTTCCATGTAATTTTTCCACAAATGCAGCTCTAAACTGGTTTCTCAAGAGTGAGCATTTAAAATGTCGAAATAATGTGTCTCGTATTGCTTCACTGAGCACTTGACTGTGCAAGCAAATGTACAGACTTATTTGCTTGTCTGAAATAAATCTATTTAATTGTTCTCAATGTTCATTCTTAAGGGAGCAAGGGATTTGGGGAGAAATCTGGAAGAGGGTAGTAAACTTTGATGAACAGCCCTGACCCTATGAAAGGTCAAGCAGGATCAGAGGACTGAATGGCCTAATTGTGCTCCTTTAGCCTCTTAGACTTTAGAAATACAGCGTGGATCACTGGGTCCGTGTCGATCAGCGATCACACTAGTAGTATCCTACACATTAGGGACAATTTACAGAAGCCAATTAACCTACAAACCTCTTCGTCTTTGAAGTGTTGTGGGAAATCGGAGCACCTGGAGAAAACCCACTCGATCACCGGGAGAACGTACAAGCTCCGTACAGACAGTTCAGGATCAAACCCTGGTCTCTGGCACTGTAAGGCAGTAACTCTACCACTACGCCGCTGTGCCAACCTGTTCCTGGTTTTTATTCTAGATTTCCAGTATCTGCAGTTATTGCTTTTCAATTACATGGTCATCATTTGTCTTGGTAAGAAAGTTCAGTTAATACATAGATACATAGATACATAGAAAATAGGTGCAGGAGTAGACCATTCGGCCCTTCGAGCCTGCACCGCCATTCAATATGATCATGGCTGATCATCCAACTCAGTATCCCGTACCTGCCTTCTCTCCATGCCCCCTGATCCCTTTAGCCACAAGGGCCACATCTAACTCCCTCTTACATATAGCCAATGAACTGGCCTCAACTACCCGCTGTGGCAGAGAGTTCCAGAGATTCACCACTCTCTGTGTGAAAACGTTTTTTCTCATCTCGGTCTTAAAGGATTTCCCCCTTATCCTTAAGCTGTGACCCCTTGTCCTGGACTTCCCCAACATTGGGAACAATCTTCCTGCATCTAGCCTGTCCAACCCCACAAGAATTTTGTATGTTTCTATAAGATCCCCTCTCAATCTCCTAAATTCTAGCGAGTATAAGCCAAGTCTATCCAGTCTTTCTTCATATGAAAGTCCTGACATCCCAGGAATCAGTCTGGTGAACCTTCTCTGCACTCCCCTCTATGGCTATAATGTCCTTCCTCAGATTTGGAGACCTAAACTGTACGCAATACTCCAGGTGTGGTCTCACCAAGACCCTGTACAACTGCAGTAGAACCTCCATGCTCCTATACTCAAATCCTTTTGCTATGAAAGCTAACATACCATTCGCTTTCTTCACCTGCATGCCTACTTTCAATGACTGGTGTACCATGACACCCAGGTCTCGCTGCATCTCCCCTTTTCCTAATCGGCCACCATTTAGATAAGTCTGCTTTCCTGTTTTTGCCACCAAAATGGATATCCTCACATTTATCCACATTATACTGCATCTGCCATGCATTTGCCCACTCACCCAGCCTATCCAAGTCACCTTGCAGTCTCCTAGCATCCTCCTCACAGCTAACACTGCCCCCCAGCTTAGTGTCATCCGCAAACTTGGAGATGTTGCCTTCAATTCCCTCATCCAGTTCATTAATATAAATTGTAAATAGCTGGGGTCCCAGCACTGAGCCTTGCGGTACCCCACTAGTCACTGCCTGCCATTGTGAAAAGGACCCGTTTACTCCTACTCTTTGCTTCCTGTTTGCCAGCCAGTTCTCTATCCACATCAATACTGAACCCCCAATACCGTGTGCTTTAAGTTTGTATACTAATCTCTTATGTGGGACCTTGTCGAAAGCCTTCTGAAAGTCCAGATACAACACATCCACTGGTTCTCCCCTATCCACTCTACTATTTACATCCTCAAAAAATTCTATAAGATTCGTCAGACATGATTTACCTTTCGTAAATCCATGCTGACTTTGTCCAATGATGTCACCACTTTCCAAATGTGCTGCTATCCCATCTTTAATAACTGACTCTAGCAGTTTCCCCACTACCGATGTTAGACGAACTGGTCTGTAATTCCCTGTTTTCTCTCTCCCTCCCTTCTTAAAAAGTGGGGTTACGTTTGCTACCCTCCAATCCTCAGGAACTACTCCAGAATCTAAAGAGTTTTGAAAAATTATTACTAATGCATCAACTATTTCGGGAGCTACTTCCTTAAGTACTCTGGGATGCAGCCTATCTGGCCCTGGTGATTTATCGACCTTTAATCTATTCAATTTACCCAACACCACTTCCTGACTAACCTGGATTTCACTCAGTTCCTCCATCTCCTTTGACCCGCGGTCCCCTGCTATTTCCGGCAGATTATTTATGTCTTCCTTAGTGAAGACGGAACCAAAGTAGTTATTCAATTGGTCCGCCATATCCTTGTTCCCCATGATCAATTCACCTGGCGGCGCAGACACTGCGGATCAGGATTCCAGGTGTAGCAAGGTGGAATCAATAATGGTGAATCAGGATAAACTCTGTTGCTAATCAGCTGAGAACTGATCAGCTGAGAAGTGATTGAATGGCGGAGTAGACTTGATGGGCCGAGTGGTGTAATTCTGCTCCTGTCACTTAAGAAGGAGTGGTCGACAGCAAAGTGGGGTGGATAGTCGATAGCACCATTCCACTGTCTCAATTGGAGCCAGTAGGGGCACATGTGCATGTGCCATAGGCAAGAATTGCATGATATTTTGCTCTATTTTTAAACCACTTACCATGTGTTTCAAATCTTTACAATTTGAATAAAGCGGATTCAAACTGTCTGCAGGAAGATCTTTCGTGGCTTTGGGGAGGAACTCCGGTTTAGCTTTGGATAGGATAGTTGGTATAGAAAGTGTAATTCACAGCGTTGGTCAGTTTCCTGATGTATCGCTATTTAAATTAAATGAACAATAAAATGTGGCTGTCAAGTAAATAACAGTCATTTATAATATAAAGTTTTCATTGATTCCTCTTCTTTATTCCTGACAATATAATAACAATCATATCACCTCGGGTCACATTTGGATAACAATTTTGGTTTCTCAGTTCAGTTATCTAAGCTAACGTTGAATAATAATTATACTATATACTTCACATGGATACAAAAATGAAGAAATAACAAATATCAATTATTTTTATTTCCAGTGATAATTGGCGAGGAAGTTGTGAAATGAGCAGAAAAGTACAGATTTAGTTCAATTGATGGAAAATTGAAGTCAGGAAATCGTTTTATTTTCTAAAGGTGAATCAATAAAACTATCATTGGGTGCAATCTTTTAGATAGGCACATGGAAATGCAGAGAACGGAGGGATATAGGTTACTTGCAGGCAGGGGGGATTAATTTAATCATTTACAGCATGGATGTTGTGGGGTGAAGGGCCTGTTCCTGTGCTGGAAAGATTAGTTTAAATAGACATCATGTTCGATACAGATATCAGAACATAGAACAGTACAGCACAAGACTAGGCCCTTTGGCCCATAATGTTTGTGTTGAACATGATGTGAAGACCAACCATGACTGCGTGCACATTATGCTTAATCCTTTATTCTGTGCATATCCATCCACCTTCACTACTCTAACCACTTGTGTTGCCACTTTCAGGGAGTTATGGACTTGGACCCCAATATCCATAATGGTGGGCTGAAGGACCCATTCCCGTGCAATACTGTTCCATGTTAAGCTGTCTACATCCTCTGTGAATAATAATTACATCTTGCAAACCATAGGTTTAAAGCAGTACTTTTGTAGTCAAAAATGGTGCAAATCATAAATCATTGTCCTATAAGCTGTTTAATGGTCTGACTGACTAATTCAATTAATTACTTTTTTTGGTGCAAAAGGGTTCCCGACCCAAAACGTCGACTGCCCAACTTCACCCCTGTTGCTACCTGAGCCGCTGAGTTCCTCCAGCATTTTGTTTTTGTCACAAGAAAAGCACTGGTTTATAGTGGAGGAAAAACTCAAAATGCTGTGGTAACTCAGCGGGTCAAGAAACATCCCTGCAGAGCATTAATATATGATGTTTAGGATCAGGTCGGGAAGAAGAGTCCCGATCCGAAACGTCACATATCGATGTTATCCAGTAATGTTGCCTGACCTGCTGAGTTATTCCAGCAATTTGTCACTTTCATTGTACATCAGCATCTGCAGTTCCTGCTAGTTTATATTAACGAGAGCTGCACTCCTATAGAGTTTGGTGTTTATATATCTGATTACGTCTATTTATAGTGTATTAAAATATTGCTGCATTTAGCTATAACTGAATCAACAAAAATCATGAGATGACTAAAATACTATTTGCATTGGGACGGTGTAGTTTACACTCCAACACAGATGTTAATACAGGACCTGCACATTTTTTGACTCCTCCCAATTTGGCACATCCCTCAATGCTCAGTTACATAGCGGTCAGATAAGGCTTGCTAACAGATGGCAGCAGCACAATCTCTGCCACAAAAGTGACAGAGGCTATGGGAGGAGAATGAGCAAGAACTCTGACCGCACCAGGAAAGGACATTCAAGTCCTGTTTTGTAATTAAACAAGTCTAACCCTGTGCAGGGCCTGTCACAGGTGACTACAGTTATGTCCACCAGCATTGAGAGACCACTCATCAGCCATCTCGGAACTCTCTCCAGTTCAACAAGATCCTCTCCTTAAAAATCACAACAAGATCCTCTTCTTAAAAATCTCTTCATCAGCTCAGTCTGTTTAATCTCTCCCCAAAGGAGAGCCCTCATCAATAAAGTGCCTCTTCTAATATCTATGTCATATCACTTTCAAAAAAAGTTATTAATTCTGATTTTCAGCATCTGCCATTTTTTACATTTTTATTGTAAAGAATTCAACTTTTAAACAGGACAAGAAGTTACAATCAAAATATGTTTGGAAAACTAGATATGTGGTTTGAGCCCTATCTGGTCAGTAGCAGTTATGTATTCCTTTTCTCCGGAGATGCTGCCTCACCCGCTGAGTTTCTCCAGCATTTTTTGTCTATTAGCAACACAGTGAGTCTGAAGAAGGATCTCGACCAGAAACATTACCCATTCCTTCTCTACAGAGATGCTGCCTGTCCTGCTGAGTTACTCATTAAAACCATCAATCTCCTTGACTTTACTGTGCTGATATCAGCCATCCCATCTACCTACCCCCCTTCATCTCCCGACCCAATCTTATGTGTGTCCTTTATTTTAATCCAAATTTGGCTCAAGAGTGTTGCCACTTGGCAACCCCCTCCACTCAACGAGTGCCAACATAGAAAAATATATAACCTACATGTCATGAAAAATTCAATCACCTTTTGAAACAGGATGAACTGCAGAAAAATGTGTTGGACTTTGGACTCATTGGCATCTGTTATTTGTGTGCAAAGCACAATTAAAACACATTCTGCAAATGTGTTGAAACTTCCTATTGAAGTGTTGTGGAGAAGGCTACATCGTGGTCGTCAAAAGTGAAATAGATAAACAAGTATCCAAGAGTCATAGAGTCCTAGTGTGGAAACAGGCCCTTCGGCCCAATTTGCCCACACAGGCCAACATGTCCAGCTACACTAGTCCCACCTGCTTGCGCTTGGTCCATATCCCTCCAAACCTGTCCTATCTATGTACCCGTCTAACTGTCCCTTAAACTTTGGGATAGTCACAGCCTCAACTACCGCCTCTGGCAGCTTATTCCATACACTCACCACCCTCTGTGTGAAAAAATTACCCCTTGGATAACTATTAATTCTTTTCCCCTTCACTTGAACCTATGTCCTCTAGTCTTTGATTCCCCTACTCTGGTCAAAAGACTCTGTGCATCTACCTGATCTATTCCTCAGGTGATTTTGTACACCTCTATAAGATCACCCCTCATCCTCCTAAACTCCATGGAATAGAGACACAGCTTACTCAACCTCCCTATAGCTCACACCCTCTAGTCCTGGCAACATCCTCGTAAATCTTTTCTGAACCCTTTCAAGCTTGACAATATCTTTCCAAAACATGTTGCCCAGAACTGAACACAATATTCTAAATGCAGCCTCACCAACGTCTTATACAACTGCAACATAACCTCACAACTTCTACACTCAATACTCTGACCGATGAAGGCCAACGTGCCAAAAGCCTTTTTGACCACCTTATCTACCTGCGACTTGACCTTCAAGGAACCATGCACCTGTACTCCTAGCTCCCTCTGCTCTACAACACCACCCAGAGACCTACCATTTACTACGTAGGTCCTGCCCTTGATAGACATCCCAAAACACCTCACACTTCTTTATATTAAATTCCATCAACCATTCCGCAGCCCACATGGCCAATCGATTCAGATCCTGCTGCAATCTTTCACAACCATCTTCACTATCTGCAAAATCACTCACTTTTGTATCATCAGCAAACTTGCTAATCTTGCCCTATATGTTCTCATCCAAATCATTGATGTAGATGACAAACAGTAACGGGCTCAGCACCGAACCCTGAGGCACACCATTAGTCACAGGCCTCCAGTCCGAGAAGCAACCTTCCACCATTACCCTCTGCTTCCTTCCATGGAGCCAATTTGCTATCCATTCAGCTATCTCTCCTTGGATCCCATGCGATCTAACCTTCCAGAGCAGCCAACCATGTCAATGCCTTACTGAAATCCATGTACACAACATCTACAGCTCTACCGTCATCAACCTTTTTGATCATGACTTCAAAAAAAATCAGATTTGTGAGACACGACTTCCCACGTACAAAACCATGCTGACTATCACCAATCAGCCCTTGCCCATCCAAATGCCTGTATATAACCTATCTCTCAGAATACTGTCCAGCAACTTTCCAACTACAGATGTTAAGATCACTGGCCTATAGTTCCCAGCATTTTCCCTGCAGCCCTTCTTGAAAATATGCACAACATTTGCCACCCTCCAGTCTTCTGGCAATTCTCCTGTATTTAAGGATGACTCGTAAATTTCAACCAGGGCTCCCGCAATGTCCTCGGATATATCTGATCAGGCCCTGAAGATTTGTTTACCTTAAAAAACGACAGTACCTTCAGTACTTCTTCAATGGTAACACTGACTGCTCTCAAGACACTTCCAGTGACTGCCCCAAGTTCTTCCGTCCTACTGTCTTTCTCCTTGGCAAATACAGAGCAGAAATACTCATTGAGGATCTTGCCCATCTCCTGTGGCTCCACACAAAGGTGACTGTTTTGATTCCTGAGAGGTCCCACTCTCTCTCTAGTTCCCATTTGCCCTCTTATGTATTTATAAAATATTTTGGGATTGTCCTTAATGCTACCCGCCAGAGCTATCTCCTGGCCCCTTTTTGCCATTCTGATCTCCTTTTTTCAGTTTACTCCTTAGTTCCCGAAACTCCTCCAGGATGCACTTGATCCCAGCTGCCTATACCTGTCCCATGCATCCTTCTTGTTTTTGACCAATGCCTCAATATCCCTCATCAGCCAAGCTTCCTGACACTTGCCTGCTTTGCCCTTTACTCTAACAGGAACATACATATTCTGAGCTTTTGTCAGCACACTTTTAAAAACATTCCACTTAGCCGGTTCCTTTCCCCTCAAATAACCTGCTCCATCCAGTCAACTTGAGGGAGACCTTCTCTCATACCCTCAAAGTTGACCTTAGCCCAGTTGAGCATTTTAACACGTGGACCCTCTCCGTCCCTATCCATTACTATCTTAAACCTTATCGAATTGTAGTCACTGGTCCCAAAAGGCTCCTCAACACACACTTCATTAACTTGCCCTTCCCAATTTCCCAATACTAGATCCAGTGTTGCCCTCTCACGTGTGGAGGCCTCTAAATACTGCTTATGAAAACTCTCCTGAACACTTTGGAGGAATTGCACCCCATTTAAATCCCAAGTGTTGAAAAATAAATTGTAAAACTACGAAGAGAGGGCTATTTGGTTGAATTTGTGAGTTGCCATGGTACAGAACAGCATAGACACAATGTGTGATAACTAGTTTTGATTCTATCATAAAGCAAATATGTTACTTTTTGTAAATATCATGTGTGATCCCTTATACAGTATTAGGACAAAACTTATTTGATACATCAGAAATGGATAAAATCCCATTTCTAGGCAGTAATTTGATTTATAAAGAAAAAAGCATAAAATCCCAGTGATAAATCTGAACGTTCCAGCATCAAAACCTAACCTCCTGAGAGAATTTATTATTTTTAATAAAAAGGAATGGCAGAACCAAGTAATGCACAACTGACCATGAGACAACTTTTACCAAGCCAGAGATACACAGCTGAGAAGCTCGGTGGACATTTAACATTACCGGTCGGTTATCCTTGGTTCTGAAAACTACTGCTTACCTTTTTTTTCCCCAATGAGCCAATGAAATTCACCGGTCAGCACCGGCTACAACCTTCGAGAACCTCTGAGAACCTTCGAACTCCTGGCAACCCATTAGGACCCACCTATGGCTCGAGAATTCTCGCTACTCTCCATGGCGGCTTCATTCTTGTCGGCGCTAATTTTTCAACATGTTGAAAAATTCACGGTGACCAGAATGTGGGAACTCCTCACGACCATGAAGGCGACTCCCTGGCAACCACCCGTGAACATGTGGCGACCATGTGGCGACTGCATAGTCTCCTGCAGTCGCCTAAAAAGTCGCCTAAGTGGGACAGGCCCATAAAGCTTCAAAACCAGCATAAAATTTCTATCTGTATTTCAAATGTAAAACTGGATTTTAAATCGAAGTGATGATTTTTAAGTTGTGTATGTTTAAACAATTAATCTGTCCAAATGTGTTGAGCCCTCATCAATAAAGGACCTCTTTGAATCTCTCAATCAAAAAACACCTTATCACACGCTAGGCTTTGTTCAGCACCCACTTCTCTTCCAGCTTTATTCCCCCCACCCCCCACCACCATCATCAGTCTGAAGAACGGTCCTGACCTGAAACATCACCTATCCATAGATGCTGCCTGACTCGCTGAGTTACTCCAGCACTGTAATCCAGCATCTGCAGTTCCTGGTGACATTCAAATTAGAATAAAAGCATGCTTGCCGATTTATAAAAACTGTAATATAATACACTCAGACTGTAATAAGTAGCTACAAGGATTAAGATAAAATTAATTTTATTTATTTTCATCCATCTGAATATTTGCATTTAATAATGAATATGGAAAATATTGAAAAAAGACAACTCGAGTTGAAAGAGAGATTGAGCCCAGCAGTACAGGCAGGTGGGTGTATGGAAAAATAGAGTCCCTGGGTCAAAATGCTTCGATTACCAGGCTGGTTCAATAAAGATACATTCATTCAGCTTCCTCCACCTTGCTGCTTGCAATAGGTCCCATACATACATGAGTTTCCACAATACACATTCATTACCAAGGAAAGCGGTACCTTATTACATAAAGTGTCTCCGTTACATTGTTATATTTTCTATCATTCTTGCTGTTCAGTTGAAAACCAACAGCCATGAATAAAAGTTGAGCTCACCTAACACTCCCATCTCATTGTGTGACTATGTAAACCTCAATTGTAAACATGATATGCACACAACTCTGAAACCCAAATCTCAAAGGGATGACAGAAAATAAAAATGATAGCAGAATTTTAAATTGAGAGTTTTTCTATCAAATAAAATAAAACTTGGAGCAGAACTAACAAAATGGGTCTCTTCACATTTGTGCACTTGGTGCCTGTCTTACTTAAGTGCTTCATTGACTAATCCTGGTCATTTGTCAAGTTCATGGGAGTTATCAGAATAATGGAGGGAGTTGAGACAATTTCTGAAAATGCTGAAGATATCCAGTCATCTTTATGAACTTTGTATGCAAAAACAAAGAATTTCACTACACCTAGGTACAAGTGACAATAAAGTAAGATCATTATCATCGTCCTGTTAGCAAGCCACTGATGTCCAAATTGACAAATGGATCCACAGATAAGATTACTTGATCAGCTAAATTCTAAAAGGATAATTCCTATTTTTGTCTCCATCTGCGGAATCCTCGATCTTCTGAAATACTGCATAGCCTCTCCTGCATAGAATCTCCAAGGTTTCCTGTTTTTTTATTTCAGATTATTTTTCCACTACATGGTCATCATTTGTCTTGGTAACAAAGTTCAGTTAACGGTGAGGCAGACACGGCGGAGCAGCATTTCAGGCGTAGGAAGATGGAATCAATACTGGTGAATCAGGATAAACTCTGTGGCTGATCTGCTGAAAAGGGATTTGTAACTGAGTAAATTACACTCTTGTGTGTAGGAAGGAACTGCAGATGCTTGTTTATACCAAAGATAGACACAAAATGCTGGAGTAACTCAGCCATTCAGGCAGTATCGCTGGAGAAAAGTAGGTGACGTCACCTATTCCTTTTCTTCACAGATGCTGCCTTACCCGCTGAGCTACTTTGGCAATTTGTGTCAAAATTACACTCTCCTTGTTCACATCCATGTTCGATACCCATGTAAGCAAATCATTATTCAAAGGGCCATTCTTCAGAATATTTATATGGGCTCATGCCAGGTATTGAAAATTTGTCATTATTTGAGTGAATTTATAAAGGTTATACAGGATTGCTCATATAATTTATTGGAAAGAGTGGCTTCAGATAATGTGGATGTCTCTACAAAGTTAGATATCTCTAGGTAAGTGTCCTTGACTGTCCAGAACAGCGTTGTATTTTCACCCAGAGAGTTGTGAATCTGTGGAATTCTCTGCCACAGAAGGCGGTGGAGGCCAATTCATTGGATGTTTTCAAGAGAGAGTTAGATATAGCTCTTAGGGCTAACAGAATCAAGGGATATGGGGAGAAAGCAGGAACGGGGCACTCATTTTGGATGATCAGTCATGATCATGTCGAATGGCGTTGTTGGCTCGAAGGGTCAAATGGCCTACTCCTGCACCTGTTTTCTATGTTTCTATGTTTTACCTAATAAACTAACTGAAAGGACAGAAATCCCAAATTACTCTCTCCTGTATGAATGGCAATCCATGAAAACAAAGCAGATGATAGAAATCTGAAATAGAAAATGCTGAAAATACTGAAAACATCCTGCAGGTCAGGCAGGATCTATTGAAAAGAAATGGTTAATGATGAACCCGAAAGATGAAATATTAACCTATTTCTCTTCATAGATACTGCCTGACTCACTGAGCATTTCCAGCATTTCTTGTTTTTCGTATGGGTAACAACAGTTATCTGTAAGAATTACTCAGAAGATCCAAATTACATTACATGAGCAGAGACATGATTTTCAATTTCTAAAAAGTGGTCAATACTCAATGCAGGCAAGCAGCCAGATGTATAATTGAGAATGCAACATCTATCACTGAATGTTGGAGTTTTATTTGTTTGGATGTCTCACCGCTAATTAATACCACGAGGAATGGTCATTTTTTAATCACTATTGTAATAAGTACGGTCTGATCACTGGAGTGGAAAGATGTAGGGCTCCAATCAAAGTTACAACCTCCTCAATTGTGAAGGGTTGGATGGAGCTCAAAGCTTTTAGTTAGTTGGACATTAGGGGAACAAAAACATTGATTACACCTCAAAAGAACCTGATATACCTAAAAAGAACAAGACAAATCTATATAAGGAGAGCTCATTGTTCAGTTAAGATTGCATTCATGGATATATCCTCTGACGTTTGATTGAAGTGTAATTTATTTTGCAGGTGAGTTTGCTGCTGCATTTTGCAACTTGACAGCCTTCTTATCACCTTTGCTCTATCAGAGGAATCAACTTATATGATTTATTTGGCAACATCAGCATTTTGGCAGGAAGCATTTTTAGTGGCATTTATATATGGCTGTGTTGGATAATTTTGTGTGCTGAGGTATATATTCACGGATGAAATCTTCCTACTAAAATACCTTGGAGACAACTTCTACAATACCTAAACAGTGGTATCTACAACAATTTCTCCTAGTTATAGTGAAGATGGGCAGCATAAGTGTTAAAAAAAAACCAATGAGATAGGAAAATAAACTTTCTGTAGAACCATTCACGCATGCAAAACTTCTTTAGGTGGGACGAGGCTGGTCTCTAGCAGGCACACTTCTTCTCATTTGGATCGGCAACATCAAGTTTTTGGCCAGCATTTCCATTGACTGATTCGGGTATTTGACTCTTGTCAACACTCTCCTCCATGCGTTTCATTATTAAGTCCAGCAACGCCAGTACAGAGTTATCAATCCCGTCTCCAGTGGCAGCACTAGTTTCAAAGTATGGAATTCTGCGGAATGAAGAGAAGATTAGTTGAGCTTCCATTTTGTTTTGTGAGGAGTCCATGTGTACCAGGAAAAACAAATAACAAAGCAGAGATTTATTCATTATCTTATTTTATTAAAATGGAGGCCCAAACTGTTTTCCAACTCCCTCAAGGAGCAGCACAATGGTGCAGTGGTAGAGACCTTGCCTTACAGCGCCAGAGCCCCGGGTTGGATCCTGACCACGGGTGCTGTCTGCACAGAGTTTGTATGTTCCCCTGTGAATGTGTGTGATTTCTCTGGGTGCTCTGGTTTCCACCCACACTTCAAAGATGCACACGTTTGTAGGTTAATTGGATTTCATAAAATTGTAAATTGTCCCTAGTGTGTAGGATAGTGCTAGTGTACGGGATGGTCGCTAGTCGGCGTGGACAGGGGCGGATCTACTGTGAAACTAATAAAGCTTAAGCTTCAGGGCCCCTAATCCCGGAGGGGGCCCAAAGGCGACTTTAGTGCAGATATTCTTCCGATTTTAAATCGGAATTCTGATTTTTTTGTTTTCCTGGAAATGAATGTGATTTTTCACCTCGACTAAATCCCTTGCCTCGACTAAACTTCACCTCACACTTAAACCTCAACTCACTAAACCTCACCTCGACTAAACCTCCCACCTCACACATAATCCCCGCCTCGGCTAATCGCCGCCTCTCTGCCGCTCCCGTTGGGAGGGTGCTGCGGCTGCCGCTGGCGGGGGGGCTGGGCTCGGGCTCGAAGTCAACGTCAGCGCACGTGCGCCCCTCCCCTCCCACCGGCTCTCTCGGGCAATGCGCCAGCGCCGCTCTCGGCTCCGCCCCCCTGGTTGGAGCCGTTCCGCTCACGTGAGGCGCCACCAACAGCCGGGGGGAGGGGGCTATAGATAGCGGGAGCGGGAGAGAGGCGGCGATTAGTCGGGGAGCGGATTAGGTGTGAGGTGGAGTTTAATCATGAGGTGGGAGGTTCAGTTAAGTTGAGGTGAGGTTAAGGTGTGAGGTGAGGGGTGAGGTTTCTTTGAGGGGCAAGGTTTAGTGAGGTACGGTGTAGGCGAGGCGAGGTTTAGGTGGGAGGAGAAGTTTGGTAATGAGGTATCGTCGAGGCGAGGGGTTTAGTGAGGCGAGGGGTTTAGTCGAGGTGTAGGTGTGTAGGTGAGGGGAAGTGAGCGTAGGTGAGGTGAGGTGTCTGAGCTCAGGAAGGGAGACCGAGGTGCTGCTGAAGGAGACAAGACTACTGCCTTCTGTGGCAGAGAATTCCTCAAATTCACAACTCTGGGTGAAAAAGTTTTTTCTCATCTCAGTGCTAGGCAAAGAGATATTTCAGGTAACATATATTTTGTAAAGATTGTTTTAGCTGTCGGAGTCCATTTATTGAAACATATAAGATTATTAAGGGTTTGGACACGCTGGAGGCAGGAAGCATGTTTCCAAATGCTGGGAGAGTCCAGAACCAGTTTAAGAATAAAGGGTAGGCCATTTAGGGTCACAGTTTAAGAATAAGGGGTGGGCCATTCAGGGTCATAGGGTCACAGTTTAAGAATAAGGGGTAGGCCATTTAGAATGGAGATGAGGAAATACTTTTTCACACAGAGAGTTGTGAATCTGTGGAATTCTCTCCCTCAGAGGGTGGTGGAGGCCAATTCTCTGGAGGCTTTCAAGAGAGAGATAGAGCTCTTAAAGATAGCAGAGTCAAGGGATATGGGGAGAAGGCAGGAGCGAGGTACTGATTGTGGATGATCAGCCATGATCACAGTGAATGGCGGTGCTGGCTCGAAGGGCTGAATGGCCTACTCCTGCACCTATTGTCTATTGTCTATTTCATGAAATATATATATTTTGGGGGTTATTTTACTGCTTATGTGTTAGAATAATTCTAAGCTTCTGTTATGTAAACTACCAGCAGAAAACATGTATTGAAAATGCAGGAGCTTCCTGCATTTGCCCCCTGAACCCCCACTGAGACGCTGCCCCTGGACCCTGCCGGGGACTAGCCAGCCTCCTGGACCCCCGGCCAATGCTTCCTACTTTTTTTCTGGAGGTGAATATCATGCTTAGTCCACATTGTTTAAACATTTTGGGTCTACTGTATGAGAAGGGGTTTAAAAAAAAAAGAATAATAATAATATAGTGTAATTCAATACAAAATAATAGTTAAAATAAAAATTAAAAGGTTATTAAAGTATCATGTAGGCTAGCCCTAAACTAAAAAACGTTCAAATTAAGGATGTTTCATTCTAAATATATTTAATATAAAATAATTATAAATAATTTAAAACACTATTAACATTTATGACAGAAATTAAAATTTGTGGTGATCTGTCGTGGAACAACCCCATTGAAGAAGATAACAGTGGTTACCCAGACCTCATTGCTGGTTGGGAAGGGGCCCCCATAACAGGTCAAGCTTCAGAGCCCCAAAAATGTAGGTCTGCCACTGGGCGTGGACCTGGTGGGCCGAAGGGCCTGTTTCCTCTCTGTATCTTTAAAGTCTAAATGTCAGCAAGGTGAAGAAGCTAGTTATCAACTTCAGGCTGTATGGTGGAATACATGCCCTAATTAGTATCAAGGGTGCCAAGTGGAAATGGTTGAGAGCTTCAAGTTTCTTGGCTTTAATATTACCAACAATCTGTTGTGGACCAATTCTCTGGATGCTATCAAGAGAGATATAGATAGAGCTCTTACAGATAACAGAGTCAGGGGATATAGTGAGAAGGCAGGAACGGGGTACTGATTGTTTGATGATCAGCCATGATCACAGTGAATGGCTGTGCTGGCTCGAAGGGCCGAATGGCCTACTCCTGCACCTATTGTCTATTGTCTTAGACTGCAAGAAATTGCAGAGAGTTGTGGATGTAGTCTAGTTTATCACACAGACCAAACTCCCCACCATCAACTCCTTTACACTCCACTCTGCCTCAGAAAACCAGCTAACATAATCAAAGACTTGTCCCACCCCAGTCATTCCTTCTTCTTTCTGCTCTCATATGACAAAGGTACAAAAGCTTGAAAGCGCACACTTCCAGACTCTTCCCTACTGTTATCATGCTTCTGAATGGTCCTTCCATAAGCTAGGGCGCTGTCCAATTCACCTCTACCCCATTGCGGACATTGGACTCGGTCTATCAAGCGGATGCGCTACAGCACCAAGAATTATATTCTGCACACTGTTCATTCCCTTTGCTCTACCTATTGCACGAGTTTGACTTGATTTTATTTATGTATAGTATTGTCTAGTCTGTTTGGACAGCACACAACACAAAGCTTTTTACTGTACCTCAGTGTTTATGACATTAATAAACCTAAACCTAATCCCTTTCTGGATCACTCTGTCTCCATCCCAGGAGATAGTCAAGCCTCCTGTCTTCCTGTAAGGACACCATTACTTCTTCCCAGTTTCATCATCTTCGTCTATTTGGTTCAATAATGAAGCTAGTCCCACCTGCTTGGATTTGTCCAATATCCGTCTAAACCTTTCCTGTATATGTACCTGTCCTAATGTCTTTTAAACTGTGTTACAGGACCTGCCTCAACAACCTCCTCTAGCAGCTGAGTTACCCCACAGGTTTCTATTCAATCTTTCCCCTCTCATCCTAAACCTATGGTTATTGATTCCTGTACTCTGGGTAAAAGACTATACATACATTCAACCTATCTATTCCACTCATGATTTTATACACCGCTACAAGATCACCCCATAACCTCTTACGTTCCAAGGAATAAAGTCCTAGCCTGCCCAACCTCTCCCTTCAGATCAGGCCCTCAAGTCCTTGCAACATCCTCATAAAATTCCATGCACCATTTCCAATTTTGAAGCCACATTTCCTTTTATCGTGTCACTGGCCAGGACACAACGTTAGGGATTGTTAAACGTTATGCTTTCAGGAGCACCAGAATCATTCCACTATTTCCTAGTTAGGTTCGTTAGCTGTATAATCCTTTCCCATTCCCTTTCTTCCCAAGCATAAGACCATCATGTAATAGAGATGGAGCAGAAACCACTATCTGGGACTACAGTACATCCTAGGTTACCTTACAATGCTTCCTGCCTACAACAAAGAAGGGTGGCACGGTGGCGCCGCAGTAGAGTTGCAGCCTTACAGTGCTTGCAGCGCCAGAGACCCGGGTTCGATCCCTACTACGGGTGCTGTCTGTATGGAGTTTGTACCCCCCCCCCTTGACCTGCATGGGTTTTCTCTGAGATCTTCGATTTCCTCCCACACTCCAAAGATGTACAGGTTTGTAGGTAAATTGGCTTGGTAAATGTAAAAAATTGGCCCCAGTGTGTGTAGGATTGTGTTAATCTGCGTGGATCGCTAATCGGCACGAAGGGCCTGTTTACACACTGTTTCTCTAAACTAAACTAAAATGAAGAAGGCAGCACCAGTGATAAAACTGTGTACAATTTACTTATCAATAGATGGCAAGTTTCTAATAGTGACAGATAAAGTCATAGAGTGATACAGTGTGGAAACAGGCCCATTGACCTAACTTGCCCACACCGACCAACATGTCCCATCTACACTAGTCCCACGTGCCTGGGTTTGGCCCATATCCCTCCAAACTTGTCCTATACATGTACCTGTCTAATTGCTTCTTAAACATTGCGATAGTCCATGCCACAGCTACCTCCTCCGGCATCTCGTTCCATACACCCACTACCCTTTGCGTGGATAAGTGGCCCCACAGATTCCTGTAAAATCTTTCCCCCTTCACTTTAAACCTATGCCCTCTGGTTCCCTCTGGATGTTAAAAATCACACCCATTTTAACCAACCAACTTTCAGAACCTCTTCAAACTGGTCAGGATATACACTTACATATTTGTATTTCATTTGATGGGGAAGGGGTGATGCTGTATGAGTAAAGAACAATTTCCCATGAAGAGTAAATAAAGGATGAATTTCACTCACCCATATTTATCTGCGAGTTCTTTTGCTTGCTTCTCCTCCACTTCCCTCTTATCCGATAAATCAGCTTTGTTCCCAATTAAAACTACATCTGGATTCTCACAATATGCATTTGCTTGAAGCTGGCCTGAATGAAAGAAAGAGTTTAAAAAAATAAATACCCCAAACAAACTGGAGGTGTCATTGTAGAGTCTGAGATACAAACCAGGAAGTTCAAGAGTTAAAAGCTGTTTACCAATTAAAGAACTTAAAAGGCATCCAAGCATTTCTTAATTAGCACATCCTCTACCACTTTTAACATGATTTCCTCTACTGCCAGTGTGCCATGTCCACAGTGTGTCATTTCAATGGAAGATACTACCGACAACATTTTGCTATTTTGGTCGGCACAGTGGCAGAGTTGCTGCCTTGCAGTGCCAGAGACCAGGGTTCGATCCTGACCACGGGTGCTGACTGTATGCAGTTTGTACGTTCTCCCCATGACCTGCGTGGGTTTTCTCCGAGTGCTCCGGTTTCCTCCCACACTCCAAAGACGTAGAGGTTTGTAGGTTAATTGGCTTTGGTATAATTGTGAATTGTCCCTAGTGTGTGTAGGATAGCGTTAGTGTGCGGGGATCGCTGGCCGGTGCGTACTCGGTGGATTGAAGGGCCTGTTTCCTCACTGTATCTCTAAACTAAACTAAACTCAGCTCGTGCTTCTTTGCAGTTCTCCCACTCAGGGTGACATGGATAAAGGGTGTATGGGATGCTATGATTGTGTGTCAGTATATTAGTTTATTTTTACCATTGCAAAGAGCACAGTTAGTTGGATAACTCTCTACAATGCAAGAACATAAGAGTACAAAATCAGAAAAAACTAGGAGCGGGACTAGGCCACGCAGCCCCAAAATCCACCCTTGCCCTTCAGGGTGAAGTGGCTGATTTGCTCTGGCCTTCACTTTGTCTTCTTTGCCACTTCTCTCCACTTCTCAATGTCTAGATTATTTTAAAACGTTTATTTGTGGCACTTCTACAAGCCGCCCACTCAGGCTTCCTCAAACTTGGGCTGTTCCCAGGCAAGTCTTGACAAGGACCCAGGAATAGAGAAATATTTTTGAAAGATTGCAAAAGCTCATCTGGTTCAATAAGCTCCTTCAGGGGAGGCAGGTGTCCCAAATATCTGGTCCGCTTTGGATCTTGGTGCAATTTTACATGGTTGACTCAAAGTTCTTGAGGAGACCACAAGTTGGCAATAACCACTGCCCTGACAGGGTTGCCACATTCCAACAATTAAATAGAAACTATGTCAGTTATTTCTCTAGCTTTTTCCAGAGTACAAATAATACCAGCATTCTCCCTCAATACAAGGTTATCACAGCTGCTTTGAAACATTTCTCTATACATAAGGAAGCAAAAGTTGCTGGCTGATATGGAAGCAATCATTGAGATTACCCATTCAACTTTTTTTATTGACATACTCTGACTGATTAAAGACTACCCCATTTTTAAGAATACCCCTATGATGCGCAATGACCAGGTGATAGCAAACAAAAGAAAACCAGAGCATTCTCATTTTAATAAAAGGAATGGG
The DNA here is from genome assembly GCA_038087875.1 of Malacoraja senta. NCBI lineage: Eukaryota > Metazoa > Chordata > Chondrichthyes > Rajiformes > Rajidae > Malacoraja > Malacoraja senta. The sequence goes on from CM075977.1 coordinate 373,296,831, forward strand.
TGACATTTCGGGTCGAGACCCTTCTTCAGACTGAAGAAGGGTCTCGACCCGAAACATCACCCATTCCTTCTCTCCAGAGATGCTGCCTGTCCTGCATTTTGTGCCTACCTTCGATTTAAACCAGCATCTGCAGTTTTTTCCTACTCATTATAATAAAAGTTAGGTTGATGTTGTACAGTGGCAATGAGATTAATTGATCTAAGATATGTAGAATATGGATTTTGTTAAAAACATCAGAAAAGGTAATACGGTCAAACCACTAAGCTCATCAACTCTATTCCAACCACATCTGGTTATTCTTCTTCATCCTTGGATCTCCTTCTAACTGCACTGATGGACTCTTGCTAAAATTCCCTCTGGCAGTTCCTCGTAAATCTTCTCTGCACTCTTTCCAGCTTAATGGCATATTTCCTATAGCAGAGGGACCAAAATTCCAAATATGGCCTCACCATGTCTTGTACAACTGCATCATAACGTCCCAACGTTTACACACAATTCACTGAGAGATGAACGTCAATTTACCAAAAGCTTTCTTGACTATCCTATCTACCCGTGATGCCACCTTCAGGGAATTATGTACCTGCTCTCCTAGATCCCTCTGCTCTAATAGTACTGTCCAACACCCTACCATTCACTGTGAAGGCCCTGCCCTAGCTTGACCTCAAAATGCAACACCTCGTACTTATTCGTACGAGAGTTCGAGTGGTGGCGCCAGAGAGTGTGGCAGCCTCGCCTGCAGCTGTTCATTTTTTCACCCTTTTTATAATTTTTAGGTTAGTTTTAAAAAGTTTTGTTCTTGAGGCATTTTAGTCTTTTTATGTGGGTGATGGGAGGGGGGGGGAGGGGGAAACCGTTTTTTTCCAGTCCCTACCTGGTCGAGGATGCGTCCTTCCTCCGAGCCGCATCTTCTCCCCCTCCTCGCGGCCTACCCAACTGGATTGGCGCGGCCTTTCCTGCCAGAGACCGGCCAGAGCTTCGAGCTGCAGCTTCAGCACTGAGGTACCATCGCGGAGCGGGCGATGTCTTACCCGGGTCGCCGTGTGGAGCTCCGGAGTGCTGGGACTGCCGACTTCAACATCGTGGAGCTGTGGTCTGCGGAACGTCCAGCTGCAGCGGCGCTGACTTTAAACATCGTGGAGCGTGGGATCTTTCGGCGAGATCGCCAGTGTTGGAGCTCTGACCAGCGCGGCATGTGGACTTCGGGAGCCATGGTCTCCGGTAGGAAGCGGCCATTTCGGAACTCCAAGCCACTGAGAGCGTTCTTCCGACGCCGGAGTTCCATCATTCTGCGGAGGGCTCAATAGGCCTCAACCACGGGTGAACATGGAGGAAGTGGACTGAACTTTGCTGCCTTCCCTCACAGTGGGAAACGTTGATCCCGCTGGGGGGGGGGGGGGGGGTTATGTTTAATGTTAAATTCTATAATGTTGTGTTTATTTTATTTGTGTGCTGCAATGGCAACTCAAATTTCACTACACCAATTGGTGTATGTGGCAATAAATGTCCTTTGTCCTTGTCCTTTGTCCTTATCTGCATTTAACTTCAATAAACATTCCTCAGCTCACTTGCCCAGCTAATAAAGATCCTTGCTGTACATTTTTGATAACCATCTTCACCATCTACAACACCGCCCATTTCAGTGTCATCTGCAAACATACTAATCACGCCTTGCACATTCGCACCCAAATTGTTGATATAAACCACAAACAGTATTGGGCCGAGCATCGATCCCCGAGGTACACCACTAGTCACAGGCCTCCAGTCTGAAAAACAACCTTCCACGCTCTGCTTCCTTCCATGAAGTCGATTATCTATCCAGTCGGCTAACTCTCCCTGGCTCCCATGTAATCTAAGTCCCATTAATAGTTTGAAATCGTCCATCAAATTACCCTATACTGCAGGGGAGATTATTCCCCTTTGTGTCATCATTCCTCTCATGTATTATTCTCATATGTACTATTCTCAGTTCATTTTATACTCACTCCAAACCAAAATATCTTTCTAAAGGAATATCATGCCCAGAACTCTTCACTGTATTCCAGCTTTGCTCTTAACCAGAGCGTTGGTTAGCTGTAAAATAACTTTGGATCTCTGATATTTTAATCCTCTGGATATAAGCTTTGTTTTCCATTAACATTTATCTGGTCCTTGATGATCCACCAAGTCTCCTTGGAACTCCATTGGTTCTAGCTTTTTTAAAAAATCATTTAAGAAAGACAGTGTACTATCCTTTATACACCAAAATGAATGGTCTCACATATCTCTAATCTTAAATTTGTTTGTCTCATTATAACAATTTGCTTAAATTGTTAGACTGGTTTATTTTTGTCATTTATTAATATGGCAAATTGTTCCTGCATGAAAACATAAGACACATCCTATTAATTGGAATCCTAATTTAAATTTCTCCTCTATTACCTGCCATCCTACAGTTTTGTAATCCAGGTCATAATTTGCTTCAATTTCATCAGTATCAACTTTAACTAGAAGTTTCGTAAGAAGGAAGCTTTCATGGAAGTACATGTCATAGAGTCAGGCCCTTCGGCCCAACTTGCCCACACCGGCCAAGATGTCCCAGCTACACTAGTCCCACCTGCCTATGTTTGGGCTGCCCGCATTTGGTTCATATCCCTCCAAACCTGTCCTGCCATGTATGGAAGCACACTTGGGCAAAATATGCAAAGATGTTCCCCTATTTTTATAGACATCTCTTCAAAAAAATTATTGATAATTGTCAGGGAACACATACGCTTTATAAACACCTATCTACTTTATCATTTGTTGGCTTGCTCTCCCCATAAATAGTGGAGTGGCATCCAAGCATTTTCCAAGCTGTGAAAGCTTATGGTTAGGTCATCCGCAATGTTCTCATTTACTCACCTTAACTCCAGGATGAATATCACCTGGTACTCTAGGTTTATTACTCATTCTTTTCTTCATTGGGCAGCACAGTGGCTCAGCTGGTAGAGCTGCTGTCTCAGAGCGCCAGAGAACTGGGTTCAATCATGACTTTGGGTGCTGTCTACATGGAGATTGCACGTTCTCTCTGTGACCTCGTGGGTTTCCTGCGGGTGCTCCGGTTTCCCCCTCCACCACAAAGGTGTACAGGTTTGTAGGTTAATTGGCCTTGTAAATTGCCATTAGTGTGTAGGATAGTGCTAGTGTATGGGGTGAGCACTGGTCGGCACGGACTCAGTGGGCCTGAGGGCCCTTTTTCCATGCTGTATCTCCAAAGTATCTCCAAAGTCCAATCAACCCTACAGTTACAAATAGTCCTAAACTGGACATGCATGTCCCAGCAAAGCAATAGGAAAGTGGGATAACATGGAGCTCGTGTGATTGCGTGATCGATGGCCAATGTGGGCTTGATGGGCCACAGGGCATGTTTCCGTTCTACATCACTAAACTAAACTAAATTACTGTCCTTTGCTTATGTAAATTTTGATGAGTATTTATCCCTGATTCAATATCAGTTTCCTTGGGGTGACAGGCAATATGTTTAGTGCTCTGGCTAACTGTACCCCAATATGTGCAAAAGAATTAACTGATGATACTCAAATAAATAAACCTATGAAGCTCCCAAACACAAGGTGATTCCAACTAACAATTACCCGATGCACTGACACAAAATGATAGTTTCTCCGCATGCTTGCATTCTAAATGTAGAAAAACGGGAAATTTGAGTTTCGATAAACTCCACCCTTCAATTATCACCATAACTTACTTATCCAGTTTCTCACATTGAGGAAACTCTGCTGACTCGTTAGGTCAAAGACCAATAAAAATCCCATGGCGTCTCTGAAGAAGGCTGTGGTGAGGCTTCGAAATCTACAGGAACAAAATAAACGCAATTCATTGAAACCATTTTAAAAACACATACCTAAGTAAGATAATCAATCTCTTTCATCCATTGTTGTAATTTGTCATGGTGCAATGTCTCATGCGATAGCTCCTATTTTTCAAGTTAATAATTTAAATTTATACAATATAATATTTTAAGTACCATTTCCCTCTTCCAGTTACAGTTGAGGCTCTATAAGGTGCTGGTAAGGCGGCAGTTGGAATATTGTGAGCAATTTTGGGCACCATATCTGAGGAAGGATAGACAATAGACAATAGACAATAGGCAATAGACAATAGGTGCAGGAGTAGGCCATTTGGCCCTTCGAGCCAGCACCGCCATTCAATGTGATCATGGCTGATCATCCCCAATCAGTACCCCGTTCCTGTCTTCTCCCCATATCCCCTGACTCTGCTATTTTTAAGCATCCAGAGAACCTGCCTCCACGGCGCTCTGAGGCAGAGAATTTCACAGACTCACCACTCTCTGTGAGTGTTTCCTCGACTTCATTCTAAATGGCTTACTCCTTATTCTTAAACTGTGGCCCCTGATTCTGGACTCCCCCAACATTGGGAATATGTTTCCTGCCTCTAGCGTGTCCAAGCCCTTAACAATCTTATATGTTTCAATGAGATCCCCTCTCATCCTTCTAAACTCCAGAGTGTACAAGCCCAGCTGCTCCATTCTCTCAGCATATGACATTCCCGCCATCCCGGGAATTAACCTTGTAAACCTATGCTGCACTCCCTCAATAGCAAGAAAGTCCTTCCTCAAATTAGGGGACCAAAACTGCACACAATACTCCAGGTGTGGTCTCACTAGGGCTCTGTACAACTGCAGAAGGTCCTCTTTGCTCCTATATTTGATTCCTCTTGTTACAAAGGCCAACATGCCATTCGCTTTCTTCACTGCCTGCTGTACCTGCATGCTTACTTTCATAGACTGATGTACAAGGACCCCCAGATCCCGTTGTGCTTCCCCTTTTCCCAACTTGACGCCATTTAGATAGTAATCTGCCTTCCTGTTTTTGCTACCAAAGTGAATAACCTCGCATTTATCCGCATTAAACTTCATCTGCCATGCATCTGCCCACTCCCCAACCTGTCCAAGTCACCTTGCATTCTCATAGCATCCTCCTCACAGCTCACACCGCCACCCAGCTTTGTGTCATCTGCAAATTTGATAATGTTACTTTGATTCCCTTCATCTAAATCATTGATGTATATTGTAAATAGCTGCGGTCCCAGCACCGAGCCTTGCGGTACCCATTAGTCACTGCCTGCCATTCTGAAAGGGACCCGTTAATCCCTACTCTTTGTTTCCTGTCTGCCAACACAAGTTATGCAATACAGACACAAAATGTTGGAGTAACTCAGCGGGACAGGGAGCATCTCTGGAGAGAAGGAATGGGTGACGTTTCAGGGTTGAGACCCTTCTGCAGCCTGAAGGTAATCCAGTATTTTGTGTCGATCTTCAATTTAAACCAGCATCTGCAGTTCTTTCCTATGTTATGCAAGGACAGAGCAAGCTGAATGTTCACTTGGCCTGGTGCAGCTTGTTAATAACACTCCCACAGATGCTTCATCTTCCATGTGATGCTTCTCTATCCATGTCAGCACTCTACCCCCAATATCATGTGCCCTAATTTTGCCCACTAATCTCCTATGTGGGACCTTATCAAATGCTTTCTGAAAGTCCAGGTACACTACATCCACTGGCTCTCCCTTGTTCATTTTCCTAGTTACATCTTTAAAAAATTCTAGAAGATTAGTTATGCATGATTTCCCCTTAGTAAATCCATGCTGACTCCAGTCCGATCCTGTTACTGCAATCCAAATGTGCGGCTATCTCATCTTGTGCTGGCTGTGGAGAGGGTCCAGAGGCCGTTTACAAGAATGATTGTCGGCACTGGGCCTATACTCGCTGGAGTTTAGAAGAATGAGGGGGGGACCTCATTGAAACATACAGAATTGTGAAAGGCTTGGATAGAGTGGATGTGGAGAGGATGTTTCCACCAGTGGGAGAGTCTAGAACTAGAGATCATAGCCTCAGAATTAAAGGAAGTTCTTTTCGGAAGAAGTTGAGGAAAAATGAATTTGGTGAATCTGTGGAATTCTTTGCCACAGAATGCTGTGGAGGCCAAGTCAGTGGATACTTGTAAGGCAGAGAAAGATAGATTCTTGATTAGTACAGGTGTCAGAGGTTATGGGAAGAAAGCAGGAGAATGGGGTTAGAAGGAAGAGATAGATCAGTCATGATTGAATGGCGGAGAAGACATGATAGGCCGAATGGCTTAATTCTACTCCTAATGACCTTCTGGCAATTAGGATAAAGGTGCAGGAGCAAATGGAAAGGCCATACTGAGTTGGTGTTTGAAGTAACAGGTGATTTATTAAAACTGGAGCGCACCAGGAGACCGGGTCAAAGCTGATCTGCTGAACGTGACTTTGGTACAGCTTTTACATTCTCAGCTGACAAAATTACACGGAAACTTGATTAACAGTAAAACTAGGTCTTGATTACAGAATGAAGGTTACAGAAAGACATAATTAGGTGGAGATTCTGCAAATGTGTCACCCAGTCTAAACCCTTTTCCATTGACTGTGAACCCATTTCCCTCTCTCCAGAAGTCCAAGCCAACCAAGGGAAACTGGAGAGAAGTATATGTATATGTATATGAAAGTCATAGATAGGGTAGGCAGGCAAAATATTTTTCCCAAGATGGAAATAACAAATACTAGAGGACATAGCTATGAGAGAGACAAAGTTTAAAGGATATGTGCAGGGCAAGTTTTTTTTTTACACTGTGTGGTGGGTGTCTGGAAAGAGTTGTGGGGTGTTAGTAGAGGCAGATACGATAGTGATATTTAGGAGACTTTTGGATAGGCACGTGGATGTAAATGGAGGTAAATGGATGATGTGCAAGGTTGGTCTTGGCATCATATTCAGCAAGACATTGTGGGCTGAAGGACCTGTTTTTGCACTGTACTGGTCTATGTTCTATGTGCAACTTAAAAACCATCAACCTGACATGTTTTAACACTGTTTCCCTCTCTACGGCTGTTAGCTGGCCTGGTGAATATTTCTGTCACTATCTGTTTGGATTTCAGATTTATGACGTAAGCAATTTAAAAAAAAATTCAAGATCTTTGATCTTGAAGTTATTCCTGTGTACACTGGGATGCTGGATATACTCTGTGCCAGCCAACAGCTTCTACTGTCCTGATAAAATTTTACTGATCATAATCATAATCATAATCATACTTTATTAGTCATGTATGTTTTGCAACATACGAGGAAATTGATTTGCCATACATCATACCAATAAAAAGCAACAGAACACACAAAATACATTTTAACATAAACATCCACCACAGTGACTCCTCCACATTTTCCTCACTGTGAAGGAAGGCAAAACAAAAAGTTCAATCGCTTCCCTTATTTGTCCTCCCGTGGTCGGGGGCCTCGAGCCTTCTGTTGACGGGATGATCTTAGCTCCCGCAACTGGCGGTCGAGCCCTCCGCGTCGGGGCGATCAAGCTCCAGCATCGGGGGTATCTCAGCTCCCCCGCGCCGGGCGACTGACCCCAGGTCGGGGCTGGTCTAACCTTCTGCAACTTTGGAGCTTCCCGACATCAGTCTCTACCCGAGACTGCGAGCTCCTTGATGGTGAAATCCTCAGTCCGTGGTCGGAGCGTCGATCCCAGGCAAGGGGTCGCAGGCTCCGAAGGTAATTCCACGGTCCCATGGTGGGGCTCAAAGTCAGTCTAGAGCAAGGCCGCCAGCTACATGATGTTAGGCCGCAGAGCGACCGGAGATACGTTCCGGAAAAAGAATCACATCTCCGGCAAGGGAAGAGATTGAAAAAAGTTTCCCCTGACCCCATCTCCCACATAGAACAAACCAGAGAACATTAACACATACTTTTTAAAACACACTAAAAATAACCAAAAAGACGAAAAGACAGACAGATCGTTGGCGAGGCTGCCATCACTGACGGCGCCACCCGGTGATTGTATGCCACCTTGTCACCTTCCTCTGAGCTAACAATGAAACATTCTACATTTCCTTTTCACCATCCGTTGTTTTTACACCTTACCAGAGTGGGGGCGCCGTCGAGTATGGCTGCCCTGCCTGCAGCTGTTTGTCCTTTCAACCTTTTTTTTATTTTTAGTGTGTTAGTGTGTTTTGTTTTGGAGATCTTCTAATCTTTTTATGTGGGGGGTAGGGGGGGGGTGAAAAGGGGGAAACTTTTTTCTCAGTGCCTACCTGGTCGGAGATGCGGCTTTCCTCCGAGCCGCATCTTCGTCCCTTCCTCGCGGCCTACCAATGGGACTGGAGCGGCGTTTCCTGCTGGGACCGGCCAGAACTTCAGCTCCGGCGACGGCGCAGCGCTGAAGCACCTTAACGAGGGTCGCCGGTGTGGTAAGCTCCGTAGTGCTGTGACTGCCGACTCCAACATCGCGGAGCTGTGGTGGCGGAGAGTCCAGCGGCGCTGACTCTGAACACCATGGAGCCTGGGATCTTTCGCCGAGATCGCCAGTTGGAGCTCCGACCAGCGCGGCCTGTGGACTTCGGGAGCCGCGGTCTCCGGTAGCAAGCGGCCGATCCAGACACTCTAAGCCGCTGAGAGTGTTCTTCCGACGCCGGAGCTCCATCATCCGGCGAGAGGGCCTGAAACATCGGGCCACCGTTGCGGCGACTGCGGAGGCCTTAATAGGCCCCGACCATGGGTGAACAAGAGGAAGAGGACTGGACTTTGCTGCTCTCCTTCATAGTGGGAACCATTGTGGGGGGATGTTTTTATGTTCAATGTTAAATTCTTTAATGTTGTGTTTTACTTTTATTGGTGTGCTGCAAATGGCAACTCAAATTTCACTACACCAAAGGTGTACGTGACAATAAATGTCCTTTGTCCTTTATCCTACCCTTCTATATCTCTAGATTCCCTCTCCCCGACAGTCTGAACAAGGGTCTCGACCCGAAACATCACGCCTTCCTTCTCCCCAGAGATGCTACCTGTCTTGCAGTTACCCCAGCATTTTGTGTTTATCTTCAGTGTAAAACAGCACCTGCAGTTCCTTCCCACACAACAGCTTCTAGTGTTTGACATCTCTTCTGCAAAGTTCATTTCCTCATTTGTGTAGGTCAGACTGTGCAGCCATGCAAGCAGAACTAGGCCAGGCTGCGTGTTCATGTGTACAAAACCAGGTTATACTGCAAACATTCGATCTGATTTGGGTTTATGCTGGGAATGTATATCGGTCAAGTGACCTTTATTATAAAACCTTGCTCTTCTCTGCGATTCTCCCTTAGGCTTCTGATATGCAGCCATTCAATCGTTGCCCAAAGTCCTCCGGCCAAGCACATCCACTACTGCCAAAAAAGTACACTAATGCCGTAACATCATCAGACGTCTAAGAAAATTCAACATGAATCTAATGCTTCTCACCAATTTCTATAGATAGAGCATTGAACATAAACAGCACAGCACAGGTACAGGCCTTTGGCTCACAATGTCTGTGTCAAACATGATGCCAAGACCAACTCTTACGCACCAAAGAAAGCATCCTATCAGCATGCACCAGAGTTTAGTTTCACAATTGCTCAACCCAAGATTGCAAGAAATTGCAGCAAGTTGTGGATGCTGCCTGGTCCATCACACAAACCAACCTTCCCCCTCCCCATCATTACTTCGATCTCCATTTCATGCTGCCTCAAGAAAGCAACCAACATGATCAAGTATCACTCATCCACACTTCATGCTGCCTCAAGAAAGCAGCTAACACAATCATGAACAACTCATACCCCAGTCATTCTCTATTCTCCCATTCCCATCAGGCAGAAGATACTAAAGATTGACAGCACATTCCACCAGATGTAAGAGCAGCTTCTCCCTGCTGTTATCAGACTCTTGAACAAACCTCTCATATGCCAAGGATTATTTACGATTTCCTAATCTACCTCATTGCAGCTCTTGTACTTTTTAAAAATCTGTACTTTCCCTGTACAGCTGTAACATGATATTCTGCATGATTTCTTTCTCTTTGCACTACCTGTTTTACTCATGAATGGTTTGATTGTGCTTATGTACAGTATGATTTGTCTGGATAGAGCAAAAAACAAAGCTCTTTACTGTATCTCGGTATACGTGACAATAAGACACCGATACAAATATCAATACCAAACTCTACCCTATACTTTCTTAGATGCTACTGATTTTAAGATCTGGATTTGTAAGATTATACAAGTTCTGCCATTAAGGGATTAAACTCACTTTGAGATCAGACAATTCTGGTGGAAACTGAAACCAAAGATCCCATCAGGAAGTCTTTGGCAGTTTAGCATCTCCATTATGGTTTAAGTAAATGGGTCTATTTGTTCTCGGACAAATATTTGCCTTTGTCTTTTCATTCACAGGATATGGAAATCATCAGAAAGGCCAGCAATGTTTCTATCTCCATGTTGCCCCTTGAGTTGTATGACTTTCAAGGCAGGCAGTTAAAAGGCAGCCAGATGTACAAGCCACACCGGTTAAGATTGGCCGACTTCTTCTGCTGAAGGCATTGAAAAATTAGATAATCCATTGGCTTCATACTCACCGGGTAATAATTTTAAATTAATTTAATTATTTAAGTTTAGATCCCTCAGCTGCGATGGTCGAATTTCAACTAATTTCACTGGATCAAAATTTCAGGCCTCTAGATAACATGGAGACACAAGGAGTTGCAGATTCCGGCTGAGAAAAAAAGGCACAAAGTGCGGAATAACTCAGCAGGCCAGGCAGAATCTCTGGAGAACATGGATAGGCAACTGGGACCCAACCTCCATACGTCACCTATCCATGTTCTGCAGAGATGCTGCTTGACCCGATGCTTGTCACTCCAGCTCTTTGAGACTTTCTCTGGATAACATAACCAGCCATCATATGTCAATAGGTCTGATGATATCAGGAAGATCTACGGCGTGGGAAAATTAAATCATTGTAACAAATATAAGAGTAATGGGGAAAACAGTTCTGAACCATTACCTTTCCTGTCCAGCTGTGTCCCATAGCTGTAGATGGATTTTAAAGGGGTTCCCTGTTTTTCCATTCGAGCTTCCAACATGGTGCACCTAGAATGTAAATAAAATCTTTTAGTGGGTTTGGTAGGATGTCATAGATGGTTGCTGCTGGTGGCATTACCCACTGAAGTAAATAATTAAACACAAAAGTCTGCAGATATTACATGAAAAATG